>JAANYP010003621.1:0-205097 GCA_020465985.1 Centrapalus pauciflorus | reverse complement strand
CTTCCCAAATTTGAATGGCTTCTATCTTAGAAGGATCCACAGAGATTCCTTCACCAGATATCACATGACCAAGGAATTGTATCTGTCGCAACCAAAATTCGCATTTAGAGAACTTGGCGTAAAGTCGCTCTTTGCGCAGCAACTCTAGCAGCTCTCTAAGATGCACAGCATGCTCAGCTTCAGTTTTCGAGTAGATGAGAATATCGTCTATAAAGACGATAACAGACTTATCGAGCATTGGTCTACAAACGCGGTTCATCAGATCCATGAACGCCGCAGGAGCGTTTGTAAGGCCAAAGGGCATAACAAGAAACTCGTAATGCCCATATCTGGTACGGACAGCCGTTTTAGGGACGTCTTCTTCATGAACTTTGAGCTGATGATACCCAGATCTAAGATCGATCTTTGAGAAGTAACTGGCTCCCTGAAGCTGGTCGAAAAGATCGTCTATTCTGGGCAATGGATATTTGTTCTTTATTGTTACCTTGTTCAACTCCCTATAATCAATGCACATCCGGAGAGTCCCATCTTTCTTCTTAACGAATAAAACAGGAGCTCCCCAGGGAGATGAACTTGGTCGTCTGAGTCCCTTATCTAGCAATTCTTGCAATTGCTTCATCATTTCTTGCATCTCTGCAGGTGCAAGTCTATAAGGGGCTCGAGCAATCGGTGCCGCGCCGGGCACTAAATCAATTCTGAACTCCACCTGACGGTCTGGCGGGAGTCCAGAGATGTCCTCGGGAAAGACATCGGGAAACTCGGAGGCTATCGGAACCTCGGCTAATGCTTTCTTTTCAGACTTAGCATCTATCGCATATGCTAAGTATGACACACAACCCTTAGCTATATGTTCCTAGCTTTGACTACAGAAATTAAGCATATTTCACCTGTCTTTCTGTCACCGTAGATGCAAATATTGCGGCCATCCGGAGTAGTGAGCTTTATCAACTTCTTCTTGCAGACAATGTTGGCGTCATGATGATCAAGCCAATCCATACCGACGATGACGTCGAATTCATGAAAATCCATCGGGATAAGGTCCAGTTGGAATGTGCAGTTGTCGAGCAAAATAATGCAGTCACGGTAAATTTTATCGGTAGACACACTTACATTACTAGCCGTTTCAATATCAAAGATAACAGGTAGAGTTGTCGGAGTAATTCCAAGCTTAGATGCAAATGCACTTGATATAAAAGAGCGATTGGCTCCTGAATCAAAAATAACTCTAGCAGGGATAGAGTTAACAAGAAACGTACCAGATACCACATCTGGTATTTCCTTCGCTTGCTCGGCTGTTATTTGGAATGCGCAATTCTGACTCCTAGTTGGCTCGTTACGGCGACTAGAACCTCCTCGCGATGTGCTATGCCGGGCTGGTTGATTTTGTCTTTGCTGTTGTTGTTGATGTTGTTGCTGAGGTCGGTATTGCTGCTGCTGCAATCGCGGATGATGCTCTGCACTCGGGTAAATCATGCTGAACGGATGCGTACATGCATGCTCATTATGTCCAGGGCGTAAACAATTGTTGCAAACTTTAACTCTGTTAGGACATTCTTCACTGCTATGTCCTATTTCGTTGCACACATAGCACCTTACATCATTGGGGTTACAACGCCCAATGTGTGACTTCTGGCAGCGGCGACACTGCCTCGGCTCAGAATGTACCGCATAAGATCGAGTTTGCTGTGCCGTAGGCGAGCTGAACTGTCGGTACTGAAACTGCTGTGGCTGAGAATATCTGGATGAAGATCCAGAATAGCTTCCGGTGCACGATTTCTTGGGCGGTGATGGACATGTCGGGTTAATAGAGGAAGTAGGAACTCCTCCAGCTCGAATAAAATCCTGCTCGAGAATTCGAGCAGCTTCAACACAGTCAGCATAGTTGGTATATCCCCGGTGCTTCAAGAACTTCTGATACTCGGGATGTAGACCCATAAGAAAACGATCGATCTTTCGCTCTTCAGTAGCGACTTGATAGTCAGACAGCAAGCTTAGTCGGGTGAATTCAATCTCATACTCAGTCACTGATTTGGTTCCCTGAGTAAGAGACATCAGTCTCTCTTCCAGACGTTTCTTTTCATCAGCCGGGCAGTACTGACGAAAGAAAATAACTTTAAATTCATCCCAAGATAGGGACTTAATCCAGTTGGCTCCGTGCATGTTTTCCTGAGACCTCCACCACATGACAGCGCCTCCCTCGAACAATGTAGTAGCAAAGCTGACCTTGGATGCTTCAGCACAGCCGCTGATGAGAAATATTCGCTCAATGCCAGTGATCCACTCGAGCGCTTCAATCGAGCTTGCAGCACCCTTGAAGGGTTGAGCTCCGCAAGCTTTGAAGTAACGGAAATTGCAGCCCTTCGGAGGGACTACAGGGGCTTCCTCCTCGTCGGTGTCATCATTTCGGCGTCCAGTGTCTTCATGTTGCTTCTTCTGGCGTTCTTCCCTACGCTTAGTTTCGGCTTCATCACGAGCACGAAACTGTTCTTGCAAGAACTTAGCTTGACGCTCATTGTTCTCGTTAAGCATTGTTTGCATTATTTGCATGATCTGTTCAGGAGTGAGTCCACCTCCAGCTCCTTCACCAGATCCAGACATGTTCTGAAATTATATAAATAATACTTGCATAAGAATAGGCATAACTCCTATTCTACCCCATTTCCCAATTCCTAAAGCAAAGTCAAAGCCTATCTCAGGTCAAGTTAAAGCCTAGATATTCGAAGCTAATATCTTTGCTTAAAAGTTTGAGTCCAAGTGTTATTGCTAACACTTGAATCCCTCAAACTAATGCTCTGATACCATCCTGTCACATCCTTGCTTTAAAACATGCTTGCTTATCCCAGGAATAATAATAAATGCATAAAGCTAAATAAAATATTACAATAAGTCATGCACTACACGTGCTACAAGGTTACAGTACTAAGTTGCTAAAAACATCATATAAATAAAAGCAGCTACCCAGAACCCAAGGCATCATAAAGCTATACCACAAGCTGAAAATGTTAGCTAAGTCCTCTGGGTTGATCAGAAAATAGACCTAAGCAGAAGGTCCAGCTTGTTCTTTACCTTTTCCTGTAAAAATTGTGAGTAGCAACTGTAAGCTAATGCTTAGTGAGTAAACAGATATTCATGAATGCATGTAAAATATGAGGCGAAAATGCCTATAAAGGCTGTTATGCTTGCTTGCTTGTTTGCTTGCTTGCTCATTTGCTTAATACCCAGAAAGAACGCTGCACAATTGAGACATTTCACGCAGAACGGAGATGCCACCACTATGGGTTTACCGCTGACAGATGATCAATCTGTGATGCGGGGCTAGCTACCCGCATAATGCTCAAGGGATAGTGGTGAACATCAGAATTGCTTGCTCGCTAAATATAATGCTTATGAGATGCACAAAGAAACGCTAACACAAAGTTTGCTGTATAGTATGCAGAACAATAAACAGATAGCAGATAAATATGCATATTAATAGATCAAATGTAAGATCCGGCTAAGCTGGGCATCACCTGTACCACAGTGTTCGCCTTCACTCACAAAAGTCTATTGAATTCCAAAGAAATCATATAGAAGCAAGTTATGTCTCAATTTCATATAAAACATGTAAACAAGAATAACTGTTACTCACAGTACTGAAAATGCTTTGAATACTTGCTCGGGCTTATTTACGCTTTAAATTGCTTTATAATGCTTGCTCTTGCTTATCTAGGCTTTTAATATATTCTGGCACTGGCTTTGACTCGCAACTGGGCTAAACGGCTTATGTATAATATCTGAAGTTCAATATTACAGAACATGTGCTAAATTAATATTGCTAGCTCAATATTTCAACATCTCTAAGCCATAACTTCTAGCTAAATATTTTGCTATTTATTTTGCTAATTTATGCGTTGTTCGTAGATTTTATCAATTAGATTCGAAATTTAGGGGTTAGTTTCGAATCTGAGCATCAGACTCGAAGTCAGATTCGAATCTGAGCATCAGATTCGAAGACAGATTCGAACCAGGGGGTTAGATTCGAACCTCATTCTCGAATCTAGCTCTATTCGAGTCTGTTCTTGGCATTTCGAGTCTGTTCTATGCATACTCGAGTTTGTTCATAAACTACAGCTTTAAACATGCATTTTCAAGCCTCAAATCCACAAATAAGCTAAGTAATAAGCCTCAGTTTAGTTATATTATACATTATCTATCATATTCTAGCTAAAATTCATACGAAATTAGCTTTAAATCGCCTAAAAATAATAAACTCGAATTTTGTACTTCAAACCGAAAATGCAGAAGTCGAAAATGACATTTCTTACCTCAAATCCGTATGAAATCGTACATGCAATAGGAGATTCACGTAGTACTCTTCGAGATCTTTCCGTTAACGTATAGAACACGAGATTTGGCCGGTCGGTTTGGGAGAAAAGTTAGAGAGATGTTCGGTTTCTAGAGAGAGGAGCTCTGGAAAGGAATATGTCTTGCAAGAAATGAGAAAATGAACTCTCGGCTCCTATTTATACCAAACCTCGAAATTACATCATTTTACGCAAATTGCTCAAAAATACTTAAAATAAAATGCAAATAAAAGCAAGGTGTTATAAAATGTTTCTGACATGGACAACCGTTCCGTTTTCCGTTAACTAACATTTCAAATCGAACCGCCCAAACCTTCTCTCTCATACACACTCACATTCAAATCCTATAAATACCAAACCACTGTTTCATCTTCGTCTTCCTCATCATTTCCAGAAATCCTCAAGAACCCTAAAAATCAACTAAGTGTCCTATGCTTCTCCAAACCTTAAGAATTCCCAAATGGCTCACAGACCTAACCCCTTTCTTCCAGTGTTCGTTGGTGATGATGTTGTCAAACATTCATCAGTCACCACAATGCTGACCATCAAACCCACAAACTACGTAGCAAACCTCACTATTCCCAAAAACTATGTGGGAAAAGGCTACGATCAGATGGTGGAATTTCTGCAAGTTCATCCGTTGAACTATGCAATGACTGCAACTCCTGGTGTCCT
This sequence comes from Centrapalus pauciflorus, assembly GCA_020465985.1. NCBI lineage: Eukaryota > Viridiplantae > Streptophyta > Magnoliopsida > Asterales > Asteraceae > Centrapalus > Centrapalus pauciflorus. Next base: position 200,079 of record JAANYP010003621.1, on the reverse strand, counting down.
GTACCAGGAGATGGTGTATGAGTTCTGGTACACCTGTTCCTACAACCCCAACACCAAAGTCATCAAGGGGACAATTCTCAATGGGACTAAGACTATTGAGATAACTGCTGATCTGCTCAGAGAGGTGCTTCATCTACCAATTGCTGAGACCTATGACAAGTTCCAAGCTGAGGATGCACAAATGGGCAATCTGCGACGCTTTTGTGGTATAGCAGAACCCAAACTTGGAGCAACACTGTTTAGGAAGGACCTCTCTCCTACCTATAGCTTTCTATTCGCCTCAGTGGTGATGTGTTTTGGAAGCAAAGTTGGTTCATTTGACCAACTCAGCAGAGATGAAGTTCCAATAGCCTTACAGCTAGTGGATGGGACTACCCTTGATATGGGTAAGTGGATTTTTGTGAACTTGAGTAACCTGGTGCAGCAAGAGTCAAGACCAGCTGCTGTCCGTTATCCCAGGGAATAGAGTTTTCTATACCCCAGTTCTACCTAATGAGCCTCCTCTATCCACACCAATGAGGAGGTTGTTAGGTTTGGTGGAAGGACCCTCTGCTGTGAGGGTGGATCCAGAAGCTGCTGCTCCCGCCAGAAAATCCAAAGCCAGGTCCAAACTTGTAAAGAGGACCCTGGCAACTGCTGAAGCTGGGCCTGTGAAAAAGAAGGCCAAAACAGCTCAGTCTGAGTCTGTTCCTTTAGCCTCTGTGGCTGAGGAGGAGCAGGCTCATCACCCTGGTTCATTTGTTGAGCCTGAAGCCTTAGTGGCTGGTGCCTCTGTGGCACAAGAGACCATGGAACAGGTCAGCCCCACTGTTCCTAACCCAGTCTCACACCCTGTCCATACAGATCCTCTCCCCTCTCCACAATCACCCACTTCATCCATTCACTACCAACGCACCAAAAAGAAACTAGCCCAAAGAACCACTTCCTCTGTTCCCTCTCAACAGGGTTCAGTTGTAAAAGAAGCAATCCCTGCTGCCTCTCCTATTTTAGGAGAAGGTTCAGCTCATTTGGAGCCTGCTTCACTCCAATTAGAGTCTACCCAGAGTCAGCCTAAACCCTCTGGTTCCTCCCAACAGGAACCAGTTGTACAAATGGAGATACCCACATCAACTATCCCAGCCTCTCAACAGGCTGAGGATATTGAAAGACAGGAGTCCTCTCCACTCCATACTATGTCCACACTGTCCCCCACTCATATCTCCTCACACCCTGAGTCTGCACGAGGTGCCCACGCTGCTGATAAAGACCAATCAGCAGCTCAGCCTCAAACTTCTGCTCCCCATGATACAGCTGTTCTACACCAAACAGCTGCTGAGGGACCAACAACCCAAGCTGATGAACCTTAGGGATCATACCATCCCTCTGGTGAAGCGGCTTCCTTCATGCAAATTCCATCAGCAGGTTTCACAACTGCTGATGTTGAAATGCATATCCCATCTCCCAATGATGAGGTGCCTTTAGACCAAGGCACTGCAGAGGGAACCACCACTGGTCTTCATGAGGGTGTTGCAACACAAGCAGCATCTGAAAGGCCCCAAACATCATTCCCTTCTCCTAGTGATGCAGCTACAGCCGCTGCTGAAGGACCCCTTGATCCCTCCAACCTGGGTCATCTTACTTTTGCCCAGGCTATGGAGCTTCTGTCCAAAGTCCCTCTTCCCTCTCCATCACATCCTCACACACCAGCCTCATCATCATCTTCTCCATCTACCCACTCAAAACAATCTACCCATACACCTCCATCTCCCAAAGACCTGCCTTTGAAGGATCAGCTTTCTTTACTGACCAACAAAGTTGGTTCTTTGGAAAACACCATGCATTCTCTACCCTCCATCATATCAGACTCTGTGTCTGCACAGCTTCAGGGGTTCTTTGATTCGTTCAAGGCCTCTTTACCTACCACTCCACAGCCTGATCATTCTCCACAGCTGTTAGCACTCACTGCTCAGCTGCAAAATGTATCCACTTCCCTCTCCTCTATTCTTTTCATTCAGCAGGACTCTGTGTCCTCAATGACAGCTATTTCCCAACAGCTGTCATCACTACTTACTTCTTGCACTTCTACTCTTCCTGCCACTCTGGCCAGCCTGTCTACCTTAATTGGCTCCCTATCTAATACTGTGTCTTCAAACCTTGGTGATGTGCAAGATTCTCTCGAAGTACATCTTGCACAGCTTCAAAGTTTGCTGTTCACAGCATCTGATAGAGAAAACATAGTTAAGCTGACCTCCCTAGCTGATTCTCACTCCTCTTCTCTTCAGACCTGTCTTTCCCAGCTTACTGAGGTGAAGGATAACTTGGCTTACTTAGTGACTAGCCTTGTTGGTCCTAAACCTTCTACTAAACCTGCTGGCAAGCCTGCTGACTTTGTGTCTTCAGGCAGACCAGGTGTTGAAGTCGCTGCTTCATCTCCTTCAAATGGGGAGAAGTCATCTGCCTCGAAGACTAAGTCTAAGGGGGAGAAAACTTCTTCTCCTAAGGAGATACCTGTGTCTGCAACTCACACTGGTCAGCCAGCAGATGTCTTTGAAACAGGTGCAGCTGAAGGTGCCTCTCAAGCTGCTATGCCTACTCAGGCTGTCTCTCCAAACCCTGCTCAGTCTAAGGGGGAGGAAGTCATTCCTGAGGACAGGCCTAGCAGTAAAAGGAGGCACTTAATTCTAACTGAAGAAGAAGAAGAAGAAGAGGAAATTCCTGAGGCTGCTGTCACTACAGCAACAGCTAAAGGAAAAGAAAAGGCAGCTGATGATCCCATACAGCAAAAACAGGCAGAAATTCAATTTCACAAGGCCAGGGCTAAAGAGATGGGTCTTCCTATGCACAAGTACTTTGAGTTTAGAGAAGAACAGCTTCAAGCTCTGGAGGAATTGAGAAAAGAAGAAGAATCTGCTAAAGCTGCTAAATCCTTTGCACTCAAAGAAGCAAAGAAAATTAAAATGTCTACCTTGGAGGTGCAAAAGAAAATAATGGAAGCTGCCAGACAATCAGCAGGGGAGAAAGAGAAGGAAGTAGAGAAAGGTACTCAGGTCTCTGTGACCAAATCAACAGTACCCCATGCAAGAGCTCAATACCACTTTGACAACTTGGCTAAGAAAAAGTTTCATGATGTTGCTGAAAGAAGGCTAGCCAAGGAAGCAATTGTCAAAGCTGTCCATGTATCAAGGAAAGGCAGTCAGTGGAAGCTTAAAATAACAAGGATGGGTGCAACAGGCCCAGAATTGGAAACTTATGACCACACTGATGTAGCTCAGATGGGATACAGGGAGTGGATTGAGCTGGCAGTTGCCTTGAGTGAATCAAAGTCTGAAACTGCTAAACAGATCAGGGCATATGTCAAGAAGTTGATGCAAAGAGTAAAGGATCTTGGCCTGATATCTAAGGAAGTTAGTGAAGGTGTCTTTGTGACACATCCAAAAATAAAGGCCAGGAGAACAAAGAAGGACACAGAGATGGAGCTACTCCTTACACTGATCGAACAGGGCGACTATGCCATTGAAATGAAAGGAGTTGATCATAGCCTGCCAAGTGGAATATAGTTTGAGGATGGCAAAATTATTGAAGAACCTGAGCTGGGGGCATTTTTTGTAGATCCCCTAACTCAGAAGAAGTGCTTCCAAAGAGCCTCAGAGCTGTACAAAGTTGATCTGAGACAACTTGCCGCCTTCAGACTTGCAGTTTCATTTAGGCAGTCTAGCAAATGGAGAGCAGCCATCTGGGATCAGCTCAGAGGCTTCTATGAAAGAGGAGAGCTCAATGATCCCAAGTTCATGATCATCAGAAGTGAAGTTGAGGAACTTGATGATACAAGGGAAGAACTGGAAAAGATGGTTCAGGATCCTTCTCCATTGTAATGAAGTCCATCTACCGTCTGGGTAGGTGAAGAATGGAAGCTGTCCATCAGTTGGACAGGCTTACCATTATTTGCTCCCAACAAAAACAGTCCAATGTACATTAGTTGTACTCTATGTTACATATGTTGTAATTCTTTTTTACATTAGTTGTAAAATACATTAGTACATTAGTTGTACTCTTGTAAAAACATGTGTTGTTGTATGAAATCAAGAATCAGTGTATATATAGACTGATCTTTTACTTTACTGTAATGTTGTAATTTTATTTCAGCAAATGTACTGTAAAAATATATAGTGATTTTTGATAAGACCAGCTTAGACTGGTTATTGCAAATAGGGGGAGATTGTTAGGCACAAAAAGGCCTCAGTCAAACCTGTTCTACATCTGAGGGGGAGATTTATAATCAAACCTGTTGATGCATTGAAGTTGAATTTAAGGCCTGTTTACTATGCCTTATTGAAAACGAAAATGATTTGCAATATCAGTCTAAAGCTTGTTCTATAATGTGCCATGTGTTGCAACTAAACAGTTTGTCCAAGCTGCTCTGTCGGCTGTACAGGCTGGACATAAACTGTCTCGCTGCTCTACACTGTTGGCAGCTTGGGCTTTAATTTTAAAGTGTTCTGTTCTTTGTGAACAGAAACTGTTCTTTGTGAACAGGGCTAAACCACTTATGGACATATGTTCCAAGTCATCATGTTCACGTGGCTATAGTGGTTTCCATTGAATCCACCCCTAAATATAATAGTACTAACTATATATATATATATATATATATATATATATATATATATATATATATATATATATAGGGTTGGGATCTTTGCAGAACCTTAATTTAGTGCAGAACTATAGAACCAATCTAAACCATTGGATTATAATATAACAATAGGGATAAGATGATAATTATGCAATTAACATGAATTAATAGTAGTCTACCAAGTTTGACTGCTCACTTGACCATTTTTGACTCTTTTAATATCAAATGTACATGCAGTGTTGCATATATGCTATATTGTATTACTTCGACGTTGAATATGTGATATAAACTGTAAATTGACATTGAATGATCTCAATATAATATAATTAATGGTCGTCTGGGTAAAATTTTTTTTTTTTTACGAAAAATAAAAACGTAAAATTTTTTCAAAAAAAATATATCATGATCGTTCTCGTTAAATCCTGCAACTTTGACTACTAATTTTGACCATTATTTTGGCTTTGTTAACATTGAATGTACATGCAGTGTTGCATATATGATGTATACTATTACATTAGATGTTGAATATACAATATAAAGTGTTCATTCGACATTGAATGATATCGTCATGCTATATTGCATCGTGGTCTGGGTAATTTTTTTTATGAAAAATAAACACGTAAATATTTTTCGAAAAAAATATATTATCATGACCGGTCTCGTTTTAAAAAGTATAAAATTCTCGTTTTTATGGTATAATTTTTTTGATTTAAAAATTATTCATATTAATGTTATTTTAATTTAAAGAAAATGGATATTTATTTTGCTAATGTCAATCTTTTTGTATTTCCAATTATTTCCATCTTTACCCTTGAATTAAATTATCACTAATACCAATCTTTTTTTTCACTAATTCCAATTTTGATGGTTTTAATCAAGACCTTTAGATTAATCTAATCTATGGACGATATTGGTTTTACAGTTTTACACTAAATTTAGGTTTTGTAATGATCATCTCTCTCTCTCTATACACACACACACACACACACACACACACACATATATATATATATATATATATATATATATATATATATATATATATATATATATATATATATAGAATATGGTTCGTGTGAGTACCTAAAAAATGCAGAGTACCGTGAGTACCTGTGAACACACGGGTTTAAGATGTGAACATGCTCCGAAAAAAAGTTTTTTTTTAAAATTTTTTTTTCATATTCATTTAGATACAAATAATATAAGCATATTTGTAAAAGAAATACACGCGTTCACACTTCGTAGCCTCTTAAAAGTCATGGAACGTGGAAAAATTCATGTGAACATGCTTAGCTGTGAACATACGTTCACAACAGTGCAGTTCATGTGAACTTGTACGTTTCATATAGTTATAGTGTGTGTTTATGTGTGATTTTTTGCAAGTAGTCTTATATTATTAATTTAAACATGATTATGAAAAAAAATTTCAAAATTTTTTATTAAGCGAGATACCTCCGATACTCCGCAAAAACTAGTGGTACTCATTTGAACCCAAATCTATATACATATATACATACATATATATATATATATATATATATATATATATATATATATATATATATATATATATATATATATATATATATATATATATATATATATATATTGAACAACTTAATCAGCAAAATAATTCAAACCAAGTATATGTATGTATGTTGCAATAAAATATTAAACAAATTAATCAGCAAATTAATTCAAACCAAACACGTCAACATGCTTTTGATCATCATAAGTTTGATTGTTTAAGTCATTTGTAAAATTTGATAATGGAGTCTTTATATCCAAATAAGGGACCGAAGAACCACCCAAATTGGTCCCAAACAAGCCATGATTTTGTTTTATGATAACTATCATACAATGATGGATTCAGAATTTTAAAATTCAATAATTACACCGAATCATAAATATTTATCGTATTGTTGAAAAATAAGAAAATTCAGATAGGTTTACAATATACCATAAAAAAACATAGAAATTTTAGACTACACCTTCGAGATTGATATAGGTTAGTCTATGTACTACGATCATTTGTTATTAAGAAAAAAAATTATTTTTAATTTTTTATTAATATTTATATTGTAAAAAGTTGAAATAACAGACAATCCTGATATGGAGTCTTTTGGACTATGCCTACCTTTTCGGGCTTTTTCCTAGGGCCAACACCTAGGCAATGAGCATTAGCTGGTGCGTGGGACGCTCCCGAAAGAGTTTGAATCTGCGAACTATATTTCACAAATGTCCCCTCATCGTTATCGAACACGTTTTTTGATGGACGAATTGACGCCAAGCCAACGACCCATTTGGTATTATTAGTATTTTTTTGATTATAAATTACATTAAAATCTCATTAAAAATATTCTTTGATTTACGTTTATGCATGATATATCCAGATTTAAAGGTTTAATTATTAACAAAATGTATTCTATAACTAAGAAAATGGCCCCAGGCTGCCAGGCACTCATAAAGCTTACCTGCCGCCAGAGAAATGGCATACGTGGTCAGCTCCTATAGAAAGGATATAAACAGATCCATTATAGATACACACAGTGTTAGGTTCAAGTGAATATCATCCATTATGCAGCGTATCAGAAGGTATCACTCATAAAAATAATATTTTTGAATTTTTTTTCATGAACATGTTTTAATTAACATTACACATTTGATATACAAATTTCACGCAAATTCAAACACTCTAAGTGCATGAAATCACGCATCACATAAATGCACGTTCACATATGTTCAAAATTATGTAAGTATGCGTTCACATAACTTTTTAGGAACTAGGAGATGTGAATGTATGTGAAGTTTACATATGATCTTCATAATGTTAATTAAAACATGTTTATGAAAAAAAAAAGTTAAATTTTTTTAAAGGTTATACCTTCTGGTGCGCTGCATAATGAGTGATACTCTCTCGAACCATATTCTATATAGATAGTTATATAATTCTATATTTTTATGTAATCTACGTAGATTATTATGTAAAATCTACGTAGATTATATGATACTTGACATTATTACATAATAATCTACGTAGATTACATGATAATCTACATAGATTATACGTAGATTACATGCTAATCTACATAAAATATACGTAGATTACATGATAATCTATGTATATAATCCATATAGATTACATGATAATCTATGTAGATTATCATATAATCTATATGTCTACGTAGAATATATGTAGATTATCATATGTCTATGTAGATTATCATATAATTTATATAGATTACATGATAATCTACGTAGCATATAATCTATATAGATTATCATGTAATCTACGTAGAATATATGATACTTGACATTCTACACGACATTTTACGTAGATTATCATGTAATCTACGTAGATTACATGATATTCTACATAGAATATAATATAAGAAAAAACATTCTACATATATTATGAATAGTAATGTTACATATAATCTATATAGATTATCATGTAATCTACGTACAATATATAATTTTTGACATTCTACAAGACATTGTACGTAGATTACATGATAATCTACATAGAATATAATACAAAAAATATAACATTCTACGTAGATAATGAATAGTAATGTTAATCTAAATAAAAAGATATAGAATTATATAACATTCTATATAGACACATTCTCTCTTTCTTTCATGAGAATTGATTTTAAAAGTAAAAAACGTTTTTTATAAAAAAAATATTTTTTTCTATATAGAAAGTTATTTAATTGCTAAAAAAGTTTTGTATTCTATATACAAATATTATGTGTCTTTATAGAATGTTATATAATTGTATATTTTAAAATGTAATCTACGTAGATTACATGATAATATACACAGAATATACGTAGGTTACATGATAATCTACATAGAATAGACGTAGAATATACGTAAATTACATGACAATATAATCTACGTAGAATATACGAATAATCTACATAGAATATACGAATAATCTACATAGAATATAATACAGGAAACATAACATTCTACGTAGATTATGAATAGTAATGTTAATCTACATAAAAAGATATAAAATTATATAATATTCTATATAGATGCATTATCTCTTTCTTTCATGATAACTGATTTTAATAGTAAAAAACGTTTTTTATAAAAAAAATATTTTTTTTCTATATAGAAAATTATTTATATGCTAAAAAAATATCGTATTCTATATAGAAATATTATGTGTCTATATAGAATGTTATATAAATCTATATTTCGTAATCTACGTAGATTATCATGTAATCTACGTAGATTACATGATAATCTACATAGATTATACGTAGAATATACGTAGATTACAAGATAATCTTCCTAGAATATACGTAGATTATATGATAATCTATGTATATAATCTATATAGATTACATGATAATCTATTTAGATTATCATATAATGTATATAGATTATCATGTAATCTACGTAGAATATATGATACTTGACATTCTACACGACATTCTACGTAGATTACATGATAATCTACATAGAATATAATATAAGACTACTTGTAAAAAATCATACATAATCTATATAGATTATCATGTAATCTATCTACGTAGATTACATGATAATCTACATATAATGTACGTAGATTACATGATAATCTAATCTACGTAGAATATACAAATAATCTACATAGAATATATTAGAAGAAACATAACATTCTACATAGATTATGAATAGTAATGTTAATCTACATAAAAATATATAAAATTATATAACATTCTATATAGACACATAATATTTCTATATAGAATACGTTAATTTTTTAGCAATTAAATAATTTTCTATATAATTTTTTTTATAAAAAAGTTTTTTACTATAAAAATAAATTCTCATGAAAGAAAAATAAAATGAAAATGAAAAAAAGTAAGAGAGAAAGAGAAAAATCATATTTTTTTCTTCCAAAAATACAATTTTCACACATTTTCAAGATTCCCCACTATCAAAGTTCTAAATAATTACAAAATTGACATCCAATATCTCAACCATTGATTCTATTAATCCAAAGACCATAAAAGGTTCTTAAGTTCTCACAATATTTATGATTCTCAATAGAAAATAAATATATATATATATATATATATATATATATATATATATATATATATATATATATATATATATATATATATATATATATATATATATATATGGTTCAATGGAGAAACAAGTATCTATTATAAAATCTTGGAATACGTGTGAATTTATTAAATCTATAAAATCATTAGGAGGATTATACATCACATGAATGGATCGTTTTCTACAAATTTCCATCGTGTGATGCACAACCCCTTCGTTTGATGCATAATCCACTCGTGTTATATGTTATCCTTCCATGTGATGCATAATCTCATGTGTGATGCAAAATTCTCTCGTGTGATATAGTATGTATTTTTCTTACGATACATTGTGCTTCTCTAATGTATAGAGGTTATTCGTTGGACCCACCAATATATATATATATATATATATATATATATATATATATATATATATATATATATATATATATATATATATATATATATATATATATATATATATATATATAGAGTGGATCAAATGAGGACCGTGCTTAAAATGAGGACGGTAAGAACCAATGAAAAATCGCCACATAAGCAATATTCTTCTCTCTCCTTTAAGGGCATTATGGACATTTTATTGATTATTATATATGGTAACAAGATTGGTTTTATTATTTAAAAAACAAAAATAGAAACTTAACAAATAATTAGCAATCCTCTCGGTCAATGTATATCTTATATTACCTTTTCAATCATCCAAGCAAATCTCCAATGTTCTTATCAATCGTCCACTTTCAAATCTCCAATGTTTTAAAAAAATTTCAATTCTCAAATCTCCAACCTAATCTTCAATATATATTAACACAATCTAAAAAAAAATCGTATTTTTTTTAAATTAGTTGTTTTTATTTTATAAATATCATAAGTTGTTTCGTTTATCAAGATTCCGCAATTGAAGATAATCGAGTATTACAAAGAAATTGAGCAATCAAAATTTTTCTTGGTTCACGGATTTATACACAATCTTAATTCACAAGAAAAATTGTGAATCATTTGGTTCACGGTTTTATACACTTTATGTGAACCATTAACCTCAACAACACATTAATCACAGAAAAAACATCAATTTATCACCCAAAAAACAACATTGCATTAACCTCAGTTATCATGGTGATTAATGCCGGTGTGAATCATATGAATATACGTAAACCACGATATCAATGATTTAAAGTTTTACAATAAATTGTTCAGTGAACCATTACTATGCTATGTGAATCCAAAGGTAGTTTCACACCCAAATGAAATCATCTCTTTGCAAAACAACCAACTGATTATATGTAAAACAACAAATTAAATTTACCGTGAACCAAATGGTATGCCACCTTCGAAATTGTCAAAAAACACCGTGAACTACCTTAGAAATTGTCAAAAAAAAAAACAATGAATCACCGTGAACCACCTTAGAAATTGTCAAAAAAACACCGCTGTGAACCAACACCTTCGACCCCAATCTCCCAGTGAACCACTCTACAATTCACTCTCTGACCGTATACCGACGTGCACCGTGAACCAAATGGTATGCCTACGTGAACCACTGGTGCCGTGAATAGCCAAAACCGGGTGCCACCGTGAACCTCTAGTGCCGCCTTGAACCCCAAAAGAACTAGTCCGTCGTGAAAAGCAGAACCCGCTGCCGTTGTGAACCACCAGCGCCGCCTTGAAAAGCATAAACTCGGTGCCGCCGTGAACCACCGGTGCTGCCTTGAACCCCAAAAGAACCACCTCAGCCGTGAAAACCCCAAATCCGGTGCCGCCGTGAACCTACGGTGCTGCCTTCAACCCCAAAAGCACAAGGTCACCGTGAATCGCTGATACCCTAGCCACCGTGAATCGCCGATACCCTAGCCGCCGTGAACCGCCGATACCCTAGCCGCCGTGAACCACATGTGCCAAATCCCCCAAAACCGTGACTGATAAACAGTGAATGCTTCTGTTTACATCTTAATTAATAATATATATTTGCCAAAATTAAAATGGTGCACAAATGACGAGAATACCCTCTATATGATTTAAAATGAGTATAAAAGTCTATTTAATTACAAAATTGCCACCTTGAATCCTATTGGTTGGTTCACAAATTCCAGCGATTTCATTGGTTCTTACTGTCCTTATTTTAAGCACAGTCCTCATTTTATCCTCACCCTATATATATATATATATATATATATATATATATATATATATATATATATATATATATAGATGAGATCATTGCAGAACCTAAATTTAGTGTAGAACTGTAGAACCAATATCGTCCATAGATTAGAATAATCTAATGGTCTTGATTAAAAGAGTTAAGTTTGGAATTAGTGAAAAAAAGATTGGTAATAGTGATATTTTAATTCTTGGAGGGGTAAAAAAGGAAAAGATTGGAAATAGCAAAAAGATTGACATTAGCAAAATAAATATCTTTTTTCTTTAAATTAAAATAACATTAATATTATTAATTTTTAAATCAAAAAAATTATACCATAAAAACGAGAATTTTATACTCTTTAAAACGAGACCGGTCATGATATATTTTTTCGAAAAAAATTTACGTGTTTATTTTTCGTAAAAAAAAAATTACCCAGACCACGATGCAATATATCATGGTGAGATAATGAGATCATTCGATATCGAATGAACACTTTGATATCGTATATTTAACGTCAATGCAACACTGCATATACACTCATTATTTACAGAGCTAAAATAATAGTCACAATTAGTAGTCAAAGTTGGTGGATTTAACGAGAACGGTTATGATATATATTTTTTATTTTTTCGTAAAAAAAAATTACCCAGACCACGATGCAATATATCATGGTGAGATGATGAGATCATTCGATATCGAATGAACACTTTGATATCGTATATTTAACGTCAATGCAACATTGCATATACGTTCATTACTAACAGAGCCAAAATAATAGTCACAATTAGTAGTCAAAGTTGGTGGATTTAACGAGAACAGTTATGATATATATTTTTTTATTTTTCGTAAAATTTTTTTTACCCAAACCACGATGCAATATATCATGGTGAGATCATGAGATCATTCGATATCGAATGAACACTTTGATACCGTATATTTAACGTCGATGCAACACTGCATATACGTTCATTATTAACAGAGATAAATAATAGTCAAAATTAGTAGTCAAAGTTGGTGAATTTAACGAGAATGGTCATGAATATATTTTTTTGAAAAAAAATTTACGTGTTTATTTTTCGTAAATTTTTTATACCCATACGACCATTCGATGTCGAATGAACACTTTGATATCGTATATTTAACGTCGATGCAACACTGCATGTCCATTATATATTAAAAGAGTAAAAAAAAAAAGTCAAAGTGGACAGTCAAACTTGGTAGGCTGCTATTAATTCAATGTTAATTGTATAATTACCATCTTATCCCTAGTGTTATATTATATTCTAATGGTTTAGATTGGTTCTATGGTTCTGCACTAAAGTAAGGTTCTGCAATGATCCCAACCCTATATATATATATATATATATATATATATATATATATATATATATATATATATATATATATATATATAGGGAATGACTCTTTTGAGAACCTTAAATATCATGAGAACCTAGGAACTATTTGTAGCCTTTAGATAAAAAAGATCCATGGCTGAAAATTGGTAAATAACATTTTTGTAATTATTTAAACTTTTGATAGCGGAGAATTTTGAAAAGATGTGCAAAAATGTATTTTTGGAAAAATAAAATCTGTTTTTTTTCTCTTTCTCTCTCTTCCTTTTTTCCGTTTAACATCTTTTTTTCTCTCATTCATGAGAATTGGTTTTTTTAAAATTAAAAACGTTTTTTTTTAAAAAATTTCTTTTTTAGTATAGAGAAATATTTTACTCCTAAAAATTTAACAAATTCTAAATAGAATATTATTTCATGTACATAGAGTGTTATATGATCCTGTATATTTTTTTTGTAGATTAAAATCATTATTCATAATATATGTAGAATGTTGTGTTATTTTATACATTTCATATATTTTATATTAAAATAAATTAACTGGTACAACAATAACAATATTCTACATAGAATGATATGTATTCTATATAGATACAACAATAACAAATACACTGCTGAACGTATTCTAGATAGATTATCATGTATTCTATGTAGAGTATTGCGTATTCTATGTAGAAATACACAAAAAAACATAGCTTTTAACAAATTAACTAGGTGAACATATTCTATGTAGATAATCATGTATTCTATGAAGAGCGTCATGTATTCTATGTAGAAATACACCAAAACACAGTTTGAACAAATTAATTGGTGAATGTATTCTATGTAGATTATCATGTATTCTATGAAGAGTATTATGTATTTTATACAGATACAACAAGAACAAATTAAAATAACAATATTCTACATAGATACAAACTAGCTACAATCAATTCTATATAGGATACTATTTATTCTATATAAAGTATAATATATTTTATATAAAAATACTAACAAAATCTATACAGAATACATAAAGACGCAGAAAAATGAAAGTGTTAGACACAAAAAGGCATCAATCAAATCTGTTTTATATCATAGGAAGATATTTTTAATCATACCTGTTTGATATACTTAAGGATATAATTTATGGCCTCTTAATGCCTTATTGAAACCTGATAAGTGATTTGCAATATAAGCCCAAAGCTGCTCACTCTGTTACATCAGTTGTAACTTGGCAGATTGCCCAAGCTGTCTTAAACTGTTGGACATGTTTGGCATAAACTGCCTACGCTGTTCACATCTGTTGAACAACTTAGACCCAATGGAAGTGTTGTGTTATTTGTTTACAGAACCTGTTCTTTGTGAACAGTTTATACACTCTATGAAATTTGTTTACATGCCATCATGTGAAGTCTTGGACGTGCAGATCAGTTTACAAAGTCGAACACAAAGTGAAAATCAGAAACTGCTTTCACTGCCTAAGCTGTTCTGATACATGAAGACAAAGAGGATATTTGAAATGGGTGACAGACCATTCTTACATCATAATGACTTTACAAGAAGGAGAAAGGATTAAAGTTGACATTCCTCTTTAAGGTAAAGCAGCCTACAACAGAGACAAAAAGGAAAAGACAAAGATTGTGCAACATAATGACAAATTCTGTTTTGTCAGAATGTGCAGAAAAGCAGTCTTGTCTTTTTGTAAAGACACCCCACTATCTCTACCTCCAATGAGGAAGCTTCACTGGGATTCTCTGAGTGAGTATAAAAGGAAGCTTCTAAGGAATGTGAGATAACCAAGAGAGAGATATCTAGAACGTGCAAAAGAATTGTGTTTTCATGCATGTAAAGTCTGCTCAGAAAAGAATAGTTAGTGTGTCCAAGCTGTTCTTATTCCAAGCTGTCTGTCTGTCTTGTAAAACAGTAAGTGCATCTTAGTGAGTGAATTCCTTGTAACTAGTCTGAGTGAATCTTAGATTAGTTGTTCATCTGTTGTTTCTGTCATCTCAGTTTGAACGATTCCGCAGTTCAAACCTGTTTGTAATTAACACTTGTTAATATATACATACAAACATTGAGAAAGTGTGTTGAAATTTTAAGTAGCTGTATTCACCCCCCTCTACAGCTTACAGCAACATACTTGGGAAATTTTTTGAGACCTACAACTGGTATTAGAGCAGTTTAGAGTGTGTGTTAACTCTAGATCTCTTACATCTCCCTATCTCCCACCACGGACAACAGTGCTGCCAACTCCTCTTCCTACTATGACAATGGGTCAAGGAAAAACCTCCAAAGTTCAATAATCAGAACTTTTCTGGCTGGTAGTGCAGAATGATGCTCTATCTAGAGAATCTGGATGTACAACTACCAGAAATAGTGATGTAAGGTCCCTATGTGCCAACTTCTCTCACTACAATAACTCATGCTGCTGAAGGATATGTTCTTGAAGTCAAAACTATTAAGAAGACTAAAGCTAAATGGTCTGATGAAGATAAACATCTGGTTGCCCTTGATGCAAAAGCCAGGAACAACCTTGTAATCTCTTTACCTGATGATCTGTTCAAACAGGTTGAGAAAATGAAAACTGCAAAAGAAATGTGAGATTTTTTATGTACCGTCTATGATGGTCTCACCATCATATTGGATAACGGGATCAATAATCTTGTTAGACAATATGAACCGTTTTTTGCAAAGCCAAAGGAGACTCTCACTGAAACCTACACCAGGTTCATTGCCTTAATAAATGACCTCAAAGTTGTTGGGATCACTAAATACAGTTTAACTCTAGTGAACAAATTCTTGGACATACTACCTGAGGAATGAAATTACTTCTCCACTATCCTTAGAAACTCAAGTACCATCAGAGGCATGGATCTTGTAAATATGTATGGATCCTTGCTAAATGATGAACAATCAAGGCAACAGAAGAGAAATGTCTTGGAAATGTCCAAGAGAGGTACAGCCTTAGTGGCCAGCGTGTGACAACCTGTTAATCAGGTGTGTGATGTGTTCACACAAGATGATTAACATGCTGATGATGAATTGGAGGCAACATCAGAAGAAGAGGAGGACTGTGAAGATCTCACTGAGTTTGATGATGAGCAAATGATTGCTATGCTTGTCAGAAAATTCAATAAGAAAAAGTTTGGAGGAAAAATTCTACAAAGGAAATCAAGTGCCATAAAAAAGAAGGCATTTGACAAATCCAAGGTTGAGTGCTTCAAATGTTGCAAAACTGGTCATATAGCTGCTGACTGTGTGTCTAAAGCTGTTGGTTCTTCCTCTAAACCATACAAGACAAACAAAGACGATGACTACATGGTTAAGTACCTTATGACCATGACTAAATTGAAAAAGTTAGAAGACTCTGTGGTATTTAAAAAACAGAAGGGACTTATGGCCGAAACCTGTGACTGTGAGGAACCTGATTCATCATCTGATGAAGAAGACAACAACTGTTTGGTGGCCAATACTGAAGCCCCCTCAACAAGTAACTTCAAACAGGATCTAGCTGAAGCTGAAGCTCTCAACACTTTTGAGAACTGGAATCCCACCATGATGTATAAGGTACAAAACTTTAAGGATTACAGTTCTGAAGAAAAAGTTAAAACGTTTGATTATTTACTTGTAGATTTAAAAGCTGCCATTGAAAAGTATGATGCTTTTAAGTCTGAAATCTCCAAGCTAAAAGCTGATCATGAAATAAAAACTAATGAACTGAACAGTTTTCATGAGTTAAAAACTGAACTTGATGAAGTAAAACACATCAACATCATTTTATTACAAGAGAAGAGAGAAACAGACTCAAAGCATGCTAAGCTTCAAAACATTCTTGACTCTTGGTGCCATTCAGCTAAGAGAGTCAGTCAATGTATCAATCAACAAATTCCTGAAATTTTTTTAGAAATGATCGATTTTTTCAAAAAAGTTTTAAAAGTAATCGGTTTTTTTTACAAATCTAATCACGCCGGGGTTGGGTACCCCGGCTCAATCAAAATTCTGGGAATGCTTTGTGCTGAGTTGGCGAGGATACATCATTAGGCCGGGGTTGGGACCCCCGGCTTGATCAAATAAAATTTTTTGGCCGGTCATTAGGCCGGGGTTGGGACCCCCGGCTTGATGATTAAATTTTTATTTTTATTTTTACTTGTAATAACTAGTATTTTAAAAGTTTATATATTTTCGGTTACTATTATTTTCGGTTATTAGTATTTTATTCGGTTACTAGTATTTTCAAATGTTATTAGTAAAACAACAGTTAACCAAAAAAAACTGAAATTAAATTTATATAATCTAGTTTTTAGACATACCAATATTATTAACAATTATACGAATAATAATAAGCAATTCAATGTATATCAATTTTGTAACCCAATTTAATTAATATTATGCGTTTATATTTCAAGTGCGATAAATATACGAAACAATTCTTATATTCTTAGTAAATTATATAAAATATATTCAATCATACTAATAAGTTAAATTAAAACATAATATGGACGTAAATTTATTTTAACTTGTCGGTAAACGACGAGTTGTAACAGTGTTTGATGTGTTCCTTCTCGTTTTCCGATGGTTTGTGTCATCTGCTTGACGTTCGTTGATTGAAATGTTTGGAGGGTTATTCGAGGTTGGTTCATCAGCCCATCTGAAGAAGTCACAATTTAGATTGTTTGGCACGTTCACGAAGTCATTCGCCGCACAACAGTAGTACTGTCGACCAACATGCATCGATAAGTTCGAAGTTTGTATGACAGCCGCATCCCCACACTTGCAGGTAATTGTGGTTTTGCTAGGAAGTTGGTTACGTGTAACAGAACGAGTTGACATTGAGTAGTATGGTCTACTATTCTTTTTAGATGTTATGTGTAAAGCTTAAAAAGTGAGTTTTTCGTGTGTTTTGTTGGATACAATTATATATAGAGTTGAAAACAATATATTGTATTAGTTCTAGGGTGTGTTTTGTAAATATTAAATTGTTATATTTGAGTATAAATAGGAAGTGGAATAATAGAATAAAGGGGATCTAACAGAATAGAAAGTGGATACGGATCTAGAGAGAGAATAGAAGTTTGCTTTGCAAGAAAGCCATGAACCAAATGTAATATTCTTCTCTTAATCATTCAATAGATTGTATTAGATTGTTATAATTGTTCATATATTGTTTAATGTGATTGAATTGCATGAAATATGAAATTCACAATTGGTATCAGAGCCTAATATGGCTGAATTTGATTGAATTTTGAGTCTGAAAAAAAAAAAATAATTTTCGAAGAACTGTGATATTCATTTTTTTTTGAATTTTTGAAAATTTCTTAGGGTTTTTGATTTTGTAGATTAAAAGGTATGAACTTGTGATTGAAGATGCGGTTTTTGAAGATGATTTGATTGGTTTAAACATCATATTCTAATTCCAAACACACAAGATTTAATTTGAAATTTATTGAATTTAAAAAAAAAATCGAGTTCTTCATGTTTTTGATAAATTTGTGAGTTTGATTTGTAAATAGGCAAAGTTGTTTTTCAAAAAGTGTTTGTGTATAAAAACCGCAGCTTCGATTGTATTCTAAGGTCATTTCGATCATTTTGTTGAAAATATTGAATTCAAGAATTGGAAAATTTCATAACTGATGAAACTCGAATTACATTGAAATTTCAGTGTATATCGAGTTTGCATGCATGTGATTCGAGTTTGCAAACAATATAATTCGAGTTTGCATGCATGTGATTTGAGTTTGCAAACAATATAATTCGAGTTTGCATGCATGTGATTCGAGTTTGCAAACAATATAATTCGAGTTTGCATGCATGTGATTCGAGATTGAAAACAATATAATTCGAGTTTGCATTCGAGTTTGCATGCATGTGATTAGAGTTTGAATACAATATAATTCGAGTTTGCATGTATATGTTTCGAGTTTTGACTATTCATTGATCGAGTTTAGATCTTAATTGATCGAGTTTGGTACTAAACTCATTGACTTTAGGTTTAATCATTCATGGTTCAGTTGTGACTCATTCGAGTTTTGCAAATTCATTCGAGTTTCACACTTATTCAATCGAGTTGGATTTATGCTTTAATCGAGCTTAATCCTTCAATCATCGAGTTTCAGTGATACATCAACCGAGTTTCATTTGTAACTCAATCGAGTTTGATGATTACGTATTCAAGTTTCATCCAATATCATTCGAGTTTCATAAATAATCATTCGAGTTTTGATTATTTGACCTTTGCTGCTTAAATTGACCATAACTTTTGACTGGAACATCGTTAGAAGGCCTACCATACGTCAAATCGAAGCTTGAAAAGAGATTTACATTTCTAGAATAGGCATAGCCGGTTCGGTAAATTTTCGAGGCCCAATTCCACTCCAGAAAAAAGTTATGGGCATTTTTCTGCAGAAAATCTAAAATTTCAACGTTAAAAAGTCAAATCAGAGCTGATTTTTAACAAATTAATCATTCAAGATTCATTTTTCTTCAATCAAGATTCATTCAAATTTCCATAAGTCCATAAAAGATCTTGGAAGTTCATTTTTCTGCAATTCATAATGGTGTTTGAACAATTTTCAAAGTCTGAGCTGATTGTCAAACTTACTGAATCTGAAAAGATTCGTAAGAACAATTACGACATTCTCGTTCAGTTAAATACTGAAAAACATTTGGCGTTACGTGACGTACAAATACTGAATGAAGAAATTCAAAGCTTAAAAGAAAAACAAAACTCTGAGAGTTGTGCTCATCAATTGAAAATATCTGAATTACTTAAAGAACTTGATGAGCTGAAACAAGAAAATTTTCAGAATGCAACTCAACTGAAATATCTTTTGCCTGAAAGATCTGATCTTTACAAGAAAGTTTAGGATCTTGAAGATACACTTTCTAAGACAAAACCAACTGATCAGAATTGTGTTTTAAACAAAAATGAAGAAATTTTTGCTCTTCAACAAGAGTTGTCTTTAACTAAAGATTTGGTTGAGAAGGAAAGACATGAGTTCTTACTTAAAGAACAAGATTTTAAATGGAAATTTGAATTGTTTGAAGGTGAAAGACAAATGTTCTTAATCAAAGAACAATCTGTAAAATCTGATTACCAATCATTTGATCATGACAGAAATTCAAATTTAGTCATTATCAAAAGTTTGGAAGAGACAGATACTTCATCTTACAAAACAATTACATGTGTTTACTTCATCAACTGAGTCAAAGGTTAAGACCTCTTCTTCAGTGTGTTTAAAATCCAATGTTGATCACTCTGGTTTGTCTTCTGAAAGTGAAGTGAATCTAACTAACTCTGCTAAGTTTGATTCATCTTCAGATCTGAAACTTAAGTATCTTCTCAAGATACATAAAGGCAAAGACAAAATCTTTGAACATCTTCCGGTCAAGATTTACACTGGTGAATCTTCGAAGTCAAATTTTCCTAAAGTTTCTGAAAATACTAGTCATTCTAATCAGAAAACATGTTCACAGCAAAATACCAAGTATTATCAGAAACAGGCAAGAACCAGACAGTGTTTCAAAAAGAAGAGTTCGCAAAAGTCTGATCATTCAAATTCAAGTTTCTTTAGAAATTCAGATATTCAATTTTCTCATACTCAAAGAAACTTGTTTTCTGCTTTTGTAAGAGAAGCTGATAGTTATTACTTGCAATGGGTACCTAAACCAAAGTACCAGTGGGTACCAAAACCCATTTTGAAATGGGTACCCAAGAGCGCTAACAAGTCTGGATCCAAATCTATTTGGATACCAAAGACATCTTAAATTTTGCAGGTTAAAGGTTTCTTATCATTTCAGATAAGGGCCCGTTCTTTATTTCTACAGGCTCTTGATTAATTCAGATCAAGACCCGTGCTTCAATTCAAGATGGTTTTTAGTTAATCTAAACTAAAACCCGTTCTTCAGTTCATTCATTTGGTTTCTAGTTAATTCAGACTAGAACCTGCATTTTAATGAACCAGAGACAAAGGCTTTCAGTTACATTAGGCTTCTAATCATTTTAGATTAGAACCCGTGTCTGAGAGACAAATACTTCTGGAATTCCTGCCCTGAATTCAACTCTGAAGCTGCATTGATTTAGAGGGAGTTTTATTTTTATAATTTTTTGCTCCTGATTTCATTTCTATGAGTTGACTAACTGTGTGTGCTTATTTCCAGGGGGAGTTTCAGACGCACTTTGACGATGACATTAAATTGTGTGTGATTTTTCACGAAAATATTTGATACACACAGAAAAAGAGTTTTTGAGCTGAAAAGAAAAATATTTTCATAATTTTCTGATTCTCTGAATCTCTCATTGAGATTAATTGATTTAATCTCTTGATGTTCAACATCTCATCACTTCTGAGATTCTCTTTAATATTCTCCCGATCAAAGACTTCTCCCATATTCTCCATGAGCTAATTCTTTCTATACAAGTCTGATTCATTTCATACCTTATATCAGATTGTACATTTTATTCTGCTATCTCCCAAATTATCATTCCCAAAATTTATTCTGATTATCTTCTCCAATATCAAATGAGCTGAATTTCTTGGTATCCCCTGAGCTGAAACGCTTAAGATTATTTCTGCTGACTTCGATTATGCACCAATCTGAGTGATAGGCATAAATATCGCTTCTATGGTCTAACCAGAACCGGAAGACCTACCCAAGAAGCAAACCATCTATAGATTGTGCGAGTGAGAGTTCTTTAGGTTTATTAGTTGAGAAGTGTCAGTTATCACGTGGTACTGACAGGGTCGAGCAGAGATAAATTGTAAATGAGAGGGACATTGATATTGAAAGGAGACGGTGGTGCATCAGATCATGCTTTTGCTATAAAGCTGACTGAATTCATTTCTCAAAAGTGAGCCGGAGGGAGCTTAGTTGAAAAATGCTGAGTGCTGAGAGTTGAGAAAGGATTAAAAGAAAAGTAAATCCTATCTAAACTGTGTCGGATGGGTAATCCACATAATCTATCAAGCCCTATATGACTTGATATTGAAAAAGACGTCATGGACCCAGTGACGCATGCACTTAACACCACCAACTACTCGGTTTTCTCTCAAAAGATTTCTGTTTCAATAATCACGGAGATATATCACATTTCTATCGATATATCATTTGGATATTATTGATATTGAAACAAGGGAAGACAGTTGCTCCGGTCTCTAATTTCATTTGATGCACATTGTGTCTAGAGCTGAGTATATACACTTTTAGGACACATCGAGTCTTTCAGTCTGCATGACTATAAACTGCTAGTCCAAAGTGACTAAGCCGGAACAAATAAGAGTGATTCTTTCAAGATAAAGGATTTCACGATGACTATTTGGAAATCCTACCAGTGTTAACATCACGCCAGCACTGAACGTAGGTCACATAGATTATGCTATTGTGCAAACAGGAATCCTATGTGGACCTGGACTCGTTTTCTCACAAAATGAATATATTTCATTTTCCCCAAAGTTGAAAAGCTTTGTTTTTGTTCTGAAAATATATAGTATCAATTCGAGGGGGAGTGAAATTTTTGAGGGGGAGTGAGATAGATTTGTTTAATATAAGGAGGAAAGATATCAATTTGAGGGGGAGAAAATCATTTTGTAATGATTTCTGAGTTGTAATTGTTGTCGTATTTCTTCTACTGTAAAATCATTGCACTTATGTCTCTGAAGACTTTGCATGATGTTCATAATTCTTATGATCATCATGAGGGGGAGAAAAGCTAGAATTCAGAGACAACGGTTGAGTAGATTGAAGACAACTGAAGACAATTGCAACAACTTATCAAGATAAAAGATATTCAAGATTCAAGGGGGAGTGTGCTTACAAGAAAAGAGTAGATCAGAGAAGAAGAGATGTGAAGATCAGAGAGAAACAAATAAAGGATATTTTATCTGAAGATTCACAGATTGAAGAGAAGAGAGACAGAGATTTGAAGATTCAGAAGAGATCAAAGAAAAGAAAAAGACTCAAGAAAAGAGTTAACCTGAACAATACTTTAATTGAAAATTGTTTTCATCTCTAAGGGGGAGATTGTTGCATACAATTATATATAAAGTTGAAAACAATATATTGTATTAGTTCTAGGGTGTGTTTTGTAAATATTAAATTATTATATTTGAGTATAAATAGGAAGTGGAATAATAGAATAAAGGGGATCTAACAGAATAGAAAGTGGATACGGATCTAGAGAGAGAATAGAAGTTTGCTTTGCAAGAAAGCCATGAACCAAATGTAATATTCTTCTCTTAATCATTCAATAGATTGTATTAGATTGTTATAATTGTTCATATATTGTTTAATGTGATTGAATTGCATGAAATATGAAATTCACATGTTTGTTGAATGAAATTTGCGTATTTATAAACGGTAATTCGTTACGCTCTGCACAACCACGTTCTGACGCGGTAAAAATTCATATTATTTTCCCAATACGACATACTTACTTAGGAAAATTTAAATTGGGCACGGAACTTTAATACATCTATTTGTATATTTGTTGACCGTTTGGACATACATAATATTAATTAAATTGGACACAGAACTTAAATACATCCAAAATTCATATTATTTTCCCAATAAGTCATACATAAAAAGGATTAAATTGGGCACAAAATTTTAATAAAAGACTTATATTCATATTATTTTCTCAATACGACATACATACAAAAAATCATCAACTTATAATACATCTAATTGTAGATTTGTTGACCGTTTGGACATCTTGTGCGGTTGTGACCCGGTTGGTGGCAAATTGAGCATTTTCTGATACGTGGTTCATCAGGGGGGCGAACGTCCATTTCGTTACGTATTCTGCGGCCGCGTCTTTGGCCTCTTGAACTCGTAAGCCTAGACCGATCTGCTTGTATCTGCCATCCAGGATCTATCCAGTGTGCTTTATGTGGCAGGGGTGAAAAGCCAGTTCTATACTGTCTTCGATATGTCTCTGTCCAGTAAACATTGTGAATGCAAGTAGTGACATCATCTCCCCTATGGCGACTAACAACAATCGCATGGGAGCACGGAAATCTTGTCATTTGCCATTTCCCACAACTGCATTCACGCTTTAGGTAATTGACAGTGTAGTCGTTCCGCCCCTGTCATTTGTGCTCAGCCTGGATAGAACATTGTATGTGCCCTCAATGTGGTGAAACTCTTCAACAGTGTGTTCTACCGCATGTCTCTCACGCATTGTGAATAGTTTCCACATTCTTGGGGGCAACGGTGTCTGACAGTTCATCGCAATCTCCGAGTGCTTTCTAAAATGCTCAACGGCCTTATGAAACGTATAATCGATACATGCTTTGATTGGTAGAAGCCTTGCATGCCGTAAAGCATTATTCATGCACTCAGCAATGTTTGTCGTAAGGTTACCCCAACGACGATGACCGTTATCATGTAGCAGAGACCACTTGCTTATGCCAATTGCTTTCAAGTAGTCCCATGCTTGAACATCTATGACTTTCATTTATTGGACGTAGTATGCATATTTTCTTCTTTGTGTAGTGCTTCCCATACCCCAACAAAGCTTTTTAAGCCTAGAGTTTTTGAATTTTGCCATCAGATTGCTTCGAACATGACGTAAACAAAAACGGTGATAGTCGAATGGCTCCTTCCACTGGTCCAACGTCGTCATTGCTTGTATAATTCCTTTATGTCTGTCTGAAATTACACATAATGAACATTGTGAGTCAAAAACATAATGCCTGAATACCTGAAGAAACCAAGACCAGCTTTCGTTTGTTTCTTCATCCACTATGGCATATGCTAGTGGAAGGACGTGATTGTTTGCGTCCTTTGTCACTGCCGTCAACAATTTCCCCCTGTAAGAACCCCGCATATGGGTTCCATCTACACACACAACCCGATGGCACCGTTTGAACGCTTCAATAGCAGGTCCAAACGCCCAAAACACATACTTAAACGTACAGCTACTGGAGGACCCACTAGGATGATGCAACCATTCAATAATTGTGCCAGAGTTAGAGCTCTGTAAGGCAGCAACGTATTTAGGCAGCTCCTCAAAGTTTGACTCCCAACTGCCATACACAGTTTCAATAGCTTTTCTTCTTCCAAACCAGGCCTTCTGATAGGTGATATCAACAGCAAGCGATGAGTTTATATGTGCCCGCACCTGCTTCACCGGAAATGCTACGTCTTGTGTCACAAACTGTGTGACATGAGAAGAGATGTCACGAGACTTCAGGCTCCTGTTGTTGTTTCGAACGACAGACCCATAACAATTGTGTCCATTAACCCATTTGTAAATATGCCACAATTGAGTCTTTCTGTCATTCGAAGCACGAACCAACCATTTGCATTCCGGTTCGTTAGGATGTCTTCTGTAATACTCATGCGTTGTGTAACACTTTGCTTTAAAGAGTTTGGTGGTACTATCCACCACTATTATTTCTCTCCCCCGTGCTACGTTCCATAATCTAACAGCATGATCCAGCTCTTTTTTACATTTGAAGTACATCCCGCATCGTATAACGTTACTGGCAGGGCTCCACATATCTAGATCCTCATCTTCGGCCCACTCGGGAAGGGATTCAGAAGTCGAATTGTGACCACCAACAGAGGTGGCGGTACCTGCCATCGTAGAGAAATTGTATCCTTCTGGAACGTCATCTTCGACATCGTTGTCATCTTCATCGCTATCAACGCCAGGTGATTCTTCTTCCTCTGGAGATTGCTCTGAGCTACAATCATCGTCCTCTCCAACTTCAAGACCGCCACACGTAGCCGATCCTTCTTTTTCTGTACCACGTAGGGAAGTCGTCGGATGTTCACTATAATCATAGTGAGCAAAGTTTGACGGCCCAGGTGCCTGGCCTCCTTCGTATCCGCCTACGTTCCTTTCTTCGGAGACGGAAAATTGTTGAAACTGATGAAGAAGGTTTTGTGGATGAGAATGTGGACGAGAATCGATGATTTCCTCCAATTTAACATTAATGTGGCCGAGATATTGATGCTCAAGACCAGCGAGATAATACATTGTCTCGAGGCTATCATCGCTAACAATCTGAGAAATGGTTTCTCGTCCATTGAACAAGTACATCAGAAGTAAAGTTAACTTAAATCTTCTGGGAGACACTTGAACGTGTTCATATACCAAATGTTGAAAGTCTTTGAATGAGAATTTTTGTCGAACGACAATTGAAGTGCAATTTGTTTCAGGATCAGTGTATAAACTCTGTCTACAAAATTAACTTCACCCCCCAATATAAGTTAACAATGAACGACATTGTTCGAAAAATTGTTAGATGAAAATATTCTATATTTGTGGTGATGTAGTAGAAAGATTGTGGTGATATTCGACGTTTTCTACATCTTCTATTTATACACAAATTGACGCGCTACAGTGTGCCGGACTACACAACCACGTTCTGACGCGCTACAGTGTGCCGCACTGCACAACCACGTTCTGACGCGCTACAGTGGCCTACTACTTTGGCACACGAAAAATGGTGTTTGCGGACGTTTTTGTGATCGACAGCTTATATATCTTATTAGTTTATACAATGTACTAAGTTCCCATATAAATGTTATGCAATATGTTTTGCTCGTGGGCACACTTATTGAACGTCAAAGTTGGCATCAAGTCACTTTTCGCGCACTTCACATAAAATGACAAAAGTGGCCTACATGCCTACTTTGGCACACGAAAAATGGTGTTTGCGGACGTTTTTGTGATCGACAGCTTACGTATCTTATAAGTTCATACAACATACTAAGTACCCATATAAATGTTATGCAATATGTTTTGCTCGTGGGCACACTTATTGAACGTCAAAGTTGGCATCAAGTCACTTTTCGCGCACTTCACATAAAATGACAAAAGTGGCCTACATGCCTACTTTGGGACACGAAAAATGGTGTTTGCAGACGTTTTTGTGATCGACAGCTTACATATCTTATTAGTTCATACAAGGTACTAAGTACCCATATAAATGTTATGCAATATGTTTTGCTCGTGGGAACACTTACTGAACGTCAAAGTTGGCATCAAGTCACTTTTCGCGCACTTCACATAAAATGACAAAAGTGGCCTACATGCCTACTTTGGCACAAGAAAAATGGTGTTTGCGGACGTTTTTGTGATCGACAACTTACATATCTTATTAGTTCATACAAAGTACTAAGTACCCATATAAATGTTATGCAATATGTTTTGCTCGTGGGCACACTTATTGAACGTGAAAGTTGGCATGAAGTCACTTTTCGCGCACTTCACATAAAATGACAAAAGTGGCCTACATGCCTACTTTTGCACACGAAAAATGGTGCTTGCGAACGTTTTTGTGATCGACAGCTTACATATTTTATTAGTTCATACAACGTACTAAGTACCCATATAAATGTTATGCAATATGTTTTTCTCGTGGGCACACTTATTGAACGTCAAAGTTGGCATCAAGTCACTTTTCGTGCACTTCACATAAAATGATAAATTGCAATATGTTCTGACGCGGTACAGTGTCACGCACTGTACAACCACGTTCTGACGCGCTACAGTGTCACGCACTGCACAACCACGTTCTGATATCCTTTATAAATACAAATCATTCGAAACGTTTCAACACATCCTGAGAATTGTAAAATCACTAATTTAAATACTCAGCAAAAAAACGTCGAAACACACCGGTGAAACAAGCAACAAAGGTCACAATAGCTCATCAAACTTGCCCGATTTCATACAACTTTCCCTTCAAGAGCTGAAAGACTTGAATCAAAGAGATCGTTGCTTGCTTTTCGATACGGTCGGGATACGTAAAGACTGGCAACACTCGATTAATGAGAAGAGGGACACCATGAAACGTCTTCGAGCCGAATGCGAGCAAAAGGTAAGTCAATTAGAAGAGGAAAACTACAATAATTTTACTGAAAGGAAAAAAACTACTTGATGAGTATGAAGTATTAGAGGCTAGTAGAAATGAAAGACTAGCCTGGATTGAGAGAGCGAATGCCGATTTTCAGGGGCGGAACATGCCAACACATATGCAACAAACAATTCAGCATCTCGAAGCTGAAAACGATGCTGACTGGAATGCAGTAGCTGAATTATGCCGACATACTCGCCGTTTTAAACTAATGATGATGGAAAGGAAGGAAACTATTACCCAACTGAAGCAAGAATGTCAACAAAATGTGAAACAGGTTTTGGATGCTCAGTAAATGATTATAAAAATTACAAGAATTAGAAGATGAAGTTAAAATTTATGAATCAAACATCAAACAAAGAACTAGCTGGATTGAAAAAATGAAAAAATCGTATCACTAGTTCTTTGTTGAATTTCCTCCATCTTGTTATTGTACTCTGTTTAAGTAATGAAGGTTGTATCATTATGTGACGGTGCAACTCTTAAATAATAAACATATTGTTTTAAATAATCTGTGTTAAAAGTGATACTATTATATACAAATATATGTTTCACATGCATCTATATATATCATTCAAGAATTAGAATAAAAGGTGTCATATGATTACAAGTGTCTTGATTTTATATCAGAAGTAAAAATATTTTATATAAAAATTTATATTATAATAACATGTAATTTCGATCACTGTTTTGTAAGTTAAAAGGTTTTTGAAAATTATGTTTGATTTTTCTTTTTCTAGATGAGTTTGATTTGATTTTTCTAGTTTATTACCCACGTATTATAATAACATGTAAACTCAATACTGTTTTGTAACTTCATACATAGATCGATTACAGTATAGGTCGTTTTAACTTATTAATTGAATATAATTTAAATGGAACAATTTTTTAGCAATAATTTTAGGCAACATTGTTTGAGCAATGTACATAAACATGATGATATCAAATACTTGCAACAGTTAACTCAAGTAATAATAATCAATTAATTTATACAACTTGTTACATATCGGTTACAATATGTTAAATGGGGATGCTGGTGATAATGTTCAGTCCCACATCGTCGTTGCCTTCTTTGCCTATTGCCTCGACACGGGGCAACGTCATCCTCCTGTGGTGCGCCATCCGTTGATTGAGAGTCTTGTTGAGACATTTGTTGTTGTTCCAAAGGGAGGATACCATGTG
Organism: Centrapalus pauciflorus; assembly: GCA_020465985.1. Classification (NCBI taxonomy): domain Eukaryota; kingdom Viridiplantae; phylum Streptophyta; class Magnoliopsida; order Asterales; family Asteraceae; genus Centrapalus; species Centrapalus pauciflorus. The sequence goes on along the minus strand of JAANYP010003621.1, from coordinate 170,866 downwards.
AGTCGTTTGAAAATATTGGGGAATCCCTCATATACGGAACAACGTCATTGGCTCTTGTTGGTGGATGCATTAAAGGAGAATAAAAAGGGTTTTCAATTAAATAAGGACTGAACATGTTCGTTTGGATTGGAGGTTGGGAGTCTACTGGGTATACATATGCTGAGACTCTACTGCATCTGGCATTTGTGGTTGATAGTAATCTTCGTTCATTCGCACCGGTCTGTAACTCGACGACGACGACGACATTTCCCGTCCGAATCCCAAGTGTAGAGAGCTTGATGTAGTATCTTCGTGATAGCTAGCACCACCCCCTTCATGATAATTGAATGAACCACTTGGTGCAGCACAGTTAGACGGACCACCTTGTTCAAACACAGATGCTAAATCTCGTCCAGCATAGTTAGATGGGCCAGCTTCATCTACTGTGGCCTGACCACCAGTAGGTTGACCTTGTCTTCGACCCCGACGCGTAGCAGTTTCAGTAAAATAATGAGGACCATCAGGGACATGCGCGAGCAATTCTGAAAAATGCCTCGGTAGTATGGAAAAACGATCAGTAGCATTGATTTGTTCCATATACTGTTGAGGAATTTGCTGGAATGCCTCGTTTCCAGCACCCCACTGTCCTTGTCCTTGTTGCAATTGAGTCATCCCCTCCATCTGAAAATAATGATTAAATAATGTTATTATTTATATTAAATCATTTGGCAGTTTACGAAACATAAATCTACATACCAGCATCTCCATACGTCCAACTGTGTTCTGAAACCCCTGTCGTTGTGGTCTAAATGGGTGCACGATATGTATGACTGTGCGCTCCCAATACCAGTTCATATAATCGGTGGTGGAAATGAAGCTATCTGTGATCTCCCCGTTCACAACTCTATTATCACGATTGTGCCACTCATCGATATATTTTTGATGTTTCGCGTGCCAGTTGGTGGGGCGTCTACCACCCTTTTTACAACCATGTAAACTTTTATGCTCTTGCGGTGTGATTAAAAGGTTTGTCGGGATTGACTGATACATTCTAAACTGTCTCATCACCCGACTGGGTAAATGAGGCTCAACAATTTCCCAAAAAACCAAAAACGTTTCACACCGGCATGAGTTCTGTCTAATCTTACATGAATCGGGAAGAAGATCCATGACATGGTCGTAAGGCGTCCACGAGAACTGTAATTTTTGAAAATAATTAAAAACATGTTGTTTAACAAACATTATTGTAATACGTTTGACTACCAAAAACAGTGGCCAGTCATGTCAGTTGGGGGGGGGGGGGCAGGATCCTTTCGATTTATAATCTTTCGGAAAATCCAACAACCCCGACCCGAACGTGACTATCCTAGACACCACTGTTATGGTTATATCGACTAGTATTACAAATACAACAACAATAAAAATAACTAAACAATTGCATCGAAATTAATGTTTACTAACGAATTTTGTATGTACTTACCAAATCGTTTGTTAAGCTGGCCAATTGTTGTCGGGCTGCATCAAGACAGTGGGTTGTCGTGCTGGTAAAACTCAAATCAGCTTGCCACCTGTTTCATATATACTACAAATAGTCAAATTACTCCAACGTAAATCATTACATATACAATTCTAAAAGTATATTTCAATACATACCTTGCACCATACGGTTCTGAGTAATCATACATTGTTCTTACAATTCGGGGGGAGGTGGTTTTAATTCTCTCCCATCACCATAATTGCAATAACACAAGCGGACCATAAATCTCCGCTGTTCAGGGCACTGTCGCTCTGCATAAGTTTCTATAAAGAGATGCGAGAACGACACTGCCCCAAGAATATAAACCGCACGTCTGAAGATTTGTAAGATGTGTTAAGTACAACAACGAAACCCTACTGCCAGAAGAATCAGGAAAAATGGTTCCCCCGATAAGATGGAGAATGACACAACGAGCCCTTTGTTCAATTTGTAGTTGTGTCGGATTCACCAATGGGGACATTATTTCATCTAATACTCTAGCTAACTTTATTTGAAAACCTTTTAAACACCCGGGATCGAGCGTAAAACCTAAACAATTTGCACAAATTGTATTTAATTCTTCACGAGAAAAACTATCTACACCGGTAAGAATAATACCATCGACCGGCAAACCCGACAAGACTTGTACATCTTGTAATATAACGGTGGCCTCACCGATTGGAAGATGAAATGTGTGTGTCTCGGGACGCCACCTTTCTACCATTGCGGTGATCAAATAATGATCAACCTTTAGGTATCCCAAAGCCAACACTCCACCAAATCCGGCGGCTTTTATTTGGACCAATACATCTTCACGGATTGGATGGTCGTTGATATAGTTCCAAAAGGTTTGGTCCGACCTCCTGGTATTCAACTCTTTATTATTATTTGGATTAGCGTTATTGAAATTTTGCCAAGCTCGATGCTGATCCCACAAAAATAATAATTCAGGGTTGTTCAGACCGGGAAATAGTTGTTGAGACATTTTTATTAAAAATTTAAAAGTTAAAATATAATAACTTTAAATATTTGAAATACCGATATTGTAAAATTATAAAAGGTTTAAAAAACTAGAATATTTCTATATTATTTTTTAAAAATGTGAAAAATTTAGAATACTAAATTCATAAAATTTAGACTATTTTTATAAAAACTAGAATATTCGGGAGTATAAAAAAAATAAAATTTTTGAAATTAGAATAGAATATTTATAGACTAGAGATTATTTGAAGAAAAGAGTAGAATATTTATAGAGTGATAGAATTGGTGTAATATTTCGGTGCAAATGGAAATTCTATATATAGGGAAGGATATCACCGGGTCACAGGCGGGTATGGGGCGGGTCCTGACACCACGGAGGTGCCAAGAGCGGCCTGGTCAGACCGGAGGTGCCAAGAGCGGCCTGACAACCTCCGTCCGGTCACATCACCGCTTGTCGTTTTCTTGTTCACGGGTTAAGCATGGTGTAGCTTTTGTCGTTTGTTGTTGATCACGGGTAAAAAGCGAATGATTGAGCTGGGGTACCCAACCCCGACATGATTAGATTTGTAAAAAAAACTGATTACTTTTAAAACTTTTTTGAAAAAATCGATCATTTCTAAAATTTTTTCCAAATTCCTGCTCAAATCCAAGCATATCTTGGAAGAGATCTTGATACAACAACTTCTATTGTTGAAATTAAGAATCTGGAAACAGACTTATCCTCTCTTGGTGAGCTTCCAAATACTTTTATCCAAAAAGTAAATGAAAAGCTGGTCTCAACAAACAAGTTTGTTAGGCCTCAAAACACTGACAGTTTATGTGAAAAAGCTACAAAGACTGATGATGGAATGTGTACTCCATCAAACCAGCCTGCTAAGTGCTTAACCAGTTCACATAAACAAAAGAATGGAAAACAAGTTAAAAAATGCAGCTTTGACCACTAAACCTGTCAACCAGATAGGTTTTGGGTTTAAGCTGATGGCAAGAAACCTGTTAATCCATTCAATGCTGAACATTTTGAGAACAAGTTTTCAAAAGGGAAGCAGCCTACATCTAACAAGGGTAAGTCTCATGTTGGAAACAAATCTGCTGTGATTTCAAATTAGTTTTTAAATCATAGTGGAAAACTGGTTATAAATGAAAGAAAATCTTTTGATAAAGCCAGATATGATGATCACACTACCACAAGTAGGAAAAAGTTATCACAACTCAGTAAAGGCAAAGACAAAGCCATTGCTCAAACTGAGAAAACAGGAAATAAGTTTTCCAAACCTGTGGAAGGACAAACGATAGTTAAATTACCTGTATTTGATCTCTGTCCTCCCAAAAAGAGGAAATAGGATACAGGCAAAGCTATTGCTGTTGTCCATTCCACTCAATCTGCTGGATCTTCTAAAACAAATGAAACGTTTGTAAAACCTGTTGAGAAGTCCAACAGAGATGAACCAGAATGTGTTATTGGGAGTACTTCTTTCAAAAAGTCTAAAAAGAGAAATGTTACAAATGTGGAAAGAAGACTCATATGGCCAAAGACTGTCCTGAAACTGAGGACATAAGGTCTGCTGACACTGTTAACTCCAATATTGCAAAAACCAGCAGTGTTGGAAGTTACATTGTCACTGAGGAGAGTATCTCAGTTGATACAATCCAAATTGAAAATATTAGTTGATCTTAGTGGTCCATCAACAAATGTTGATGAAGAAGGATAACTCATCCTTATGATGAGTTCTCCTAAAAACTAATATTTCCCCATGTCACTCTGCAGGATAAACAACCAAACCAGGTTTGGTAATTGGACAATGGCTGCTCTGGCCACATGACAGGTTACAAAGATTTGCTGAGTGATCTCAAGCCTGAAAAAGGCCCAAAGGTCTCCTTTGGTGACAATGTCCAAGGATCCACAGAAGGATATGGAACCCTTCAAGCTGGTGCTGCAATCTTCAACAGAGTAACCTATGTGTCTGGGCTAAAACATAATCTTGTAAGCATCAGTCAACTGTGTGATGCTGGCTACAAGGTTAACTTTGTCGAGCACCTGGGGTACATGGTGGATTCGTAAGGTAAAGTTGTGTTGTGTGCACACAAAAAGAAAGGTGTATATGTTGCAGATATACTGATCGAACAACTGAAACCTATTTCATCTCAAGAAGCAATGCAGACCTCAACTAGTTATGGCACAAAAGGTTATCACACCTGAACTTCAAGAATATCAACAAACTCTGCAAGAAAGAGTTGGTAACAAGTTTGCCTTCTATAATCTATGTTAAGGATAAACTTTGCACAGTTTGTGAGAAGGGTAAGCAAAGAAAAACAACTTTTAAATCCAAACATAGTTTTTTTATTGACACACCTCTCTTCTTAATCCACATGGACTTATTTGGACCTATTAGTGTCTCAAGTCTAGGAGGAAGAAGATACACTCTAGTAATGGTTGATGAGTTCTCTAGGTACACTTGGGTGATCTTCCTAAAGACCAAAGGAGAGGCTGCCAGAGAAATTATTGGATTTATCAAGAATATGAAAGTTCTGAACTCTGCCCAAGTCAAGCAGCTTAGAAGTGATCATGGTTCTGAATTCAAAAACAGTACTCTTGAGGACTTCTGTGAAGAAAGAGGGATCTCTCAAAACTTTTCAGCTGTGATAACTCCACAACAAAATGAGGTTGCTGAAAGGAGGAACGGAACCCTCATACAAGTTGCTAGAACTATGTTGTGCATCAGGTTTGCCTTCAGCATTTTGGGCTGAAGCTGTCAACACTGCATGCTTCACTCAAAACAGATCCTTAGCTGTGAAAATGTTCAATAAGACTCCTTATGAGTTAATCATAGGAAGAAAGCCAAATATAAGCTACTTTCATGTGTTTGGATGCCCTTGCTTCATTCTGAATCAAAGGGATTAGCTGGCCAAGTTTGAACCCAAAGCTAATGAAGAGTGTTTGTTGGATACTCAGCTATTTCTAAAGCCTACAGAGTATACAACTTCAAAAGAAAGGTGATAGATGAATATATCAATGTCACCTTTCAGGAGATTTCAGTTTAGATGATCTTATGCATTCCAAGACTGAAGAAAAGGACTCAAAAGCTTCCACATCATCCAGTGTGGAACCTGTTAACCACAATGGAAATGATGATGATTACATTGGTACATCCTGTGTGAATAAGTGTACTGATATAGTCAATGTACCATGTCCAGAACCAATCAATGCTGATTTTCCAGAATTCTCAGTTGATGTGTTCAATAATAATGGCTCATCCTCAACAAGTGAACAGGCTCAACAAGTCAGCGTGTCTGAAAATCTTGAAAGTTGTTCTGTAAGACCTGGTGACTATGAAGCTGCATAAGAAGAATCTTTATTGAAGCATGATCATAAGTGGATCAGGTGTCACCCAAATGATCAAATAATTGGTGACATCAACAAAGGTGTGCAAACAATATGGGACAGTCTTGGAAACTTTTGTATATTTTCAAGTTTTGTATCCCTAATGGAGCCAAAGAAAGTAGATGATGCACTTAAAGATGCCAACTGGATCACTGCCATGCAAGAAGAACCCAATCAGTTTGAGAGAAACAAAGTATAGAAGCTGGTCCCTGTACCTAAAGGTAAAACCATAATTGGCACCAAATGGGTTTTCAGAAATAAGATGGATGAGCAAGGTCACGTCATAAGAAACACGACAATACTAGTTGCTCAAGGGTATAGGCAAGAAGAAGGCATAGATTATGATGAAACATTTGCTCCTGTGTCCAGGTTAGAAGCAATTCATATGTTTCTGGCCTATGCTGCTCACAAGAGCATGAATGTATTTCAAATGGATGTAAAGAGTGCATTTTTGAATGGAAAGCTGCAAGAAGAGGTATATGTCAAGCAGCCTCCAGGTTTTGAAAATGAACAACATCCAGGTTTTGTCTATAAGTTGGACAAAACTCTCTATGGTCTGAAACAAGCCCCAAGAGTATGGTATGATACTCTTACTGATTTCCTTATGAGCAATGGCTATTCCATAGGTAAAGTGGATACTACCTTGTTCAATAAAGAAAGTGAAAACTGATATTATGCTTGTTCAAAATTATGTGGATGACATAATATTTGGTTTCACTAATGAACAGTTATGCAAGAATTTTTCACTGCTCATGAAATCTAAATATGAATTGAGCATGATTGGTGAACTTAATTTCTTTCTAGGATTATAGGTTAAACAAACCTCAAATAAAATTTTCATAAATCAAAGAAATTATACATTAGATATTCTGAAAAAGTTTAAAATTGATCAATGTTCTCCCATCAAAACCCCAATGAGAACCAATGTAAAATTGGATGTTGATGCCTGTGGCAAAGCTGTTTCAGTAACAACTTACAAAGGCATGATTGGGAGCTTGCTATACTTAAATGCTAGTAGACCAGCTATTATGTTTGCTACTCGTTTGTGTGCTAGGTTTCAAGCTGATCCAAAGGAATCACATCTAGCTGCTGTAAAAAGGATCTTTAGATACCTAAAGGGTACACCAGGTTTAGGTCTTTGGTATCCCAAAGACTCCAGCCTTGAACTAATAGGCTATCTAGATTCTGATTTTGCAGGTTGCAGGCTAGACAGAAAGAGCACAACAGGTGGATGTCAACTTCTTGGTGGAAAGTTGATCAGTTGGTGCAGCAAGAAGCAGAATTCTGTTTCTACTTCTACTGCTGAAGCTGAGTACATTGCTGCTGGAAGCTGCTGTGGGCAGATTCTATGGATGCAGCATCAGCTTGAGGATTATGGCCTTGTATATAGGAAAATTCCTATTCTGTGTGACAATACAAGTGCCATAGCTATCTCCAACAATCCAGTCTTCCACTCTCGAACATAGCATATTGAGGTCAGACATCACTTCATAAGAGATCACATCCAAAAAGGTAATGTGGAGGTAACTTTTGTTCCCACAGAAGAACAGCTTGCAAACATTTTCACCAAACCTCTTGATGAAAACAGGTTAATTTACCTTGTAAGCAAGCTAGGTATGTTAAATAAAATTGACTAAGTGTCAGTGATGTTCAAAAGTCACTTGATCAAATCTGTTAAAATTTTACAGAACAGCTTAGACTATTCAGGTTTTATCTGCTCTGTACTTAGCCAGTTTCTGAAAATTTGAACAGGTTTGACAAAATCAATTTTATTCTCAAACTTGTCCTGTTATTCAAATCTACAACTTGCTCACTCTGTTATCTGTCATACACGGCAAAGCCTTGTAACCTGTTCAACTATTAAACATGTTTCACAGTGAAACTTGTTCTCATATAGCTGCACAGGTTTCATAAACAGCTTGCAGAATGATCAGTGCTTGATGAAACTCTTTCATCACAGGTTTGAACAACAACTTAGAACATCACTTTTAATTAACATTACTTCACATTTAAGTTACTTAAATTATGTATTTATTTATATAAATTACCTGTGGATAATGTGTGTTACGTGTGTTAGTGGTTAAAAATGTCAAGTTGGTTTGACAAACGTGCTGACGTGGTAAACCGTTCCGTTTTCAGTTAGTAACATTTCAAATCAACTGCCCAAACCTTTCTCTCTCCTACTCACTCACATTCAAATCCTATAAATACCCAAATCACTGTTTCATCTTCTTCTTCCTTACTACTTCCACAACCATCCAAAAAACCCTAAAAGACTAAGTGTCCAGAAATCGTGCGTCACTCCTACTCTCATACATGGCTTCCCAAAATAACCCTTTTGTTCCAGTATTTCTTGGTGATGACGTTGAAAAGCACCCCTCTGTCAACACCATGCTAACAATCAAACCTACCAACTAAATTGCCAACTTAACCATTCCCAAAAACTACATTGGGAAAGGTTCTGAAGAAATGATGGATTTTCTGAAAGCTCATCCCCTTCACTATGCTATGACTGCCTCCCCTGGTGTCATGCTTCAGGAGATGATCTATGAGTTTTGGTAACATGCTCCTATGATCCTACTACCAAAACAATCAGGGAAACCATTCTCAACACCACCAAACTGTTAAGATTACGACTGCTCTTATTCGGGAAGTACTCCACCTTCCAGTTGCTGAAAAGTATGACAAGCCACAGCCGGAGAATGAACAGATAGGCAACCTGCTACGCTGCTGTGGTGTAGCAGAACCAAAGGTGGGTGCAACCTTGTTTAGGATGGACCTCTCCCCAACTTATAGCTTTCTCTTCGCCTTATTGTGATGAGCTTAAGCTGCAAGGTTGGTTCCTTCGACCAGCTTAGCAGGGATGAAATTCCAATAGCCCTACAGTTTGTGGACGAGACTACTCTTGACATGGCCAAATGGATTTTCCTAAATCTGAGAAACGTGGTGGAGCAAGAACAGCGTCTAGCCACTGTTAGATATCCTAGATTTCTGAGCCTCATCTTCAAGCATGTTTGTGGTGAGCAACTCTACAACTCTTAGCCTTACCTGACTACTGCAGTATTTTCTATCATAGGAAACAAAGTATTTTACATCCCAGTTCTTGATGATAAACCTCCCCTAGCAACACTAATGAGGAGGTTGCTTGGTTTGGTGGAAGGACCTTCTACTCAGGAGGTGGATCCAGTAACTGCTCTCGCTGGAAAATCCAAATCACGTTCTAAAAAGGCAAAACGTGCCTTGAAGACCAGTGAAGCGGGACCTGTCACCAAAAAGGCTAAAACAGCAAAGTCTGCACCTTCAGCCTCAGTGGCTGAGGGGGAGCAGGCTGGTTACCCTTGTTCATCTGTTGAACCTGAAGACTTTTTGGTTGGTGCCTCTGTGGCACCTGAGACTATAAAACATATTCAACCTCCTGTTTCTAGACCAGTCTCGCCACCAGTCCAAACACAACAGCCTCAATCCCCCACTGTATCCTACAACAGGCAAAGGAGAAAATCCTTATCCAAAAAGAACACCTCCACCACTCAAACAAGCCCCTCTGACCCCTCTCAACAGGAGTCAGTTGAAAAAGAGGCAACACCTGCTGCATCCCCTTCTCCTATTTTGTGAGAAGGAGTAGCCTATGTGGAGCCTGCCTCACTCCACACTGAGTCAACCCTGGGTCAGCCTGAGCCCTCTGGTTCCTCACAAAAGGAACCAGTTGTACAAAATGAGTCAGCTACATCAACTGTCCAAGCCTCTCATTGGGCTGACGACATTGAAAGACAGGAGCACTCTCCACTCCACACTAAATCCACACAGTTCCCCCATATTTCTTTTACACCTACTGAGTCTGCACAAGGTGCCAAACCTGCTGGTATAAGCCAACCAGCAGATCAACCTTCTCATTCTGCTTCTTATGATGCAAATGTTCAAACCCAAACAACTGCTGAAGTACCAACAACTCAAGCTGATGAGCCTTAGGGTATTAAACAACGCTCTGGTGAAGCTGCTCCCCAAGTGCACATTCCATCATCAACTTTCACCACTGATGATGTTGAAATGCACATCTTCTCTCCCCATGAAGAGGTGCCTAAAAATCAAGGCACTACTGAGGGAATCACCGCTGGTATTGATGAAGGTGTTACCATGTCAGTGACATTTGAAAGACCACCTTCTCCTACAGCCTCACCTCATGAATCAGTTACAGCCACTGCTGAAGGTATTCTTGATCCTTCCAAGTTGGGTCACATGACTTTTGCCTAGGCAATGGAACTTCTTTCAGATGTTCCTTTGCCATCCCACAGTGACCCTCAAAATCCTCAATCCTCTCCCTCACATTCATCTCCATCCACACAATCAAAACAATCCACTCATACTCCCCCATTACCCAAAGAGCTTTCTTTGAAGGACTAGCTGTCTGTGCTGTCCAACAAAGTTAGTTCTTTGGAAACGTCTATGACTTTTCTTCATTCTACTACTGCAGACTCTGTGTCTGCACAGCTTAAAGGTTTTTTTGATTCGTTCAAGACTTCCTTTCCAACCCCTGCTCCCCAGCCTGATCATTCCTCATAGCTGCTTGCACTCACTGCACAGCTGCAACAACTCTCATCCTCCCTCTCATCCATTCTAGCTCACCAACAGGACTCTGTGTCCAGCCTAACGGCTGTTTCACATAGGGGTGAGCTCGGTACCGAACCGAACCGGTACCGATCCCAAAAATACCAAAACCGAATTATTAGTTTTGGAAGAACCGAATACCGAACCGTATAAGTTTATATGTTGCCGGTTCGGTTTCGAATAACGAATTTTAGCTAATTTAAGAACCGAATACCAAACAGAAAGTACCGAATACCGAATTTTTGGTAATTTAAAAACCGAATACCGAACCGAATATATTAATTCGGTATCGGTCGGTACCGGTACCGGTTCGGGTTCGGGAAATGGTATCCGTCGCTCACCCCTGGTTTCACAACAACTTTCAGGTCTTGCTGAAACCTGCTCTACCACAGTGCCCTCCACACCGGCTTCTCTAAATACCTTAGTGGTATCCTTGTCAAACTCCATGGCAGCAGGCTTTGATGATATGCATGAGTCTCTTGAAATAACTCTTGCACAACTTCAAAGTCTGGTGTTCACTGACACTGATAAGGCTGCTATTTCCCAGCTCTCAACCTTTGCCACTTCCTATTCCTCTTCTCTTCAAACCTGTGTTACCCAGTTAGCAAAGGTTAAGGACAGCCTGGCTTTCTTAGTGCATAGCTTGGTTGGTTCAAGACATGTTACCAAACTTGCTGCAGCCCAGCCATCTCTTTCAAAGGGGGAGAAATCTGCCTCGAAGACAAAGTCTAAGAGGAGAAATCTTCATCTCCCTCTAAGGAGAAATCAGCTTCAGTGAGCCAAGCAGCAGGTCACTTACAAACTGGTGATGTTGCAAGTACTTCCACAGTCTCTGAAATAGCTGCTCAACATACTCAGGATAGATCTCCAAGCCTTGCACCATCTAAAGGGGAGAAATCTATTCCGGAGGACAGGCCAAGCAGAAGGAGACACTTAATCTTGGAAGAAACTGAAGAAGAAGAAGAAGAGGAAACTGAAACAGCTCTGACCAGAGCATCAAAGGGGAAAGGGAAAGCCATTGTGGACACTAACTCTCATAAGTCCCTTTAACTGAAATATGACAAAGCTCAAGCCAAAGACATGGGTCTTGCACTGGATACTTATTATCAGTGGAAACAACTGCAGCTTGAGATTTTTTAAAGAAAGAAGAAGGAAGCGACCTCTACCAAAGCTGCTAAAGCCTTTGCAGCCAAGGAGGCAAGAAAAGTCAAAATATCCTCCTTGGAAGTTCAAAGGAAACTGATGGAAGCTGCTAATGAGTCAGTGATTGGTAAATAGGGTGAAAAAGAGCAGAGCTCATAGGTCTTAGTGATCAAGACACGTCGTGTATCCTTATTAACTAAAGCCCAACTCCACTTTGACAATATGGCAAGAAAGAAGTTCTTTGATGTTGCAGACAGAAGACTTTCCAAAGAAACAATTGTCAAAGCTGTCCCCATCACAAGAAAAGGTAAACAGTGGAAACTTCAAATTACACGGCTCGGTGCTCATGGTCCGGAGTTGGAAGCCTATGAATCCACTGATGTTTCATGCATGAGATATAAAGAATGGATTGAACTTGCTGTTGCCCTGAGCAGATCCAAATCTGAGATTGCTAAAACTGTCAGGGCATATGTCAAGAAGCTGATGGAGAAAGTAAAAGACTTGGTCCTGAACTCTGAAGAACTGATCAAGGGTACCTCACAAGTGGAACCCAAGATCAAGCCTAGGAGATAAAAGAAGGATACAGAGCTTGAGGAGCTGATCATGATGATTGAATAGGGTATGTATGCTGTTGAAATCAGAGGGATCGATCATAGCCTGCCCAAGGGAGTTGATCCTAAAGAGAGCAAATTTATTAAAGAACCTGAAGTAGGGGTATTCTTTGTGAACCCCTTCCAAAGAGAATGTGTTTCCAGAGAGCTTCAGATCTTCATAAGGCTGGTCTTAAGCAAGTCATTGCCTTCAGACTTTCAAATGCTTTTGAATAGCATGCAAGATGGAGGGTTATCATTTGGGAACAACTTAAGGTCTTCTACGAAAGAGGAGAACTTGAAAGTCCAGACTTCATGTTCCTCAGAAGTGAGTTAGAGGATATTGATGCCAGTCTGGAATGAGCTCGTAAGAATGTTGAACAACAACAACATCTTCAAGGTCCATCTACTGGTGATGAGTAGATGAAGAATGGAAGCTGTCCATTAGTTGGACATGCTTACCATTATCTGCTCCCAACTTCAACAGTCCAAATGTGTTGAATTTTGTTGTACATAAGTTGTACTTTACATGTGTTGTAATTCCATTTCAGTACATTAGTTGTACTTGTAAAAACATATGTTGTTTAAATCAAGATCAGTTATTAGTATGTATAAACTGATCTTTTACTTTACTTCAATGTTGTTTTTCCAATTCAACAACTGTAATGTAAAAATATATAGTGATTATTGATAGAATCAGCTTAGGCTGAATATTGCAAATAGGGAGAGATTGTTAGGCACAAAAAAGCCTCAATCAAGCCTGTTCTATATCATAGGGGGAGATTTCAATCAAACATGTTTGATACACTTAAGGGTATAATTTAAGGCCTCTTAATGCCTTATTGAAACCTGATAAGTGATTTGCAATGTAAGCCTAAAGCTGCTCACCCTAATACATCAGTTGTAACTTGGCAGATTGCCCAAACTGTGCTAAACTGTTGGACTGGTTTGACATAAACTGCCTACGCTGTTCACATCTGTTAAACAGCTAAGACCCAAGGGAAGTGTTCTTTTTTGTGAACAGTATCTGTTCTTTGTGAACAGGTTATACACTCTATGGAATTTGTTTCTATGTCATCATGTGAAGTCTTGGACATGTAGATCAGTTAACAAAGTCGAAGACAAAGTGGAAAATCAGAAACTGGTTTCACTGCCTAAGCTGTTCTGATACATGAAGACAAAAAGTATAATTGAAATGGGTGACAGACCATTTCTTATATCAAAATGGTTATAAAAGAAGGGGAAATGATTAAAGTTGACATTCCTCTTTTAGGTAAATCATCCTGCAACAGAGACAAAAAGGAAAAGACAAAGATTCTGCAACATAGGGACATATTTTGTTTTGTCAGAATGTGCAGAAAAACAGTCTTGTCTTTTTGTAAAGGCACTCCACTATCTCTGCCTCCAATGAGGAAGCTTCACTGGGATTCTCTGAGTGAGTATATAAAAGAAGCTTCTAAGGAATGTGAGATAACCAAGAGAGAGATATCCAGAACGTGCAAAAGAATTGTGTTTTCATGCATGCAAAGTCTGCTCAGAAAAGAATAGTTAGTGTGTCCAAGTTGTTCTTATTCTAAGCTGTCTGTCTGTCTTGTAAAACAGTGAGTGAATTCATAGTAACTAGTCTGAGTGAGTGTTAGATTAGTTGTTCATCTGTTGTTTCTGTCATCTCAGTTTGAACCATCCGCAGTCTAAACATGTTTGTAATTAACACTTGTTAATATATACATATTAACATTGAGAAAGTGTGTTGAAATTTAAAGTAGCTGTATTCACCTCCCTTCTACAGTTTACAACAACATACTTGCGAAACCTTTTGGGACCTACAGAAATACATAACTATTAGGAACCAGAACCCCGACGACTAGATGAACGTAATCTATGAAGATACCAAGTATTTTATGCAGAGTATCGCGAATTCTATGTAGAGTATCGCGTAATCTATGTAGAATATCGTAGACGAATTGAAGATTTCATTTAGATATTTTATCAAACACTTGGTATACAACTTATACAAAATACACCAAAAACACATTTTTAAACAAAAAAAATAACCATTCGACTTTAAGATCTTCATTTCTTGACCATTCAACTTCCAAATCGTCATTTCTTGACCATCCGACTTCCAAATCGTGAGAGATATAAAGGAGAAGAAAGAGATTATCGTGTCTTCGAGATCATGGTAGGGGTCGGTGGCGGCGGCAGGCCATTGACGGCGACGACAATGCTAATGAAGGTTTCCAGTGTTGAGAGAGAGAGAGAGAGAGAGAGAGAGAGAGAGAGAGAGAGAGAGAGAAAGGAAAATGCAAATTTTTATGGTTGAAATGAAAGAGAAATATTTTTTTATTTTTCCAAAAGTGCCCCTATGGTTTTCAAGTTCTCACCAAATTTTAGGTTCTTAAAATAACTCATCTCTTTATACACACACACACACACACACACACACACACATATATATATATATATGGAGATTCAATTGAGAAATTTTGTGTATCGAGATACAAAAGAACCTATATCATCCATTAGATCAATTTGTATGGATTAGATTAAATGACAAAAGGGTAAATGGTTGGCCAAATTTATGCATTTTGTGCGTTGCAAAAAAAAAACATGGAAAGACATTTTGGGGAATGTGCATGACGAGTCGTCATTGTGGCCAGTAGAAATAACCTTATATCTAACTATTAGTGTAGAAAAAGTAAGAGTTGAATCCGCAAGGAGTGCGTTTGTGAATTAGGGTTAAATTGCTAGTTTCTTAAGTTTATTAAAAGCGATTAAATTGTGAAATGAGTGATTCGTTTGGAATAATGATTACGACTAAAGTACTGTTAAAGCAACAACGAACAAATGACGATTGATTGACAAATCAAATTAAAAGATAACCATTTACGAAATCACTACGGCATAAGCTATTATCCACTTGAATATCACGTAACGGTCACATAGACATAACCAATTACTTAGTCATATTACTCGTAAATAATTTAACCAATAAATCTCGGCATAACGCATGCAACATTCATTACTTGTCTTAATCCCTAAACTAATGGACTCGGCACAAATAATAATATCACTATGAACTATCTTGCTTTTACCAATCAAACCATTTACTCATAAAAACAACCAAATTTATATCATTTGCATCACAGAAAATATTCAATTATCACAAATTACATCAATACATAAATATAAATTCAAGTAAATAAAACTTAGCCGTAGATCCTCCGCAAACGGTTATGGTGGTTTAGCCTCTCATCGTGTGTTCTTCACGGGAAATGATTGGAGACATCATCGTGGGCTTCAATTGCATGAATGGTTGCGCTCCACCTTCTTCGTACTCGATCCGTGAACCAACTCCGGCAGGGCTTCACCGCTCTTTTTAATATTTTCGGGCCTCTTGAAATGACAACCATCGACCTCTATTTATAGAGGAGATGAAAATTATGGTTTGGACTCAAAAACGGATCTGTAGGGTTTTCATGCCGCACGAGCGTAGGCCTGCGCCCTACCCTGCGCTGGGGGGTACGGCTGGGCTACGCCGGTGTGCGCTGGAAGTGCTCTCCGACTCCAAACAGTTCTGTTTTGCAGCGTAGGGTGGCGTAGGTCTGCGCCCCCGCCAGCTCGTTTCACGCTGAATATTCTCGAACTGCTTCCATTTGACTTCTTGACCCTGAAACACAATTTGGGAGTAAAAGTATGGAAGTTACGAAGCATAGGTGCATAAAATGAGCCTTAAACGATACCGAAAACGCATAAAATTATATTCTATCAGGGCATAACTCATTAAATTTAATAAATACACTTTCAAAATTAACAAAAACTACACAAATTCAAAAAATATGATGGATATGTTGATGCATTTCATTTTCATCGTTCATTTTGTGACGCATCTCTACTTAATCTTTACAAATTTGTGATGCATCGATGTTAATCATCATCATCATCGTGTTCATCGTTCGTCATCATCGTCCATTATTCATTAATGCACCGTGTGCTTCTGTTATGCATCATCATTGTTCATTATTATCAAGTTCATCGTTTATCATCCATGTTCATCATTCATCATCGTTCATCATCCATCTATGCATCGTGTTGTTACTGTTATGCAACATCATCTTTCATCATCATCATCTTCATCGTTCATCATCCATGTTCATTATTTATCGTCGTTCCTGTTCATCGTGTTTTAACCACGGCGGTGTTCTAGGGTTGAGGGGGAGAGAAAGAAAGATGGAACCGTGATGATGGTGTGCGCCGTCGTGGGCGGCGGTGGTCCTCCTCACGGCCGAGAGGGAGAGGCGAGATAGAGAATGAAAGATGGAATCCTCGTGGTGGTGGTGTGCACCGCCATGAGAGACGGCGGTCCTTCTAGTGGCCGAGAGGGAGAGAAAGGGAGATGAAATCGTGATGGTGGTGGTGTGCACCGCCGTGGGCGGTGGTGGTCTTGCAACCTAGATGGAGAAGGAAAGAGGAGCACGCGCGCATGTGTGTGTGTGTGAATGATTGAGAGAAAGAGGGGGAAAGTGAGAGTAATTTATTGAAATGTAGTTATAATTGATTTAATTTCCATATTTTTCATTCCCATATACTTAATTTCAATATATTTTGTATTCCTTAAATGTTTTTTGTGCACCCTTGGTAGATTATTCGATGCACAAAAGTTCCTCAAGATTCTCTGGTGCATAAAAGTTCTCAATTGAAACTATATATGTATATATATATACATATATATATATATATATACATATATATATATATATATATACATATATATATATATATACATATATATATATATATCATTATAATATCTCTCCATACTCTATATCTAATAATCATAGCGATATACTCGATTATATAATATATCCAAATATCTCTTACTATATATACAAATATCAGATAGCTATATATAATATATACAAGAATATAATATATTAAATACTATCTAATAATAGAGCTATATACTAATATATCTATCTATAGCTATCTTATACGCGTCTCTTATCTGGCTTGCCTCATTGCCCACCTCCCATTTTGTGCATACCCTGTCGCCCCGCTCTTCGCTGGTTAGCTGTTTCCACCTTTATCCCCTTTTCTTACCCTGTTGCCTAGCTCTCTTCCACGCTTCCCTGTTGTCCTCATTCGCGTCCACCTCGCCCATCCCAGCACCCCCCCCGGATACCACTCCCCTCGCACACCCTTTTTTTCGTCTTTGTCCTCATCCAGTATTGCATGCCCGTTCCCTCCCTGATCCCGGTCGGCATCTTTCTTTTGGCGGCCCTGTACGTACACGGATCTACATCTCACCACTTAACCATAGGCCCAGTTCTAGTCTCTTCTCAATTCATCTTCATCTCTACATCTATCTCGCTATCCTCTCTCCATCTGGACATCGCTCTCTACTCTACTACTTCTAATCTCCGGTATCGGGTTCTACGGGCACTTGTGTGCATAGTGCAACTTAGGAACCCATGTACATCGTTAGATTGGTAAATATCAACGGTGGAGATGATGATGGCATGATTGTGATTAATTTAAAAAAACGGGTGCAAGGTGCATAGTCAAAACAGGCGGAGGGGCATATTAGGTATTCTGCACTTGTTTTCCAAATTCAAACTCATTCTCCCCTCTTCCCGTGAATATCGGCCGCCGTGGATAGTCACCAAAAAAACCTCCGATAATCTCAGGCGAATATTCTCCCAAAATAACCTCCGAGAATCTCTCTAGCAAGTAGATATAGTTGTTTTCTTCATCATCTCGTCGACAATGCATACGGCGGAATCCTCTTCTGGAAAACGGGTGAAGTCCGAGTTCAAGGTTCGGTTTCTCGCAAGTATTGGGTTTTTTTTTACTTTTATCTTTGGTCGATAGTCATCTGCATTTGCCATATCGGAGTGCATGGTGCATATGATGTGTTTATAGAGGTGATTAGAGTTCATTGTTTGAATTTTGAGTACCAGATTTGGGGGTTTTATGCCCTAGTTCTTGTTGGGTTGTTGTAATTGTATGCTGAGCATAATCATAGTGTATTAACATGGATTTGTTTATTGCAACTACGTTAAAATGGTCTATGCATCTAAATGCATTGTACAGATTTCGTAGTCACGATGTTTTGTATGTGAAATATAAACTCTATGATTTGGATTTGGGGTTTTTTTCGCATTAGAGGTTCTATGTTGATGGTAGTTAGTTGTTGTGTGCAAAGAAAGGGTATGATTACAGAGATTGTTTGTGGCATATACATGTATGCCCGGTATGCATATTTGTGCTTGTATGAATTTTGAGGTTTGTAGTGGTCTCGGTTTAGGCATGCAGTTTCTGTATCTTTTCTGTATTTTTTGATGGGGTGTTTTCGTTTTTCTAATCAAACAAAAAAGTTATGCCATATTTCATTGGATTATTGATCATGCTATGTTTGTCATGTTTGAATTTTGTGATGGTTGCTGTTACTGTAACCATTATAGTTCGTGCATACACATGCATAATGCTCCTTTACTGTGTATAATGTGAATTATTATGAAAAGTGCATGGTTCTAAATCCAGACATGTGTTTTATAAAAGTTTATACTCTTATACCACGGCGTAATATATTTGGTGTATGAAGTTTATATCATAATATTTTGATATCATGATTCTATAGATGATGCATTCTGTTTAAAGGGAATGCATATGGTGTTTTCGTTTTTCTAATGAAACAAAAAAGTTATGTTGTTTTCGTTTATTTGTAGTGTATTGTGTCATAAAAATGTGCATGTATGAAGCATAAGCATGCATATTCTGTGTGTTGAAATAATGTATTTTGTAACGCGGTTGTTGTCTACATTTGGTTTCTAAGTATGTTTAATTGAATAAACAATAATTGCACACCTATTTAGAAATACTCTGTTTAGTTTAAGCATTAATTAACAGCTTGTTTAATGGTGACTCCCGTTATTTGTTTTTTCATTAATCATTAAAAATTGCATCTACTGAAATAGTGTGTCAGTGTTCATTAAGTTTTTACATTTAGACATCAAAATGCTTTGATTTTTTCTACTCTGATTTAGTTTCCAGCATTCATATAGTTTCATAATAGATAATAATTTTCTTATGCCATATTTCATTGGACTATTGATCCTGCTATCTTTGTCATATTTGAAGTTTGTGATGGTTGATGTTACAGTGACCATTATAGTTTGTGCATGCACATGAATAATGCTCATTTACTGTGTATAATGTGAATTATTATGAAAAGTACATTGTTCTAAATCCAGACATGTGTTTTATAAAAGTTTATACTGTTATATCACGGCGTAATATTTTTGGTGTATGAAGTTTGTACCATAATATTTTGTTATCATGATTCTGTAGATCCTGCATTCTGTTTAATGGGAGTGCATATGGTTTTTGTTCACCAAATGAACATTGAAATCAACAAGATGCATAATACATGATGATGCATTTTGTGTGTTGGAGTGCATAGTGTTTCTGTTATGTAGGTGTCCTAGGGTGTGTTATGATTTTATATTGGTAAGAAATCTTTGGCAGTGCATGCCTCGCTTATATTTAGTTTTCATAACCCATCCTAGGAATAATAAAACAACAACTTGATGCATAATAGATATAAGGCTATTACATGCTTCTATTTATTTTGCAGAATATACATGTTCTGTATTCTTAGGGTTGCATAATAAAGTTGCAACTAATTTATGTATGTGATTCATGTTTAATATATAGGGTCCTGTTAGAAGAAGTAGCAGGTTAGGGCTCCGTTCGACATTCACAAACACCAAGGAAACTCCACTGACTATATCAGGTGAAGACATTTCTACCAAAACGCGTGTAATGGACGACTTTGTATGTGACATATCTTTGAAGCCAGGTATGCATAGTACTGTGTTTTTGTATGTTACATAATTGCGATCCATGTATGTATGTGTATATTCGTCCGTGGTAACTACCGACAGTGTGAAAAAGTGACTAAATATGTGTCCGTGGTAATTACGTGAATGTATTTATTGACACGTGTTATGTGTTGAGTTTCGTTGTCCATTAAGGTATTTCGAAAAAGTAAATATATTTATGCGTAATGAGTTAAACGGTTTGTTGGTTGCAGATGAAATGCGTATATATTTAAAGTTAGATGGGGTGTGTAAATTTTTTTATTATATTTTTCTAAATTAGGAGGGATTATTAAATGGTATGATTATGTTGGAATGCAAGAAGAAATGGGTGCATATGCATGGTTTTTAATATTTTGCAAAACTCAAGGAAACTTTTTGATGCACATGCAATGTATATATTTTTTTTTAAGTGAGAACCTAGTATGTGTAGCTATAATACTGAAGTATGAATGATGGTATAGAGTGATGTTGATAAAAATGACTATACGTGTATATATATACAGTGTAACGATATGATTGAAAGTTCATTCGTTTTCTTTTTGTTCTGACAAACTTCATGTAAATTTTGAAATTCTGTATTATGGATATAAATAGTGTAAGTAGTGGGTAAATTTGCACCATTGTCGATATGTTTTTGTTATGTAGTTGCCGAAAAGGTTGTTGAGTTGGGCAAAGGTTCTCAATCTATGCATCCTGTCAAGCTTGCAAGAGTAAAGAAAGAAATGGTGAGCAAGGTCAAGGGTGACGAACAGGTTGCTAAACCTGATGTGGTTAGAGCAAAGGACGACAGGAAACGAAAATTGGTCGTGGATCAACCAAGGTAATCTTTGATCCCATCACGAAGCTCTCCAAATACACTGTGTCAATGCATTGGGTCACTAACGGATGCATAACGGGCTGACGTAACTGCAATCGGATTTGACAATTTACCACATCTTAATATCGACGAGATACCACTGAAACTAGGTTACTGGGTTGTCGATCACTTTGATGTTGTTACGTGCAGCATTAAAACAGATAAATGGTCGGTGGATATTGATGAGGATGCAATATACGACACCATTGGGGTACCTTCAGGGAAAATAAAGATGGAGCGACAGGAGCTGACAGCAGCGAACCAAACATTGGTTAGGAGGTGGAAGGCCCAGTTTACTGATCCGAGTAAGATATATCCTTCGACGATTGCTGATTTGATAAAGAAAAAGTGTATGCATGGGGGTGAGATGTTCAAGTTGAACTTTGTAGTCTTGTTCACAACGCCTATGGTTGAAGGAGTCAAATCAGGATTTGCTAGTTCAAAGGTCTTGCAGTATATTACATCGGTGAATGATATACACAAGATGAATTGGTGTGGTTATGTGTTGGATTGCATGAGTAGATGCAAGAACGGATAGAAAAGGGACGGAAGTACCTTCTTTGCCGGTCCATTGACAATATTGGCGGTGAGACGTATACATGTTTTTTGTTTTATGCATTTGTATTCATATTTGTTTTACGTGTATTAACATGTTATTAATTATTAATATTTAACAATGTGCAGCTAATATACGTGGACAGAGTGGCGTGTCCCGGTGTGAAAGACAAATCTGACAAGTCAGAAATTGTGTTGTGTTCATGGAACATAGAAAAATTGAAAATGCGTGAGTCACTTAAGATTGAGAATGGTGGATTTGGTTTGGGGAAAGTATTCAAGTTTGTGCGTAGGGAGGAACTTGTTATCAAAGAGAAATTATCTGATGCAGCAAAGAATATCGTTGATGGCGCCCAAGAAGAGGCTGATGACGGGCTGGACGTACTACTGGCAGATATACAAGCCTCGGTTAAAGACAAAAAGGGGAAAAATGTGGAATGTCAAAGTATCGGACCGCTTGGCTGTGTTGCGGAAGAAGGTAATAATAGTTATACATGTTATTGATTTGAATACTGTTTTGTGTCTCACAGTGGTCGGTGGATTAGAGTTTATGTTGCGTATGGCAGGTTCGGATCATGACGTGCAGGATATGACATATGAACTCGACACTCAAAGTGAGAAGAACATTGATGAACTTATCGAACTAATTGATGCTGATCTTCAAAAGGATAAGGAGATGCATACGTCATCAAGGAGCGTCAAAGGTAAATTTCAAGTGTTAATGACATTTAAGTCCCAATTAATTGTAATGCAATTATCTGGGTGCGTATGATATTGTTTCATTACTGAGAATTTTCCTGGGGTTATATTTATGTTTCCATTTATGTTGTCTTATTATTTTAATTTTAACAAACATCTATACATAGAGATGTAGATATAAGTAGTTACTTCACTGTGTTGTTACACGTGACAAAATAAATAATAACTTTATTACATGCAGGGAAAGCATTGGCGACTTGTCTCGTAAGTACCATATCTAATTTATTACATGCAGGGAAAGCATTGGCGAATGAAACGGTATCCGGTACGGATGACAATGAGATGGTGGGCATTCAACAGGAATTTAGGGAACCCGAGGTGCATTCTTCACCAATAAGCGTCAAAGGTAATTTTCAAATGTTAATGAGATTTAGAGCATAATTGATTGGGATGCATTTTTTTTAGGTGTATATAATCTTGTCTTAAGATTTGAATTTTCATGAGGTTATATCTTTGTTGCCATTGATGTTGTTGTCTTTTTTTTTTTTTTGGAATGTTAAACCTCCATCACGACACACATAAATCAAGTGCGACGACATATATGTAATTATCCACTTCGCTGTGGTGTTACACGTGCACAATTAATATTAAATTAATTACACGCAGGCAAATGGTTGGCAAGGGACACGGTATCTGGTGAAGATGTCCGGACCATCAACATGAATGAAGGTGTGGTGAAAGAATCTGGGCAAGCTGAACTAAATGACGACAAAAATTTGCAGGTTAGTATTTTTATACAAGTCAGTATGCAGCTGTGTTGTCAGTTTTCCGTATTTTACTTCAGTATGCATATGCATTTATAGTATGCGTAAATAATAATTATGATGCAGCATATGCATTGTATTCGAATTAATAATGACAATGTGCGTTTAATTATGATACTATGCATTTAATTATGACAATATGAGGTTATTTGTGTATGAATCTGAATGACAATGTTGCACGTCTTCAGTATGAATCTGTTCGTATATTGTCAAATGTATGTTTTCAGAAATGCATATATTGTCTTGTTCAAATTAGTTAATTGTTATTGCACATTGGATGGTATAATTCTGTTGGTTTGCATTATGTGTTTAAGGTCCGTAATTGATTGTTGGTTATATTACGAAGCTATACGAACATAATATAATGAGTTTGTGTGAACTGCTCACAATGGTGTAACAAATGTGCAGATATGTTTTTTAAATTGATAATTTATGTGAGTTTGTAGTTGACTGTAATTTGGTGGTGTATAGAATATCAAATTGACATTAATATTCTTTTGTGTCAAATTTTTTATAGGAATTCCTTGATGCATTTGATCACTGCATCGAAACATTCGGGAATTTGACCAGGTTCATGAAAAAGACGTTGCCTCTAGCAGCATCTACTTTTGGGGATTGTGCCGAGATATCGATGAGGAGTAAGTCGTGGAAGAGGTTGATTGTCGATGAACATTTTGCGGTTAAACGAGTTGTTGGTGTACGAGGCGGAGATGAAATTGATACGTGCGGCAAGTTCAAGTGCCCACCAAGTGGATATTGGATTCAAAAATCCTTCACCAAATGAACAAGCGGATCGTAAAAAGGAGGGTGACTGTTTAGGTTATCAGGTTCCGATGCAGGTTAATAGTGATTTGATACCGTGATTGAATTGTAGTATCCTAATTCGCAACATTTGACGTGTAGTAATGCGTAAACAATTAACCAACCGTATGTTTTGTAAAATAACTAAGTAGACGTAAATGCTATTTTCTTAATATGTTTTTATGTTATTATGAATGCAATGGATGTACAAAAACGAAATTAATATTTTGATAGAATGGATGTGCATCATACTGAATATGTTGTTTAAAATGGTGTATCGTCATCGTAATGAAACAGGTCAACGAAGTTAGTGACACTCAATGGATGTGTTCACCCACTGTACTTGACGAGGTCGATAAGACGGTGATGCGCTATATAATGGACAAGGATCATACGGTTCGAGTTATGAGTGAGGCACCATCGTTTAGTCTGGGGTTTACACAAATTGAGCCAGGTAACCTTTCCCTCGATAGATATGATGATCAACAAAATCCTGCACCAATTGCTGTCGTTGCACGACAACAACTATTAGCAGACGTTGGGGATGATGTTGAGGATAAGGCAGAATTAATTAGTGTTGCACTTGATCGACCTAAGAGAACAATCAAACCCTGTACGTCAATGAGATCTCCATTCATGAAACGAATACTCGATGTCGATGCGAAGCTGACAAAGCTTGAACGACAAGTGTCTGGTGCGTTCTTTTCATTGCAACATGATGAAAAGTAAGTCCGATCTATTTAACAATTAATTATATGATAAATGTTCATCTTGTTATATGCATAACCTTATTTTTGATCAGTATTAACAAAGGGTTGTTGAGAAGATTCTAATGCATTGAGGAGCAGTTCCGGAGCGACAGCTCTCCACTTCGTTTGTTTTTCATGTCGACTTGTCTCGTAAGTACCATATCTAATTTATTTTCATTATAATGTGTTATGCATTGTGTTGTGATGCACAAAATATGGTCTATTGAGAATGTAGACACAAAATATTTTGGATGGACAACTCAGTGAAGACGCAATGTATGAGACGTTTCGAATCAACCTGCAAATGACGATTGTCGGTGATGTAACGTTGAACACCGTAAGGAATGCCGATCTGGTAAGTTATTTGAAAACATTGTGTACACATTTGGTGTTCGTAAACTGGAATACTGACTTTTCAATATGTACGGGTTACTCTTATCAAGGAGTTCACACTTTACGATCAGTTGTCGGACTACGAGAAGGCGAGGTTGTCAACAAACGCTGATGCGTCGAAGGAAATTCGTTTTAAAAAGTATTGGGGGTCGTAATTTTACACGAGTATTTATTTTGGAGTTGTTTTTATTTGCATGCTAGGAGAGATATAGGATGTTATTTTTTATATCGTTTTGTGGTTGGCGTTGGTTAATTATTATGTTTGATGATGTTATTGATTTAAAAGAACGGATCCTGGGGCATGTATTTTGCTTGCAATATGGTATTATTAGAGAAACTTTTTATTGTTTAATCCCCATTTTTTAGTGCACTTGGACATATTCGACACGTTCATGCGTCATGCGTTAAACGTTTATTTGTAATATTGATTGTGTAAAAGGTTAAAATGTAGATTAACCTTCATATAGTTTGATGGTTGGCATATAGTTTGTTGGTGATAGAGTTGTTTATGCGCCATCGATCTGTAGATGGTAACCTTAAAGTTTGTGTGCATTATATTGATGCAAGCTACAAAACATAATCTGTGAAACTGATTGTAACCAAATTTGTAAACCGTACATGACATGTGATGATGGATAAAAAATGTAACTTGTGTATATATTTAATCTTGAACAATACAATGAAAATGTAATTATGTGCACGAAAAGTAGTTGATAAAGTATTTGATACAGTTATAGATGTTAATTGATAATGTTTGTATGCATTATATTGATGCAAGCTACAAAACATAATCTGTGAAACTGAGTGTAAGCACATTTATAAAGCGTACCTGAAATGGGATGATGCATAAAAAATGTAACTTGTGTAACTATTTAAATGTGAACAATACAATGAAAAGTGTTATGATGTGCACCAAGAGTCTTGCTTGTGCGATGGATAAAAGTTGAAAACATTACAATGCTTGTAGATGATCATTGATAGTATGGTATCGTTGCACAAATTTACCGAATAAATGGGCAGGTTGAAACACAATGGCTTCAACCCATGAATACTAGTCGTTGTAGTTTAAATTGCAAATATGGAAAAGGGTCATGTTGAAAAACAAACACGCATATAACATAAATTTTGCACACAGACCATCAATAATTGGTATTCAAATGGGGTAACATAAGTGATATTATTACAGTACGCAATGGGAAAATATTGAAAAATGAATATACTGGAAGACAATAAAATTTATAAGAAAGATAGTTTCAAAACTGTTTTAAACGGTCATATCGCCACACGGATACCATGCATTCCAGGAGGTGTATGAAATGTTCAGTGCATCAACTACTCGTTTTTCGTGAGTCATGTAGAGCATGTTCCTTGCAAAACTTGCAAATACGTTTCTTACGCTTGCTTTTAGATATTGCCTTTTCTCGTTCTCCTTTGAGTCTTTTTCTGTTACGACAACCTTTGTTCCTTATCCCTGTCGGGGCATTTATTGAAACCTCTGCCAGTTGTGGAACGCCCAACAAAAACTCAATCGCATCGTTTTTGTTAGGTGGTGGTTTGTCTTTGTGCAATTTATGTAATTCACTCTTTATCCTTTTTAGTGCGTCTATCACCCCAGCTGTTGCGTCATCGTCGTGTACAACGTAACTCATTATGTTAGAGAACAGAGAGTTGATTTCGTGAACCTTCTTTCTAGGTGATATTGATTTTGATGGTCTCTTGTCTGATATGGTTAGTATTTTTTGCACCACGTCTTTTGTCCATCGATTAACTACATACCTATCAGGAATTTCGTCAACACCACATAGCCTGAATGCATATAAAACATGTCGACATAGGACCCCAAGCCGTTCAAACATTTTGCATTTGCATGACGCGGTACGTTCATTTAGAGATACAATTACCTGCATGTTGGTATTTTACAGAAAATTATACAGATTATTAAACGTGAATGTATCTGTACACAATAAAATATAATTTACAGTAAGTGTGCTTACCTCGGACTCCATGTTTGATTCTATGTCAAGTACTTTGCATACCTTCATCCCATTATTGTTTTCCTGGAGACCATTAGTCGCCATGCATGACATTGCAGAGTTTTCTATCTCTGTTTGATAATCCAAGAAAATTGATTTGGTGAATAGTCGTGCAACTTGACGCTCAGATTTGAATTTCGTTTTAAGTTTAGGTGTGGTGTTCCAAGACTTTAAGTCCTTTGTTCGCTGTTTCTCGTGCTGGTGGTCCATTGCAGTCTCAAATTGATCATAAAACTCAACAAGAGTTGAGTCACCGTTTGTGAAACGCCCAAAGAATGAATTTTCACTTTCGGACCTTGAAGTTGTGCGCATCAAACCGGACAATAAAAGGTTGTATGAAAAAAAAGGTATCCATTTTTCGCGCATGTCCCATAAGTCGCAAAACCACTTGTGTTCTTCGAAGTTGTAGTCCCTCATCAACGACGTCCAGCTTGTTTTGATCCCATTGTCTTATTCCAAACAATGCTATTGAAGCGCCCCAAGAACTCCTCATCGTTGCACGGACGTGAACCAATCTGTTTGCACAATCAATTACAAATGGATGCACATAAATGATGTTTACGCAATTAGATGAACAATAATTAATACTCAAAAGTATAATTGTGGCGTTGATTTACCTTCTGTTGGAGCTTGCTAGTGATATGCCACATGCAAAACCGATGTTTAGCCGTCTTAAAAACATCATCAAATACCTGTATGATTGCCGGGTCTTGGTCGGTAAAAACAAAAGTCGGTTCCTTACCAAATGTTGTGAGAAATGCATCCATAAGCCACTTATATGATGCACAGTCCTCTCCTGCTATCAACCCAGCACCAAAGGTGACACACTTTTTGTGGTTGTTTATGCCCGTGAATGGTACAAACACCATATCATGTCTTTTAATTAAATAAAAGGAGTGTGAAATCAGTATAAAATATTTGAAAGAATTTAAACAGAATGGTTTATTCCCAATGCATACGGTTAAGAGGACTCACTGGTTTGTTCGGTAAGTTGCATCAAAAGATATTACATCCCCAAATGCATCATAATTACACTTGGCAATGTAATTCGCCCAGAATACACCGCGTAATATCCGGTTTTAATCACATGTGTACTGCATCGAGAAACCGTTGTCATTATCATGTTTCTTCCTTAGTTTGTCGATAAACATTTGTGCATTATTTTCGCCGATGAAAAGCCTTATATCCCGCCTGAAATTCTTAAAATCCATCTGAGTTGTGTGGACATTGTCAAACCCACCGTGAACCTCTTTGAGCAAATTGTGGGATTTGCATGGACCAATGTTGACATTGCCGGCCTTATGGATGATGCATTTTTTGTTGAAAATCAAGCTTACGGGCCGATTTCAGTAGATGCCTATCCTCAGCTTTCACAAAGTCATGGTTATGAAACTGAGTAAACCGATATACCTGATACCGTTGACCTTCGAGCAGTCTGATCCGTATGCATGCAGGACACCCGCTGCGTGTTGATGACGTGCAACGTTGATTGGAGCTAGATTCATTGTCGACACTATTATCTCCGGACTTGTTACATATTATCACCTTCAATGTTATGACGCCAGCACGGTTTCTTTTTTGTGTTGACTTCCGAGTATCAAACCCACATTCGGCGGCATATTGTTCGTATGCAAAAATACCTTCGTCCAAAGAAGCGTATACCTTGCCTTTAAATGGAATTTCACCGTCGTTAAGCTTTGGCTTCCTGTAGGTAGACCCACCTGGTGAAGTGAACTCATTGATGTCGCAACCTTCGTGTGCAGTGTCGTTGCCTATTAAATAAATTCAACATTGTAAGCCGGAAAGACATATAACGGTTACATGATATTTGTTGAATCTAAACAGTAATTAAGGAATGAACAACATAATGCTTTCAAGAGTGCATTTAAACTACATAAAATGATAGAAATTGATGGAATCAATCAAAAAACCAGGTATGAACAACATAACGATTTCCAGTGTTTTAACCTACATAAATAGATAGAAATTGATGGAACATATCAAAAAACCAGCATCTGCATTAAACTAAAAATATATGTAATGAATACATTGTGAATACCAGATGATCAAATCCCAGTTGTTATTTTAACCGGTGAAAAGTAATGCATGTGCATTGTGCATTTAAACTAATATAACCCTATGACTAAATTGATGAAATGAAATGATATAACCTTGTATTCCAAGATGCACAATATATTCCAGGATTCATTTACTGTGCTATAACCCTATATTCCAAGATGCGTTTACATTGCTATAAAATTAATGAAACTATGGAAAAAAAACATTGCATAAACTGTGCATGTGTATAAAGAATGAGATTCCAGAATATGTTAAAAAAATAAACATTTCATATAACTACGGATATACATTGGCCATTAATATCATGATGCGTTCCTCTTATGGTTACTTGGTCTTAGGTGGTCGATTTGATACGTGAGACGATAACTTACATTCATTATTCTCGGACATTTGAAACTCATCATTCTCAGAAATTTGCAGTTCACCAAAGGTGTTGGACGAGTCCATATCAATATAAATCGACTTTCCAAAGCTTATTGTCTTGCTGAAAAGGAGAATGACAGATTGTGCAGAACTCGTCGGCGTGAAGTTGCTGGCTGGAGACGGCGTAAAGGATAACGGCCAGGTTAACGTGCAGAAGTCGTCGGCGTGAAGGATGAGGGCCAGGTTAACGAGCAGAACTCGTCAGCGTCACTGTGTGCTGGAGTCGCAGGAATAGAAGACGGCTATGGTGAAGATGATCGGAATGTTTGAATGAAAAGAAAGTCAACTAATGATTCAAACTAACCTAACAATAACCTCCAAGAAATATTCCTGATTTTTAGCAATTTCCATGTCTACAATCCGATTACTTTAATCCACCAAAATTTAAAAATATGAAAAAAAATCTGAATATTATTAGTTAATTATTAAGATTTCCCATAATACCCTTATTGCATTCTTATTTGATATGTTGTGCATTTTTTGTTCCCAATTGGTTCCCAATGCATATGGTGCCCCATAGAACCTCAACCTATATATATATATATATATATATATATATATATATATATATATATATATATATATATATATATATATATATATATATATATATATATATATATATATATATACACACATATATATGTGTGTGTGTGTGTGTGTGTGCGCGTGCGTACAGCGCACCAGAAGTTACCACCTTTAAAAAAACTTTAAATTTTTTTTCCATAAATATGTTTTAATTAACATTATAATGTTGATATGTAAACTTCATATACATTAACCACTCCAAACTCCTAAAAATGTTGTGAACGTATAGTTACATAAATTTTCATATACGTGAACGTACATTTATATGATACATGATTTCGCCCAATTAGAATGTGTGAATGTGCATGAAATTTATATATCATGTTTGTAATGTTAATTAAAACATGTTTATATAATTTTTTTTAAAAAAATATATTTTTACAAGTGATACCTTCTGGTGCACTGCATAATATGTGGTACTCATTCGAATACACACACATATAAAGTTATTATTGCTATATGATACACTTCTTCATAAAAAAATGATGCAAAATACTTATTAATACTCTAGTCTATCAATGATTATAATTTGTCAAGTGTTTGTGTCCGTGTTTAGTTTGAGAAAAGACCAGAATTTTTATTGGTAGTAAACGATCAATTTGAAACTTAGTTTTCATAAATGAAACAAAGGTGATCTTGGACAAACTTTCTGGTTTGTATTTAGCTCATGAGACATATGAAATAATAATAGGAAGTGTAAAACAGATTATCGTAACGTAATGCATTAAAATACTATTAAAAAGTGCAAATCACAAAAATATTGGGTATCACGTAAATATGGTAACGTAAATCGTGAGTATTTTTGTTAGATGAATTTTATTTGGGTAAAACTTGAGAAGTGGGTAACATTTATGACTATTTTTGTAATTATCCCTAAATAATAAGGGCATACTGATCATTAGTTAATAAGTAAATTAGTTATGAGTTTAAAAAGTTCTAAAAATAATAAATTAATGAATTTGAATATATATGATATTAATGATGTTTAAGAAATATATCTGAGATATTAATAATTTAAGTTGGGTACATACGATATTATGAAGTTTAGGATATATATATATATATATTATATGTGTGTGTGTGGGGGGGGGGGGGGGTGTATAATGTGAAATAAAACAAAAGTAGAGGGGTGGTAGGTGTTAAGAAGGGGAAACTTCCCCTCTTCTCCCTTTAAAATCGTATAACACACACATTACACTACACATTTCATTTTACAAGAGAACCTAGAAAGAAGATGAACAAAAATGGTTTTTGGCTTAGTAATCAATATTGGTGGGTCTTGAAGCTAAATCTTCCTCACTTTGTGTAAGATTTGTGGTATATTGCTATCCATTGGTTCCTCTTCCTTTCGAAAATAAAACCCAAATGGGTTTTAAAGTTAGGGTTTAAATGAACCCTTATGGTTTTGGGGTTGAATGTTGTTATGATATGCTTTAGATGCTTAAAAACAACCCAAAAGATGTTATAAGTGTATTGAATAACAAACCAGGCTTTTAAGTTTGCTAAGATTTATGTTAGAAAGCATTAAATTGTAATGCTTTAATGTTGAGGTCTGTGCTGAGCACGACATGCTAATTTATGAGCACACCATGCTCTTATCCGCATAAACAATCATAAGTTCTCTGGAAGGTTGGCTTGCTTTTTTAAGCACGTCAAGGCTTGTTGGCATGCACTTTCATAATGTTGGCATGGACTACATAGTTTGACATGTCCAATGGCGTGCTTTCCTGTTTGATACCAAAACTAACCTTTTGGGATTGGAGATATATATAATGGTATTATAAGTATAATATCACATTACTATATGTGTTTAAAGATTTTTAAATATTATAAGTGGATTTTGATTTCGTAGAGTATCGTAACGACACAAAACTCTCGTTTTAATACCCATGAACACAATTAGCAAACTTTACACAATTTTTAAGTAATTGGGACTTATGTATTCCCACTGTATATGTTTATGTGAACTGAAGTAAAGAAGCGTATTAGAAGAGAATTTACTCTTATTTTACTATTGTTGTTTGGTTTAAGGAACCAAAATCTTATCATGTCGACCATAGTGAGTTATAGTACTAGTTTTTGTTTTAATGTACGTGTATGAACTGTTGTTAAATCCATATGCCTTGATAAATATTAAGTATTAATTATCATTGCTTAAGCTACTTTATTATTTTGTTTCTTCATAATACTTGAAGCATATAATCATTGTTTGATATTATTGAGCTTCTGTTCATTTGTTGGTCTTTATAATTAGACTCACATGGATATCCATTGTTGTTTATACTGAAGTTACATGATCGAGAACTTAACTCATATTTTACATGCATGAATCATTATAGCTCTAATTTTAATGGTAGACTTTATTACACCAATATTGAGTTGTCGAATGCTCACCTTCGAATTATGAGTAAGAGAATTTATTGCTCTAAATTACGAGTAAAGCTTACTATCCTCAAATTACGAATAAAGCATATTGTCCTTAACTTACAAGGCTAGAAACACCACGTGGCAAGCATAATTATTATGTGCTTGATGGTATGAAAACGCAGAGACCTCATTGAGGTGAGATGACTCCGTCCCAATAATTCACTTGTACTATTGTACCTACTTCATTGGTTACAGTCTGATTCATCACATTTACACTATGTACACCTATCTAGTAAATTGCATAACAAACTTTGTTTGTTGACCCTCTTAGTTGTTTCCCCATTTTCAGGCTTTGGCAAGGGCAAGTGTAACACATTGCCAAAATATTTCATAAACCATAATTTTTCATAAAAGCACCTTACACATTACGTGGGATACACAACATACTATAAAGTTTAAGAGTTTACAAAAGTAAACATCATTTTCATCAGTGGCGGATCCAGAAAATTATAACATTGGGTGCAAAAAAAAACATACCTCAAGCATAAAAATGGTTGAACGATACAGTAAAGCAAAATGATAGTCAGCGTATATAATAGCTAGCTAAACAACCAACCTGCAAATATAAAGAACAAAACAATTTAAAAACAACACTAAAATTAATAAAAATGAGCAAATAACCCGTACAAAATATGAAATTAGGAATCAATTAGCATCATTACCTACAATCATTCATATCCGTTACATAAATAGGCATTGAACTAGAATTAGGCCGTGAAATTTTACTACTAACATTTTTCCTAGAAGATTCTTAACCAATTAAATCGGGTGTTGATGACGAAAATGATATTTTTCTTTTATAAAATCTTTCCATCTTTCTGTAAGAATGATTAAACATAAAAAAACTATTCAATTCAATAACTAGTAGTATTAACTTAGGCCATTTAAAAATCCTACAAAGAATTTATAAAAATCAATTCAAGAGGTTCATAACAAATAACAATCATAAATCAACAACATAACTTAATAAAAAGAGAGTTAGGATTTTTATCATAACACATTCACTCACACAAGATTATAGAAGTTTAAAAAAAATCAAATTTCTATGGAGTAATGAAGATGATTATTTAATTTAGGGTTTTACCAAGTCAAGACAACTGAGAGATGAGAGATTGAGAGAGGAACCGATTGTATGAAGCAGAACCGAGACCTGTGTGGTTGCGTCACAGGTGAGAGTGAGAGCGAGAGAACGAGAACCGACCGAGACGGCGAGACCAGAGATCTGTTCGGCTGCTCCTGCGATGCGTGGTTGTGTCCAGGCGAGAGCGAGAGAAGGAGAACCGACCGAGACGGCGAGACCAGAGACCTGCTCGGCTGCTCCTGCGATCCGTGGTTGCGTCCAGGTGAGAGTGAGAGCGAGAGAAGGAGAGCGTCCTACGATCGCATGAGGCCGTGAGGGCGTCTGCCGTCCAGACTCCAGCAGTCCAGCATCATTTACATTGGATTGGGTTATATGGTGTAACATCCCTAGTTTTAAGTACATGTAATTTACAATTTAAGACTCAATTTAATGCATTAATGGAATTATTATTTCTGCTTCGTTCAAATTTAAATGTGAAAAAGAACGAGGAGAAATCCTCATGGTAGTTTTCTGAGCAAACAACCATGAGAAACCGACCCGGACACTTAAATAGGTTTAAGTCAAGAAAATACAAAGTTGAGGGGTGTAATGTGCAAATGTGTCAAAATATCAAATAAAAAGGGAAAATCCTTCATTTTCATAATTACTTTCTCTCTCTTCTCTCAACCGTACTCTCTCCCTCCCTCTCTCTCTCTCTCTACCTCACGACTTCTTCATCAAGAACACCAAATTCATTAAATCAAGTGTTTCAAAGTTGGATACAAGTTGCTAACAAGGATCTATAATCAATACAATCATCAATTTGAGGTAATACTTGTTAAATATTGCGATTTTTGAAGCTTTTGGTTCGGTTTTGGTATGAACCGAATCATAGGATTTGGGTTCCAGATGTTATTACATGTTATGGATTTATGTTTCTATGTTAAAATCGAATGTTAGTGATGCTATAAACCAATTTTCAGATCCAGATTCATGGTCTAAGTATGATTTCAGAAATTAAATGTGTGTTTTAGTGTGTGTTCTTCGACAGATGAAAAAAAATGGACTGATTTGGTATATTTAAGTTGTATTTCATGTTATAAACTGTTAATAAGGGTACAAATAAGTTAGTTCAATAATTATTAGTCACAAACATGTATAAATGGTCCAAATGAAATTCTGGAAAATTGGAGAAAAACGTCTAAGTATGAACTCGGACCTGATAAACATAGTTCGGGTCATCTGAATTTCGGACACTGTACACAGTTCGGACCCATCCGAGTTCGGATCTCAACCGAGTTCGGACCACTTGCAATCTCGGATGGAAATTGTTAGAAAATTCACTAAGTTATGATGCCAATTTCGGATGCACTGTTGATCCGAATTTCGGATCAGACACCATCCGAACTTCAGATGAATAGTACAAACATAAGTTATTAGGGTGGACCTAGGACAATCCGGATTTCGGATCATCCGAAATTCGGACATGGTTCGAATTTCAGTTCAATTTTACATAAGTATTCAGAATCACATTTTAAGCAATTACTAACACTGATACACTATTACACTGACATAACAGGATCTTTGTGGTGTTGTTTAACACACATTGATTCAGAGACAATTATCACTGTACAAACCGCTGTGAGTAATAGATTATTATTCTAACATTTATTGTCTTTGCATTCACATTTTACATTTCAATGGCATGTTCACATTGTTCAATATACATCAATTGGCACTCATGTATAATTCATTGTTATGATGCACATTCGTACTTGACATGTGACAATCATTTAGCCAACGTTCAATTGAAAGTGCAACTCATATATCATGCTCGCACTGCATGATAATTACTTCATAATCTGAAGCGACCTGGACTGGGGCTGACAGCAGGCCACTGTCGGGGACTGATCATCCCATTCATATTTCTGGTCAGGTTCGGCACATCCCCGATCAGCATTTTGAACTGCCAACCCCATGCTTGCACTGCATGGTTTTCAATTGTACTGGGGCTTGCACTGCCCGTTTTTCACACTAACGTTTGTAAAGAAATATTTGTTGAATATATAATCTGTTATCTCACTAAGCATTATCTTACCGTTGACTCTCAATATTTTCAGCAAAGGCAAAGGTGTAGCTGGACCTTCCTCCTAGGCATATCATTTCATATCTCGGTGACCTTAGAAGCTATCTTGGTACATGGACGATATAGCTTTGGGGCTGGGATTCTATGTTGTTGTAATAGATAGATTTTATCACTGTAGACTAATACATTTCTTGCTTTATAAAAGAGGATGTTTCATATGGTTAATGGATTTGGGCTACATTGGGGGCTTAATTAATTTTTATGGAGGGCCCAAAAGTTTTACTATGGACTCTAAAGAAGCAGGTTGGCACTTCATAGA
This sequence comes from Centrapalus pauciflorus, assembly GCA_020465985.1. Taxonomy (NCBI): domain Eukaryota; kingdom Viridiplantae; phylum Streptophyta; class Magnoliopsida; order Asterales; family Asteraceae; genus Centrapalus; species Centrapalus pauciflorus. The sequence goes on along the minus strand of JAANYP010003621.1, from coordinate 134,901 downwards.
GGGGCCAGCCCCCCCCCCCCCCCCCCCTCTTCTCCATGCATACATCCGCCCCTAATTCTCATGGTATATAGTTAAAATACATTTCTAAATCAAAACATCATTTTCCACTAGTTTACATACCCAAATCATAGTATTAATAGACTCAACTCAACTTCTTTAATAAAACTCAAGACCTATTAGTTAGAAGATTCGGTAAATTTCTTGCCCTTATCCAATCATGAGGAAATTTAAAACAAAAATGGTAAGCTACAAGATCTTAGTGAGTCCAATTAATTGTTTGAATTATTCATTAATAATCATTTTCTTCCAAAAAAATCATTTATTTCAGTCTTAAGAAAAAGAGACGGTCCATTATATTGAAGAATTGATCTTAACTTACATGTCAATTCTCAATAAGAAATACATGTATATGCAACAAAAAATTTCAATCATTCATCTAAAAACATACATGAATCTCGCCTCAGCCTCCATTTAAGGAGACTTAGCACATAATGATCCATACATTGGCGTCACGTCGACCCCCACTTAAGGGGACTCAATCCACCAGAGCCATATTTCAAATTTTATCACAATTCCTCATCAATCGGACGACCCAAAACTCTCGTCACGAAGTTGAGAAAACCCATCCACTGTCATTTATCTTTCCACAATCAATATCAATCGAATGACGACCCAAAACTATCGTCACGAAGTCGAGAGATCCTGCCCACTATCCCTTCTCAATCCTCAATCGATCTCATAATCACTTAATCACAAATATCATATTTCTACGTATAATAGACAATGTATAAATGTGATGCAACAAATGCCAATGCAACAATTTAAATAGCACATGCACATTGTCATTAAATTGATAAATGAACAATTAAGGGTTCTCATCACAATTCATTATCAATATCAAGCTAATTATCGTCTCGATCAATTCCAATATTTCTTATAATTTTTAATATGTCAATGTTGTCCATTAACTCCCTTTTTAATCCTGCAAAACATCCCAAGTATCTAACCTGACCAACCACTCTTTAATTGAAAAGCACAAATTTTCTGACAGACAAACCGCGTCAGCTGCTCTACTCGACGAGTGGGCTACAGCTTTCAACTTTCTCATTCATAGTAACATTTGACTTGTCGAGTCACTATTATTCAGTCGATGAGTGGCCATTAGGTTTGATAATTCCTATTTTACAGTAGCATCTAAGTCCTATGGGTTTACACCTAAATTTTACCAAAACTCAATTTTTTTCCATTACAACTCATATAAACCCATATTTCCTTCAAAAACTCAAACATGCAATACACCTTTGATTGATGAGAGTTTGATTTTATTTTGCTTCCAACATTGGGTTTGTGCATGGTCAATGGTTTAGAGAACCATTAATTTAGGGACTTTATTGTTATTGTTGTAATATGGTGTTAGTAACATGTCTAGATACAATTTGATATCAAAATTTATAAATTATAGTCAAGTCTATATGTATGCTATGCAACAAATTGCTACCCCAATATCTTGGATGTAACAAATTACAAAAATAATGGGTGTCGATTGCATATTATGTAAATTATCCAATATATCATATATCGACGATAAAATTTATCAATATTGACGTGTTACACTGGTCAACCCTTAATAGATCCACCACTGGCCACTAACAATGAACCACAACGGTAAAATAAGGACTAAATGAGACATTACAACCTTTATGTGTTCCATTAAAACTAATATGGAATGAGTAAATTAAGCAATAACCTAGTGATTAATCAATCCGTCTCAAAAGGAGCATAAATATATGTATAAGTTTGAAGGCTAAATACATGGGTAGCATAACGATATGTGAGTTTTCATGTGCTTTTACATACCAATATATCATTTCGATTTTGTAAAATATGTTATTTAAAAATTTTGTTTTAACTCTAAATTATGGCAATTGTTTTGAATGTTAACTTACATCGGTTATATATTTTAGCAGGGTTGGCCCAAAGGGGGAGGGGGGGGGGGGGGGGGGGGGGGCAAACTGGGCCTCGGCCCAAGGCAACACTTACGTAGGGGGCATAATTTTTTTTTTGTCCAATACATAGGTTAGGTCCAAGTCCAATGCTCTGATTACAACAAAAAAACCAACATATGCATAGGGAAACCTAGAGACGGACGGTGCACATATGCAGAGGCAGACCGAGAGATGGACGACGCTTGGGGAAATGAAAGGGTGATGAGCCGATGATTCAATATTCAAGAAGATGAAGATCGATCAATCCATCCCCATTCTCTCCTTCTCTTCCTCCATCAATATGAATCGACCGAATCGTCTGTCCCAATCGACGAACGATGGCATACAGTCATACAGAGTGTTCGACGCCATCATTAGTCCAATAGATATACAGGTTTTTCAAATCCGTGTAATCGTATATGAAATAGCTTCGTATAATCGAATAATCATATATGAATTCATTGTTGCATGATGGGTTGTTAGCGTGCTGCCTTTGAGCCTCTGGTTATTAATGTTGGTTATTAATGTTGCCCTTCTATATTGTTCATTTGTTCTAATGCAACTCTGCAAGACTGATGTGGCTTATACTATTATACACTTTACAAGCTTTCCCTTCTTTATTGTTAAATGTTCCTTCATGGAAATAAGGTATTACTTCAATTATAACAAGTTAATTTGAGTGCCCTACTGGATAGTGATTTACTAGAATAATTGAATTATAAGTTTGTAACAAGTTATTAGTTAATTTCACTTAAAACACAAAAAAAAAAAAAAGACTTCATGGCACTTGATGACCACCCTAAATTTCACAAACTGGAATGAATCCCATGTTGTACACTCAACATAGTAGTTGCATGGATTGTAGTTTTGACATTGGATTAATTTACTACAGTTGAACACAATTTTTTTTAACAACTATTCTAGGACCTCCTTCACCGGTTGTTCTTCTATCTCTCCACTGAATATATATTTTCAGAGCCCAGATAGATATTATGTAATACTAAAAAGGTGAGAATCGAGGGAGTCCTTGGGTCTGTAATTGTATTTAAAATTGCTCAAGTCAGATTTCAAGAATGCTTTCTCTATTAACATTCTTGAGAATAAGTTGTTGTGAAACATCCTAAATCTGTCAAAATTTCACACGGATATTTCTTTATTGGTAGATAATAGGATAGTCAAGGAAAGACGTTATATTGGAGGAGCTATCCACACCACGATCCACTTGCCGTTAAAATTTCACATGCAGAAGACATTCAGGTTCTATCTTTCTATGCTTATAACTTGTCTACTTGTTTTAAATATTAATTCATTATAGTCTATATTATTCATTATTGTGTAGCATGTTTCCACGTCGAAAAGATAGTGTGTTGGATGTTTAAAATTCTTAAGGGCATTATCTGTCTATCTCGCCTTGGGCATCAAAATTATCAGGACCAGCCGCATTTTAGTTGAACATTTTCTTGCAATTACGTTTAATGCATGCATTAACATATGATTTATATACATATCATTTGGTTGGTTGTATGCTGATGTTGGTTTTGGATGTGTGTAATATAAAAATGCGCGGTGTTTGGTTAGATGAAAAGAAAATGAATGGCTTTTACATTACGGGAAATTGAAAAATAACAATTAATCTATTGTTTTCATTTCTGTTTTCAAATTTACTTTTTATCTAAATCTCCATCTTTTCAGAGTGAATTGGAAATGATTTTTAGCTTTTATTTATTTCTTTATGGTATAAATAAGATAATCAAAAGAGAAAAACAAAACTCATCATTCATTTATTCTCTTTTCCTTTCCTTCGTAATAAACACCCCCTATGGACTTGTCAATGATACATTATCATGGTGATGAAGTTTACAAAGATAGGTAATTTGTGCTCCTCAAAATGGTGATACTATTCACAAATGATTTAGTGCTTTTTATTATGGTCTTGTTAATTTAATGGAGCAAGATGTGTTATGGGTTGAATGTTTGAGGGAATGGTGTAGGTTTAGTGTTGTCAATGAAAAAGGTACGTACGTATGTATGTATGTGTGTATGTGTGTGTATAGAGTCTTTATTTACAATGATTTTCAAAGCATAAACATTGTTGTTGATAATTCTCATGTTATTGGGGTATAGTTCATGATTTCTCATTAAAACTTTATTGTTTATAGATGTTTTTGTGTGTGGATGTGGCATATTTATATGGTGCATGATATAGTGTCAAAGGAAAAGGTAAACTTTACTATAAATGTTAGCACTAAGATAAAGACATTTTTTTGGTACATTCTTAATTTTATTGTTGATTCTATGTACATGTTTATTTAATATGTCCATGGGCGGATCTAAATAATGTTTGTGGGGTCAAACGACCCTGATAATTTTTTTTTGAAGTGTTATATATATAATTGAAATAAATGTAATCTTTTCATCAAACCGGAGGTGTCAAATAAATGTATTTATTCTTTTTATTAAACCGTTCGTGAATGTTCAATTCTATATACATGTTATTGAACATGTGCAATTGGGGTGTATTGTGTTTTTAGTTGCTGTTAACCCTTTTGGTGATAAACCAATATTGACGGTATTGAAAATGTTCAATCCTGATTTATGGTGTGTGTAGATGGGTTCCATTTTGGTGATAAACCAAGATTTATGGTGTGTCATCGTTGCACATGTTCAGTACTTGTGTAAGGAATGATATTAACTGAAATGAAAATTTTCATGAGATACACAGGATCTTCGATTCTAATTTAAAACTTTGAATACCAATTTTACCTCCAACACTAATTAACGTGGGAAAAATTGTAACCAAAATTTATATTTTATTTAATGATTTTAATGATAAATGATTGGCTATAACTGGTTTCTCGATACCTCAGTCTAACATGGTACACCATTAATCTTGAATCTATATATATATATATATATATATATATATATATATATATATATATATATATATATATATATATATATATATATATATATATATATGTATGTGTGTGTGTGTGTTTATGTGTCTCGTACTGAATCCCGCGTCTTTCTTTTATTGCTTGAATCCTTGTATGATTTTCACCAATTTGACTTGGATTTAAAATGTTATTGAACTAGTGTTGTGGTTGCCTGCGCGTTGCTGCGGGTAGCCATAAAAAAATATGTAGTTTTTGTCACTTAAGGGAAATATGATGTTAAGAAATAGAAAATAGTTTAGCATTAGTGGGTTACATGTTATTTTTTACGAATTTAGTATGATTCAATTGATGATGTCTAAAGTATATTGTTTATTTAAGGTTTTATATGCACAAAACAATACGATTTCATTTTTTTGGTTGCGTCCCTCATGTTATTTTTTCCCAATAAAGTTCTCGGGTTATTGTTTTCTTTCTGATTTTTGGAACAAATTTTTTTTTTTCATAATCAGTCATGTATTTGACTATTTTCCATAAAAAAACCAACATGCCAGGAAAAGCCCTCAAATTTAATGTTTTTTTTGGCAAAAAAGGAATAATTACAAAAATTACAAACAAACAAATAACTAATGGATTTTATTGGTAAAAGTAAAGCGAATAGGCTATACCGCAAAGATATGAAAAACATGTTGATTTTTTTTTCATATTAAACCCCCTTTTTCACAAAAATATGATTAACAAAAGTTGATGTTTTATATACATATTGTGAGACAAGAGGCAAAAAAACAAAAACAAAACAAAATGAATCACTATATTTAATTCTTCAAGTCGAGGTGGCTGCAAAAATTTTCAATATTTAAATAGTTAATCAATATTTAATTAAATATTAAAGAATTTGATGTACAAACTGAATACTTTTATATACAAATATAAAAATATAAAAAATGTTAAACTTAATATTTATTAAGCTTTAAAAAGGTTTATTATTTCATCAGTTAAAAAAATTAAAAAGTGAAATAGTTCGTCCTTCTTTTATTATCGGATAAATTTATAGATGGATTAATTGTTTTACCGTTCGGCTAAATTAAAAATTAGACTTCTTCATTTTCTCCGAGTGAAAACATTTAAAGTTAAATCAGTTGGTCGTTATTTTCAATCATTTAAATTAATATGGTTTGTCATTTTGTCAGGATCTGAACTTAACTACCTAAGATTAACTGATTTGAATTGATCAGAGTATTAATCAATAATCTTATATTAAATCAAAGTCTAATTAAGAAGTTTGCGGAATAACACTTAATTATTTTGATAAAAACTTTCAGAATCAATAACATATAAACACAAGTAATAATCAAAATTGTTTGTATTGCTGAATCAGAATGATTACAATCACCTCTAATCTGTTTGATTAGACGAAGAACACAAATTGTTCTTAGGGTTTTACAACCTTAGAGGCTTATGAAAACTTAAACAAAAAGCAATTACAAACTTGAATATGCAGAAACTTCTGATACAATAGAAAAACATATTCTATGTATTTATAATGCTTTCTGATTTGTTTCCTTGAAGGACTCTGACTTCTCTGATAGTAGATATGCTGAAATCTTCGTGTAGATATCTTTTCCTGAATATCAGCACTTTCTGTTTATGAAACCGTTGAGCAGCTTGAATCTCTTAGCAGTTTGAGCAGAGCAGCTTGAGTGAAATTACTCTGGCAGCATGAACTTTCACACTAGCAGCTCGAGATTCTTCAACTAACAGCATGAACTTTGTACTTACACAGAAATTCTACTAACAGTCTGAGAAGTCTAACTAACAATTTGAACTACTTAGAATATTCCCCAACGATCTCCCCCTAACTTAAATTCTTTACACAAGACTTTAAGTTCTATACAAATAAGGAAATAAAATAAGTAAACTGTTATTTACAACCCAAGGCTTTCAAAAACTTACAACTGTGCAAGTTTCTGATTGACAGCCTTCAAAAATTCTCTCTTCAAATCTTCTCAATCACAATATATTCTTACTGACCTCATTTGAAGCAGCATAGCCTTTGGAAGATCAAAGAATTCAAAATTGAAGAATATGCAGGATCCATTTGCAAACCTGATTCTGTAAGTCTTTGATTTGACAAACAGATCAACTTGTACAATTTTCATCTCCTTGGCATCTTCTATATCCTTCCTTATTGACTCAGGATCAAAAATGCTCTGTAGATCTTTAATAGCTTGTTTTACTTGTAGGAGGAAAGATCTGACTTGAGTGGCAGTCCCAACATGATACATCCTTGTAAGCTCATCTCTTGTCATCCCTTGAGCCATATGCATTATGCTTTTATACTTTTCCTCCGGACCAGTTTCTCTTCTTACTACAAAGTGATATCTTAAGTCAATGTTATCCATTGGCTTAACATACCAATAAGTAATAAGAGGTTTTGAGAAATCATGCTGGTCAAGGGACTTCTCTATCTCCATTACTTGTTGCAGCTGATGCTCAAACAACACTCTTTTGACATGATCAAGCTTTGCTTGTGAGATTGGCTCTGGTTGAGGAATAGGAGCAACAGCTTGAACAGAAGGAGCAGGATCACTGGCAGCAGCTTGAACTGAATCTTTTGATCTTTGGACTTCTTGGGAGACTTTGGCAACCTTACGTTTTTCCATTTCCTTGTCATGGATATCTTGCAGCCTTTCTGTACTCATGGACTGAGCCATCTTCTTTGGGATACCAGCTGCAAAGGCAAAATTTATCAGAAATCTTCTATGCTCAGCCTTTGAGTGCCCTGTTGGCATCTTTCTCTTCCTTTCACCTTGCTTGACCACAAACCCTCTTAGGTAATCTCCTAAGGTCTCATCATCTTGCATTGGGGCATGGGTTTGCTGGTCTAAAGCTTTATCTTGTTCTTCTGCTAACTTTCTGGCAATCTCAGCATCAAAGGCAATCTGGGCTTCTTTGGTGGAAAATTTATGCTTTGAAGACTCAATAAGAATGCCCTTGCCCTTATCTTTTGTAGCAGAAGTTGTAGCTTGGACTGAACTGATGGGAGCTTGAATTCCTTCTCTTATAACAACTCCAGTTGCTTTTGTAGAAGCAGCTTGAGTTTCTAGGCTAACAACTTGAGAAGCTATTGGGACTGCTAGCCTAGATTCTTGAACTGTTGGAGCTGCTTGGACTGATTCTGTTGGAGCTGCTTGGACTGACTTAGGGATCTCCTGGTTCTCCCCCTTTTTGGAAGCATTGGTTTGGTCAGGAGGACCTACAACCTTTGCCACTTGGGTTTGAATCATACGCTCTAATTGAATGATCTTATTCCCACAGAGGGTAAACCCTTTATGGAGATAATCCATTCTTTGATTTTGAGCCGCTTCTGCCTGCCTGAGTGCAATTATTTGTGCCCCCTGTGCAGCAATGATGGACTGATAATATTCCAACATTGTTACAACAGGTTGCAGCTTAGGATCCATTAATAACATGAGTTGCAGGCTAGCCTCAAGATTAGCAAACGAATGTGGTGCTTGTGATCTATCACTGGCATGAATACCAGAAGTGGAAACCTCTGGGCCCCTCTGTTCTTGGTACTGGGGACTTCCAGCTAGTGCTTGCACACCTGCTGTTGCCATGGGTGTGGTCTTAGTGATGTTGGCACTGTCCTGTGCCTCTTGTGCAGAAGCAACAGTAGTGTCAGCCACAGAACCCATATGGACCATCTCTGGTGAGATGTCCACCTCCTGAATGTGGTTGGGAGTGTCCTCAATTGGCGCCCTTTGGATATTCTGTGCAGAAGTGTCCTCCTGCACAGGGTTATTTGGCTCTTGTGTGAGGACTGAGGAGGAAGGAGCTCCTGGTCCTCTTTTCCTTTTGTACAGTTTGAGTGGGGATGTGGGCTGAGCAACAGGAACAGAAGGCATTTGTGTATCTTGAGGAGTGGGTTGGGGTCCTGGGGGGAAGCAGTAATGTTAGGCTGAGCCTGCTCAGGACCCTCTCCTCTGTTTCTAGGAATGATGCCCATCACTGCAGAAGGCAATGGGACATCTACACTTAAAAAATTGGCACTTGGCTTTAAAAGCCTTTTAATAGAAGATAGTGAGTGCCTATGGGAAACATGTATCCTCTTATGTATATTAAAATTTGTGCAAGTTTTTGCAATTATTTCTGCTAAAAATCTTGGATACATCAAAAATTTCACATTCTTTAGGGAATGATGCCTTAACATCCCCTGGAAAATCATATTTGAAAAATTGAACTGTTGGCCTGTTGAAAAGCACACCAAGGCAGTGGCAATGTTTGATGAAACTCGGACCAACCAGTTCTTTTTAGGCTAATACACTGCTGAATAATGTGCACAAGATATTTCCATTTAGGAGATAAGTGTGCTTTAAAGAAAGTAAAAGAATCAGCAGGACCCCTATATCCAATATTATAAAGACCAGTATGTAACTCATTAAGGGATAGGTCTGTTATACCTGAGGCATCTTGAAGATGCAGATGTTGTCGAATGCATTCCTCAGTCACTGTGATGGTATTGCCATCGATTTTGGATGTCAGAGAAGAGACTCCATTGATGGTTTTTAAAGAAGCATGGTTCCAGAACTGCTCAATATGTGAGATGTATATGGTGGGATTGATATTGAGGGGATGATGGATATGAGAACATCGAAGGAATTCCATCATGTCATGGAACAGTTCAAGATCAGCGTGTTTGAGAGAGTAGGGTAAACAGTTATGTTCTTTGACGAACTCCATTGAAGATCAATCGGAGATTTTAGGGTTTCAGTGATGTGCATGGGAATTGTTTCAGAGAATCAAGAAGGGTTCAAGAAGATATTTTGCAACTGGTAGTTACAATAGAACGAAACTGGAACCTTTAAAGGTTTTGAAAATATCTAAACCTGCGCACACACTTATGGAAATGACCATATTACCCTGCACACTTTGACAGATCAAGTGAAACAACTAACAGTCCGAGAAAATGAACTAGCAGCTTGAGAAAATACTCAAGCTGTTAGTTGAAAATTAGGCGACTGTTAATGAAACAGTGACTCCCCCTTAATCAAGCACAGAAAAACAAATTAATCCATATTAACCATACCAATATTTGATACTAGGAAGGTGAATCTTCCTACATCAAATGATTTTGTAAATAGATCAGCTAACTGATCATCAGTGTGAATTTTGGTAACTTGGATTAATTTCTTCTCATTGCAATCCCTTATAAAATGAAATCTAATTTCTATATGCTTGGTTTTGGGAAATTTCACTGGATTTTGTACGATGCTAATTGCACTTTAATTGTCAATATAAATGGGAGTGGATAGGAAATTCATACCATAGTCTCTCAGTTGATTTTGAATCCACATCACTTGGGAGCAGCAACTTGCAGCTGCTACATATTCTGCTTCAGTAGATGATGTGGAGACAGTGGTTTGCTTTTTGCACTGCCAAGAGACCAATCTTGTTCCCAAGTATTGACATTCACCAGTTGTGAATTTTCTGTCAATATTGCATCCTCCATAATCACTGTCAAAATAGGATGTTAGTTCAAGAGGAGAGTCTTTAGGATACTAGAGGGCTAAATGTGGTTGGCCTTTGAGATATCTAAAGATTCTCTTAACAGCAATCAAATGGGAGTCCTTTGGAGAGCATTGAAACCTAGCACACACACAAACAGCAAACGTAATATCAGGTCTAGAAGATGTTAGATACATAAGAGATCCTATAAGAGATCTGTATAAATAAATGTCCACATCTATTCCATCTTTGTCTGTATGGAGCTGCTTGTGAGGATCCATAGGAGTACTTGCAGTTTTGGTGTCTTGGTACCCAAACTTTTCCAGTATGTCTTTAAGATACTTTGATTGACTTATGAAGAGACCAGTGGGCTTCTGCTTGACCTACAATCCTAGAAAGAAAGTGAGTTCTCCCATTGAACTCATTTGAAACTTTTTGTGCATTAATGCCTCAAACTCTTTACACAGACAATCATTTGTTGAGCCAAAAATGATATCATCAACATAGATTTGTACAAGCATTATCTCAACTTTGATGGACTTTGTGAATAATGTTTTGTCCAGAGTGCCTCTCTTGAACCCATTCTGTGGAAGATATGATGACAGAGTGTCATACATTGCTCTTGGGGCTTGATGGAGTCCATAGAGAGCCTTGTCTAGCTTGTAGACTCTGTCTGGATACTTATAGTCCTCAAAACCAGGAGGCTGACACACATAAACCTCCTCTTCAATTGTGCCATACAGAAAAGCAGACTTCACATCCATTTGATACACTTTAAAACCTTTGAAGCTTGCATAAGCTAAAAACAGTCTGATGGCTTCAATTCTTGCTACTGGAGCAAATACATCATCATAATCTATGCCTTCCTCTTGAGTGTATCCTTGTGCTACAAATCTTGCTTTGTTCTTGATGACTATCTCTCTCTCATCCTTCTTGTTTCGGAACACCCATCTTGTACCAATGGCTCTCTTTCCTTTAGGAAGATCAACAAGTGTCCATACATTCTGAATCTTGAATTGTAGCAGCTCTTCCTGCATTGCCTCAATCCAGGATGAATCTTTCAATGCTTCTGATGCCTTTTTAGGTTCTAGCTGAGACATGAAACAGGCATGTTCAAAAGCAGCTAGACTGAATCCAGGAACTGCTTGTTCAGCAGCAGCAGTCTCATTGTGAACCATTTTCCTTGTTTGTACAGGTGTACGTGGATCACCCAGTATTTGATTGAGAGGATGATACTTGTGAACCCTGAGTGTAGGCTCTCTTTCTGTCTGAAAATAAGATCCAAGGTTTGTATCATCTCCATCAGGACCAGTGGATGGTTCAGCTTCTGGAACAGCTTGACTTGAATCTGGGACTGTTTCCCTTTGTGTTGGAGCTGTTCTCTCAGGACTTGGGAGTTGCACTTCAGTGTCTGGATTTGAATCATGTTGAGCATTCAGAACCCCTGGAGGATCACAAGACAAAAGTGGAATAATTGTATATTCATTCCAAGTGTTTGAATCTGCAGCAGTCTGAAACTTTTGTGCCAACAGCTTGAGAATTTGCATTGACAACATGAGAATTTGTGTTGACAGCTTCAATTCTGTTTGCATCAGCTTCTGCAGTATACTCAACAAAGCTCAGAGAATTTGTTAGTGAATCTAAATCAAACAACCAATCAGGACCAGTGCCTTTGACATTCAACATTGGCACTTTCTTCAATGGTTTTAGACACACTATTATATACTCTATAGGCTTTGCTTTGAATGGAGTATCCTACAAAGAAACCTTCTTCAGCCTTACTTTCAAACTTCCCTAAGTGAGTCTTAGTGTGAAGAATGGTACATGGACAGCCAAATGACTTGAAAAACGCTATTAAGGGTATTCTATTACGGAATAACTCATATGGAGTTTTCCCTTGTGATTGAACAATCTGAACCCTATTTAGAACATAACAGGCTGTATTGAATGCTTCTGCCCAAAAGGTCATTGGCAGTTTTGAATCAGCTAGCATGGTTCTAGCAGCCTCAATTAATGTTCTGTTCTTTCTTTCAGCTACACCATTTTGCTGTGGTGTTCTAGGTGCACTATATTGCCTAGCAATACCTTTGGACTCACAAAAACTGTTTAGGATATGGTTTTTAAACTCAGTTCCATTGTCTGATCTTATCACCTTAACTTTTGAGTTGGATTGGTTTTCTATCTTAAGAATAAATGACTTGACTTGCTTTAAATCACGCTTGCTTATCCCAGGAAAAATAATAAATGCATAAAGCTAAATAAAACATTACAATAAGTCTTGCACTACACGTGCTACAAGGTTACGGTACTAAGTTGCTAAAAACATCATAACATAAATAAAAGCAGCTACCCAAAACCCAAGGCATCATAAGCTATACCACAAGCTGAAAATGAGCTAAGTCCTCTGGGTTGATCAGATAATAGACCTAAGCAGAAGGTCCAGCTTGTTCTTTACCTTTTCCTGTAAAAATTGTAAGTAGCAACTGTAAGCTAATGCTTAGTGAGTAAACAGGTATTCATGAATGCATGTAAAATATGAGGCGAAAGTGCCTATAAAGGCTGTTATGCTTGTTTGCTTGCTTGCTTGCTTAATACCCAGAAAGAACGCTGCACAATTGAGACATTTCACGCAGAACGGAGATGCCACCACTAGGGGTTTACCGCTGACAGATGATCAATCTGTGATGCGGGGCTAGCTACCCGCATAATGCTCAAGGGATAGTGGTAAGCATCAGAATTGCTTGCTTGCTAAATATAATGCTTATGAGATGCACAAAGAAACGCTAAAACAAAGCTTGCTGTATAGTATGCAGAACAATAAACAGATAGCAGATAAATATGCATATTAATAGATCAAATGTAAGATCCGGCTAAGCTGGGCATCACCTGTACCACAGTGTTCGCCTTCACTCACAAAAGTCTATTGAATTCCAAATAAATCATATAGAAGCAATTTATGTCTCAATTTCATATAAAACATGTAAACAAGAATAACTGTTACTCACAGTACTGAAAATGCTTTGAAATGCTCTGAAATACTTGCTCGGGCTTATTTACGCTTTAAATTGCTTTATAATGCTTGCACTTGCTTATCTAGGCTCAATATAGACTGGCACTGGCTTTGACTCGCAGCTGGGCTAAACAGCTTATGTATAATATCTGAAGTTTAATATTACAGGACATGCACTAAATTAATACTGCTAGTTCAATATTCCAATATCTATAAGCCATAACTTCTAGCTAAATATTTTGCTATTTATTTTGCTAATTTATGCGTTGTTCGTAAATTTTATCAATTAAATTCGAAATTTAGGGGCTAGATTCGAATCTGAGCATCAGACTCGAAGCCAGATTCGAATCTGAGCATCAGATTCGAAGACAGATTCGAACCAGGGGGTAGATTCGAACCCCATTCTCGAATCTAGCTCTATTCGAGTTTGTTCTTGGCATTTCGAGTCTGTTCTATGCATACTCGAGTTTGTTCATAAACTACAGCTTTAAACATGCATTTTCAAGCCTCAAATCCACAAATAAGCTAAGTAATAAGCCTCGGTTTAGATATATTATACATAATCTACCATAATCAGGCTAAAACTCAAGCTAAATGGCTTAAAATCGAACCAAAAATGAAATATGAAGCTTCATTCAAAAACCCAAAAATGCAGAATACGAAAATGGCAATTCTTACCTCGAATTCGTATCAAATCTCACATGCAATGGTAGATTCGCGTAGTACACTTCGAGACCTTTCCGATGACGTATAGAACTCGAGATTTGGCCGGTCGGTTTGGGAGAAAAGCTAGAGAGAAGTTCGGGTTCTAGAGAGAGAAGCTCTGGAAAGGAATTTGGCTTGCAAAAATGAGAAAATGAGCTCTCAGCCCCTATTTATACTAAATCTCGAAATTACATCTTTTTACGCAAATTGCTCAAAATTACTTAAAATAAAAATGCAAATAAAAGGCAAGGTGTTATAGTATGAGCCCACCGCGCTTGCACTTCGTCCTCGAAGTACCTAAGGCTCAAACAGATGCGGATATCGAACTCTCATGTCTTCCTCAGATTCCCAGGTCTGAGAAATTCCGTGAGAAGTCCTCCACCGCACCAACACCATTACTACTTCTCTATTTCTCAGCTTCTTCATCTTTGTTTCTAGAATAACTTCAGGCTCGTCACATTGCAGTTTCTCGTTAATCTTGTAAGTTAGATGATCGGCCCACTTTTCTCTGTCATCTTCTTTGCACTCCTAAGCTGCGAAACGTGAAATACGGGGTGTATGTTGGACAGTTCGCTCGGCAAGTCCAACAGATAAGATTGAGTTCCAACACGCTCGGTGATCTTGAAAGGACCAACGAATCGTGGTGCTAACTTGCCACGCTTGCCGAATCTGAACACACCTTTCATCGGCGAGACTTTTAATACAACATAGTCGTCCTTCTGAAATTCCAATGGCTTATGACGTCGGTCACGATACGATTTCTGTCGAGATTGAGCGGTTTCCAATCGTTGGCGGATAATTCTGATCTTGTCGTTAGTTTGTTGAAGTAGCTCGGGACCGGCGATTGGTGCTTCACCGGCTTCATGCCAACACGTAGGAGTTCGGCACTTGCGTCCGTATAAGGCTTCGAAAGGTGCGGCTTTGATAGATGAGTGGTAACTATTGTTATAAGAAAATTCTGCTAACGGCAAGTGGTCATCCCAACTACCGCTAAACTCAAGAACACATGCCCGCAGCATGTCTTCGAGTGTAAGGATCGTACGCTCACTCTGGCCATCAGGCTGTGGATGATACATTGTGCTCATTCTGATCTTAGTGCCTAATCCATCTTGTAATGCACTCCAGAACCTCGAAGTGAATCGGCTGTCGCGGTCGGAAACAATTGACAAAGGCACACCGTGTCGAGTAACGATCTCGTTTATATACAACTTAGCCAACTTCTCCAATGAGTAGTTCTCGCGAATTGGAATAAAATGAGCGACTTTGGTTAGACGATCCACAATCACCCATATTGCATCGTGCTGTCTTCGCGTAGTCGGAAGCTTCGTCACAAAGTCCATCGTTATGTGATCGAACTTCCACTCGGGAATCGGTAGAGGCTGTAGACTGCCATAAGGCTGCTGATGCTCCGCTTTGACCAATCGGCAAGTAACACAATTATCGACATATTGGCCTACGTCTCTTTTCATACCGGGCCACCAATACTCGGCTTTTAGATCGTTGTACATCTTGGTGCTGCCAGGATGTACCGAGAAGTTAGAACAGTGGGCTTCCGAAAGAATTTTCTGTCGAACATCACCAAATTTGGGAACCCAGACACGATTTTTGAAAAGCTTCAAGCCACGAGGGCTATCGGTTAAGAATTGAAATTGCCCTTTCATGTCCTCAGAGTTGAGGTTTTCTTCTTTTAGAGCTTCGGCTTGAGCAACAAGGATTTCATCGATCAAAGTTGATGAAAACAAAGTATGGGTCAAGGTATAAAGACATTTAGCAGAGTAGGATTTACGACTCAATGCGTCGGCCACCACATTCGCTTTGCCAGGGTGATACATAATATCACAGTCATAGTCTTTGATGAGTTCCATGGAGCATCGCTGGCGCATGTTGAGCTCCTTCTGGCTGAAAATATACTTAAGGATCTTGTGATCCGTATACAGTTGACATTTGGTGCCGTAGAGGTAATGACACCATGTTTTCAATGCAAAAGTCACAGCAGCAAGTTCAAGGTCATGAGTCGGATGACTCTTTTCATGATCCTTAAGCTGGCGAGAAGCATATGCTATGACTCTGCCTCTTTGCATCAAAACACACCCAAGCCCTTGATATGAAGCATCGCTGAAGACTACAAAGTCTTCATTACCTTCGGGTAAGGCCAGAATAGGCGCTTCGGTGAGTTTCTGTTTTAAAGTTCGAAATGCATTCTCTTGAGCTTCTTCCCAAATAAAGGGAACATTCTTGCGAGTAAGAGATGTAAGAGGCATGGCTAGTTTTGAGAAGTCCTTAATGAATCGACGGTAGTAACCCGCCAATCCCAAGAAACTTCGGATCTCGGTAGCTGATTTGGGAGCTTCCCAATTTTGAATGGCTTCTATCTTAGAAGGATCCACAGAGATTCCTTCACCAGATATCACATGACCAAGGAATTGTATCTGTCGTAACCAAAATTCGCATTTAGAGAACTTGGCGTAAAGTCGCTCTTTGCGCAGCAACTGTAACAGCTCTCTAAGATGCACAGCATGCTCAGCTTCGGTTTTTGAGTAGATGACAATATCGTCTATAAAGACGATAACAGACTTATCGAGCATTGGTCTACAAACGCGGTTCATTAGATCCATGAATGCCGCAGGAGCGTTGGTAAGACCAAAGGGCATAACAAGAAACTCGTAATGCCCATATCTGGTACGGAAAGCCGTTTTAGGGACGTCTTCTTCATGAACTTTGAGCTGATGATACCCAGATCTAAGATCGATCTTTGAGAAGTAACTGGCTCCCTGAAGCTGGTCGAAAAGATCGTCTATTCTGGGCAACGGATATTTGTTCTTTATTGTTACCTTGTTCAACTCCTTATAATCAATGCACATCCGGAGAGTCCCATCTTTCTTCTTAACAAAAAGAACAGGAGCTCCCCAGGGAGATGAACTTGGTCGTACGAATCCCTTGTCAAGCAATTCTTGCAATTGCTTCATCATTTCTTGCATCTCAGCAGGTGCAAGTCTATAAGGGGCTCGAGCAATTGGTGCCGCGCCGGGCATTAAATCGATTCTGAACTCCACCTGACGGTCTGGCGGGAGTCCAGAGATGTCATCGGGAAAGACATCGGGAAACTCGGAGGCTATCGGAACCTCGGCTAATGTTTTCTTTTCAGACTTAGCATCTATCGCATATGCTAAGTATGACATGCAACCCTTAGCTATATGTTTCCTAGCTTTGACTACAGAAATTAAGCATATATCACCTGTCTTTCGGTACACACACTTACATTACTAGCCGTTTCAATATCAAAGATAACAGGTAGAGTAGACGGTGAAATTCCAAGTTTAGATGCAAATGAATTTGATATGAAGGAACGGTTGGCTCCTGAATCAAAAATAACTCTAGCAGGTACGGAGTTAACGAGAAACATACCAGATACCACATCTGGTATTTCCTTTGCTTGCTCAGCCGTGATTTGGAATGCGCGATTCTGACTCCGAGCTGGCTCGTTACGGCGACTAGAACCTCCTCGCGATGTGCTATGCCCGGCCGGTTGATTTTGTCTTTGCTGTTGATGTTGATGTTGTTGCTGGGGTCGGTATTGCTGTTGCTGCAATCGCGGATGATGCTCTGCACTCGGGTAAATCATGCTGAACGGATGCGTACATGCATGCTCATTATGTCCAGGGCGTAAACAGTTGTTGCAAACTTTAACTTTGTTAGGACATTCTTCACTGCTATGTCCTATTTCATTGCACACATAGCACCTCACATCATTGGGGTTACAACGCCCAATGTGTGACTTCTGGCAGCGGCGACACTGCCTCGGCTCAGAATGTACCACATATGATCGAGTTTGCTGTGCTGGAGGCGAGCTGAACTGTCGGTACTGAAACTGCTGTGGCTGAGAATATCTGGATGAAGATCCAGAATAGCTTCCGGTGCACGATTTCTTGGGCGGTGATGGACATGTCGGGTTAACAGAGGAAGTAGGAACTCCTCCAGCTCGAATAAAATCCTGCTCG
Source organism: Centrapalus pauciflorus (assembly GCA_020465985.1). NCBI lineage: Eukaryota > Viridiplantae > Streptophyta > Magnoliopsida > Asterales > Asteraceae > Centrapalus > Centrapalus pauciflorus. The sequence goes on along the minus strand of JAANYP010003621.1, from coordinate 116,798 downwards.
AGAATTCGAGCAGCTTCAACACAGTCAGCATAGTTGGTATATCCCCGGTGCTTCAAGAACTTCTGATATTCAGGATGCAGACCCATCAGAAAACGGTCGATCTTTCGCTCTTCAGTAGCGACTTGATAGTCAGACAGCAAGCTTAGTCGGGTAAATTCTATCTCATACTCAGTCACCGATTTGGTTCCCTGAGTAAGAGATGTAACAACCCAGCTTTTATCTCAGTCTTTTATTTAGTTTTTGATCCAAATAATGTAAATTTAACTACATTATTAGTTATGTAATTAATTAAGTTCAAAAGATTATTTAATTGAATTATATTTTGTTATAAATTATTAGAGATGATTAAATTAAAAGATATGTAAAATACAAAAGTTTAATGGGTTAAATAGCAAATTTAACCAAAGTTTATATATAAACCTTGAAAATGATCATTTAAGATCATTAAATATAATTAACTCTCTCTCTCTAATCTCTCTCTAAACCATACGGCTAACATCAAAATTCATCAAGAAAATCCATCAATTTGCAATCAATTGAAGAATTAAAGACAAAAGGAGATACAATTAGCAACAATCAACAAGAATCTGCAAAATTTGAGGTAAATTTACTTAAAAATTTACATATATTGATTGTTTGGCTCGGTTTTATGAGAAACCGAAACCAAAGAATTAAAGTATGAGATTTAATTGTTGCATGAATAAAATTTTACTAGTTTATGATGAATTAAAGTTACTAAATGAATCAGAAACAAAATTTGTGGGTTGGATTGTCCAAAATAGCAACAAATCGGAATTTCTTGATAAAATTGAGTTCTTGGCAAAAAGTGCCTATTTCGGACAATCTTGATCAGATTATGGTGTTAATGATAAGGAAAATAGTATAAAATCAACCAAATAATGATAATATAACATTATTCTAAGTTGCATGTTGATTAAATGGACTTTTGGGAATTTTTATGAAAAATCCGTAAGTATAAAAGATGAACACCAAGAACAATTTCTGGAAAATTATGAAGACATGGGATCCGAATTCGGATGAGACCGAATTCGGATGAAGCACCCATTTCGGATGAAATGCCCAGTTCGGATCTCAACTCAAACATAATTCAGATTTTCTAATTCGGATCTTGTATCATTTCGTATGAAATACCATTTCGGACGGAAGGTGGTCCGAACTCGGATAACCCGAGTTCGGATGGCCCATTTCGGATGGTGCTAGTTCGAATGAATCATTTCGGACCAAATTCGGATATACCATTTCGGATGACCTAGAACCGAATCCGGAGGATCCGAATTCGGTTGGTCCTAATCCGGATGTGGTTTTTATGATTCAAAATATAACAACAGAATTCCTTATATAAATATGAATGATCAGATTTCAGAAATGTAACTTTATAAGACTTTGAGATTATTACTGATAAAGAATAGAAAGATTCTGATAAGATTTAAGAGATTGATGATAATATGATCAAAATATAAGATTGTGATATCAAAGACCAACGAATGAATCTTGAGCATAAATGATGAACACCGAATATATATTATTCAGATGATATAAGAGCTAATAAATATCAGAAATGATATTAATAACAGATTGAGCAACGAGCAAAATGGCGAGCATCTGAAAGTCTGATATAAGTCAGATAGTGGTTCTATCCACTACAGATTGTGAGCAACAGAGCCAGAGCCAGAAACTAAAAGAGCACAAATAACCAGTAACAGTGAGTTGTAGATTTCACTTTAACTGCATATTATGTGAATTGAGACTTTTGTTGCATGATTCTGATTTATTGACATTCTGATCTTGAGCTTATTGACATATGTTATCATAGTATATTTACTATGATTTGTTGAGCTGAGCATTTATTCATCCGGTATCTATTTCATTGATGAGTCATTTGATTGTTAAGCTTAACTCCATCACTATTGCTCAGTGATTGGGTTAATGTTAAGCTTATGATGTGCTGATTTACGTGATGAAAGCACAGAGGGTAGCTAGAGCTGAGCATTCCGATGATATCCATATAGAGCTTTTACTGGTAGCTAGCCCAGTACGTGGCTGATCCCCACTAATGATGCGTGTGTATGGATTTATCATCATCCGAGCATTCCTTATGAATTTGTCTAAAAGTCTCAAGAGCAACAACAGTTTTTATAACTGGGAGCTGAGCAAAGTCGCGCATCAAAAGAGCATTAATTGGCCAATGTCCCTTCGAGATTGAGCTGTGCATGAGCCTAGTGCAGTGCATATAGAGCTGAGCCGTGCATGAGCCGAGTGCAGTGCATGTGCTTCCGCGTTCATAATTGCATGTTAAATGTGAAATTCTGCATTCTCACTAAGCAAATAAGCTTACCTCGTTGTTGCATTATTTTTCAGGTAAAGGCAAAGGATTGACTGGACCTAGTTCTTAGGTCGGGACTTGAAAGAGCTTGAAGTACATTAGAACCTGTTTCAACATCTTGGTATTTGGATGATAATAGAGCTTTGGGGTTCGGGTTTAGTTTATATTATGTGATTTGATGTAATAATCTAGATGTTTGTACGATGCTACTTAAAATTCTGTCTCTGTTTGCAATTAACTTTATTTCCGCAATCGTTAATTTTATCTTAGTTTCCTGATTGATATTGCGTTGCTACTAGGCCTTGACTTGAGACCTTTGAGAAATCAGAGGGCTTCACAGGATGGTATCAGAGAAATAGTTTGAGTGAATCATTGTATTACGTGTAATACATGATCTCAAACTTGTGCAATGCTATAGTACAAATCATGACAGGATGACTTGAACTAAGATAGGTTTCAGAGACTATTAGGACGGGGCATAAAAGGGTACAATGTGCTATGCTAATGATCTAAATGTTTAGTGATTTGTATTTCAGAGCTATGTCAGGAGAAGGTGGACCATCAGGTGGTATGACCCCAGAGCAAGTCCTGGAAATGATGCAACAACTAATTACTCAGAATAATGAGCAACAAAACAAGTTTATGCTAGAGCAAATTGAATCAATAAAGAAAACTGAAAAGAGAAATAAACATAAAAAGAAGCAAACTGAACGGTCAAGCGAATCCGATTCTGATGATGAGCACGTCAATAAACGAGCTGTGCAGCCAAAAGGCTGTAGATTCAAAGACTTCAAAGCGAGTGGTGCTATGACATTTGAAGGCACAGTAAACCCAATACAAGCGTTAGATTGGGTAAGTCATACAGAAGAGATCTTCAGTATCTCAGAATGTCTGGACAGCAATAGAGTTAAGTTCGCTACAGCACTATTCGTTGGAGCTGCTAGAGCCTGGTGGAAAACACAAAGGAGCATCTATGGTGAGGAAACAATTATGACATTGGACTGGGAGCAGTTCTTGGAGATGTTCAATGCCAAATACTGTCCAACAGATAAACAAGACGAACTCGAGATGCAGTTGATGCAATTGAAACAAGGAACTAAGACTGTTGATGAATACGAGCATGAGTTCTCGAGACTTTGCGGCTACTCGTCATATCAAGTAGCAACAGAAGAGCGTAAGATAAACCGATTCAGACTGGGTCTGAATCCAATATATAGAAGAGAAATGAGCAGCATAAAGTTCACGACGTATCTCAGCATAGTGGAAGCAGCAAGGATGGTGGAGCGAGAATTCACAGATTCGAGTTGTGAACCTGTTATGATGGCTATAAATCCTACATGTCCATCTCCACCTAAGAAACAGAAATCCAGTAGATTCTTCGGTTCATCAAAGTCCAGTCAGCAGCAGTCACAAGCATCCTCTACACCTCAGAAGACTAAAGTCTATTCCCTACAGTCAGGAGCACGATCGTGTAAACGCTGTAACAAATTTCATAGCGGATGCTGCAACCCTATAGATGTGACCTGTTACACTTGTAACCGAATTGGACATGGAAGTGATGAGTGTCCAGAAAGAAACGACGTATGCTACAACTGTGGTGAGCGTGGACATTATGCCAAACATTGCCCAAATGCACGCGTGCTTACTAATCAGGAACAACCAGTTGGCAGATCAATTCAACAGAGTACTACAATGATACCTACAGCAAAGGCGCGAGCTTTCCATATAACTGCTGAAGATGCCGAGGAGACACCAGAGACGCCAAAAGACCACAATGGTAACTAATACTAAGTTTCTTATATGCTAAAATGATTTAATTCTGTTAACATCAGAATTCTAATTCCAAAGTAAATATTGAGTAAACTGTTTAACACTGTCATCGATAATGAATAATGCGGGTGACATATGGGTCGTATCAGTTGAAGTTATATACTAATACATTTCCGATCAGAAATTATACCTATAGACAATATAGGTATTGTAATCTGAATCGTGAATGATTCAAAAGCTCTAAGAAAATCAAAATATAATCCTAAGCACAAGCTACTTCGTAAATCCTTGTAATCTAAGTGATTACAGCGTGTCTTATAATGAGACAGGGGTAGAAGTAGTTGATCTAATAAATATTAATGAGAAAAGTATTTGAATCAAATTGTTAAACACCGAATGACAATTTGAATTGAAATCAAAGAAGTCAGAGACACAAAGCAAGAGTAATAAAGAAATAGATTGAGAACTTTGTTAAGCCAAGCGATTAGTCATGAATGGCTAATGAAAAGCCGTCAGAAGCCAAAATAAATGTAAGTGTTGGATTCTCATTATGTCGATGCGAGACTAGTGAGATGTCCAATATAGAATATTTATTCTATCTAACTGCACATAAAATAAAAGCTTCTGTTAAAAGAATAAAGTGATTTTAAATTCAGAAATTCACCAATGAAAAGTCAAACATAAGTCTTTACATATAATTAAACAGAACCAAAGGCTATTGCTTTGTCAAAGCCTCTTGATCGAATTGCACAGTGAACTAATAGAGAAAGGCGATGACGATGAAGTAGAAGATGATGTAAATAGTCGTGGAGACGGTTTTGGAACCCTGGTAACTCGAGATCTGACTTCAATAATAAGAATCTGTCGTTATGTCTCACGAATCAAATCGAGAAAACCTAAGTAAATTGTCGATTTCTATCAACTTGTTCCTTGGAATTCGATTCTGTATCGCATTTGTTTTCCATGTCGTTAAATGTTCCTATTTGCTGCAAGATTTGAAAGTGTATGATCACTTCAAGTTCTTGATCATATTTTGAATTGCCTGAAATATTCATCAACTGTTGAAATCATTACGAAGAAAATGTGATCGATTATAACTTCTGTTTTGTTCGACAAGTTCTGAATACAACATTTCAAACATTTTGCCTCAAACTCTCATTCTTGTCTTCTAACATTCGATCTTCTTGGAGGATTTTACTTCTCGAGAGACTGCATACATAAAAGATTTGGCGGATAGGACAGCGCAAATTGAGACCAAGGTAGGTGAGGTGAAGTCGTTACATAAAGAGTTGACTCCGATTGTTGCGCCGGAGGATAGATATTATTTGTTTGATAAAGCAAAGAAAATTATAAGTCTTCATAACAAGACAACATAATCAGAAATCAGTTAAGCGATTGATGATTGAAACATCATCAATAAATGAAACATAAAAATACAGATTTCAGACTTCCGAAAAGCTCTGTATCTATTTCAAGAGCAAATGAAAAGAGATATGAGCAAATTGTTATATATATTGAGCTGCAAGTTAAATTGAAAAGAGATATAAAGTTAAATCTCAAAAGTCCACAAAAAGAATATATAACTGGTAATCAGAAGCCCTAAAAATCTCTTATGTGATTACATAAGTTAGCAACTGGAAATTTTGCAATAATACAGATGAGAGATTTAAAAAGCCATAACTGGCTCAAGATCGAACGAAGGAGATATATGAGCTAACTCATATATTGAGTTATTATCTGGATTGATTATGGCGTAAAACATAAAGCTCATATATATTGAGAGTATGAATAATAAGTCAGAAATTCATAAATCATGAAAAACAGATGGTGCTCGTTCAGTGGAAACACCACAAAGGTTCGTAACAGTCTTCGAAATTAAGAGATATCATAAAAGCTATCTATCCAAGACTGTTCGAACATATCTAACTTCGGGGACGAAGTTTGTGCGTGGTGGAGCCCATTCTGTAACAACCCAGCTTTTATCTCAGTCTTTTATTTAGTTTTTGATCCAAATAATGTAAATTTAACTACATTATTAGTTATGTAATTAATTAAGTTCAAAAGATTATTTAATTGAATTATATTTTGTTATAAATTATTAGAGATGATTAAATTAAAAGATATGTAAAATACAAAAGTTTAATGGGTTAAATAGCAAATTTAACCAAAGTTTATATATAAACCTTGAAAATGATCATTTAAGATCATTAAATATAATTAACTCTCTCCCTCTAATCTCTCTCTAAACCATACGGCTAACATCAAAATTCATCAAGAAAATCCATCAATTTGCAATCAATTGAAGAATTAAAGACAAAAGGAGATACAATTAGCAACAATCAACAAGAATCTGCAAAATTTGAGGTAAATTTACTTAAAAATTTACATATATTGATTGTTTGGCTCGGTTTTATGAGAAACCGAAACCAAAGAATTAAAGTATGAGATTTAATTGTTGCATGAATAAAATTTTACTAGTTTATGATGAATTAAAGTTACTAAATGAATCAGAAACAAAATTTGTGGGTTGGATTGTCCAAAATAGCAACAAATCGGAATTTCTTGATAAAATTGAGTTCTTGGCAAAAAGTGCCTATTTCGGACAATCTTGATCAGATTATGGTGTTAATGATAAGGAAAATAGTATAAAATCAACCAAATAATGATAATATAACATTATTCTAAGTTGCATGTTGATAAAATGGACTTTTGGGAATTTTTATGAAAAATCCGTAAGTATAAAAGATGAACACCAAGAACAATTTCTGGAAAATTATGAAGACATGGGATCCGAATTCGGATGAGACCGAATTCGGATGAAGCACCCATTTCGGATGAAATGCCCAGTTCGGATCTCAACTCAAACATAATTCAGATTTTCTAATTCGGATCTTGTATCATTTCGTATGAAATACCATTTCGGACGGAAGGTGGTCCGAACTCGGATAACCCGAGTTCGGATGGCCCATTTCGGATGGTGCTAGTTCGAATGAATCATTTCGGACCAAATTCGGATATACCATTTCGGATGACCTAGAACCGAATCCGGAGGATCCGAATTCGGTTGGTCCTAATCCGGATGTGGTTTTTATGATTCAAAATATAACAACAGAATTCCTTATATAAATATGAATGATCAGATTTCAGAAATGTAACTTTATAAGACTTTGAGATTATTACTGATAAAGAATAGAAAGATTCTGATAAGATTTAAGAGATTGATGATAATATGATCAAAATATAAGATTGTGATATCAAAGACCAACGAATGAATCTTGAGCATAAATGATGAACACCGAATATATATTATTCAGATGATATAAGAGCTAATAAATATCAGAAATGATATTAATAACAGATTGAGCAACGAGCAAAATGGCGAGCATCTGAAAGTCTGATATAAGTCAGATAGTGGTTCTATCCACTACAGATTGTGAGCAACAGAGCCAGAGCCAGAAACTAAAAGAGCACAAATAGCCAGTAACAGTGAGTTGTAGATTTCATTTTAACTGCATATTAGGTGAATTGAGACTTTTGTTGCATGATTCTGATTTTTTGATAATCTGATCTTGAGCTTATTGAAATATTGTCATAGTATATTCACTATGATTCGTTGAGCTGAGTATTTCTTCTTCTAGATTCGATTCTTTGACGAGTCATTTGATTGTTAAGCTTAAAACCATCACTATTGCTCAGTGTTGGGTTAATGTTAGGCTTATGATGTGCTGATTTACGTGATGAAAGCACAGAGGGTTGCTAGAGCTGAGCATTCCGATGATATCCATATAGAGCTTTTACTGGTAGCTAGCCCAGTACGTGGCTGATCCCCACTAATGATGCGTGTGTATGGATTTATCATCATCCGAGCATTCCTTATGAATTTGTCTAGAAGTCTCAAGAGCAACAACAGTTTTATAACTGGGAGCTGAGCAAAGTCGCGCATCAAAAGAGCATTAATTGGCCAATGTCCCTTCGAGATTGAGCTGTGCATGAGCCTAGTGCAGTGCATATAGAGCTGAGCCGTGCATGAGCCGAGTGCAGTGCATGTGCTTCCGCGTTCATAATTGCATGTTAAATGTGAAATTCTGCATTCTCACTAAGCAAATAAGCTTACCTCGTTGTTGCATTATTTTTCAGGTAAAGGCAAAGGATTGACTGGACCTAGTTCTTAGGTCGGGACTTGAAAGAGCTTGAAGTACATTAGAACCTGTTTCAACATCTTGGTATTTGGATGATAATAGAGCTTTGGGGTTCGGGTTTAGTTTATATTATGTGATTTGATGTAATAATCTAGATGTTTGTACGATGCTACTTAAAATTCTGTCTCTGTTTGCAATTAACTTTATTTCCGCAATCGTTAATTTTATCTTAGTTTCCTGATTGATATTGCGTTGCTACTAGGCCTTGACTTGAGACCTTTGAGAAATCAGAGGGCTTCACAGGATGGTATCAGAGAAATAGTTTGAGTGAATCATTGTATTACGTGTAATACATGATCTCAAACTTGTGCAATGCTATAGTACAAATCATGACAGGATGACTTGAACTAAGATAGGTTTCAGAGACTATTAGGACGGGGCATAAAAGGGTACAATGTGCTATGCTAATGATCTAAATGTTTAGTGATTTGTATTTCAGAGCTATGTCAGGAGAAGGTGGACCATCAGGTGGTATGACCCCAGAGCAAGTCCTGGAAATGATGCAACAACTAATTACTCAGAATAATGAGCAACAAAACAAGTTTATGCTAGAGCAAATTGAATCAATAAAGAAAACTGAAAAGAGAAATAAACATAAAAAGAAGCAAACTGAACGGTCAAGCGAATCCGATTCTGATGATGAGCACGTCAATAAACGAGCTGTGCAGCCAAAAGGCTGTAGATTCAAAGACTTCAAAGCGAGTGGTGCTATGACATTTGAAGGCACAGTAAACCCAATACAAGCGTTAGATTGGGTAAGTCATACAGAAGAGATCTTCAGTATCTCAGAATGTCTGGACAGCAATAGAGTTAAGTTCGCTACAGCACTATTCGTTGGAGCTGCTAGAGCCTGGTGGAAAACACAAAGGAGCATCTATGGTGAGGAAACAATTATGACATTGGACTGGGAGCAGTTCTTGGAGATGTTCAATGCCAAATACTGTCCAACAGATAAACAAGACGAACTCGAGATGCAGTTGATGCAATTGAAACAAGGAACTAAGACTGTTGATGAATACGAGCATGAGTTCTCGAGACTTTGCGGCTACTCGTCATATCAAGTAGCAACAGAAGAGCGTAAGATAAACCGATTCAGACTGGGTCTGAATCCAATATATAGAAGAGAAATGAGCAGCATAAAGTTCACGACGTATCTCAGCATAGTGGAAGCAGCAAGGATGGTGGAGCGAGAATTCACAGATTCGAGTTGTGAACCTGTTATGATGGCTATAAATCCTACATGTCCATCTCCACCTAAGAAACAGAAATCCAGTAGATTCTTCGGTTCATCAAAGTCCAGTCAGCAGCAGTCACAAGCATCCTCTACACCTCAGAAGACTAAAGTCTATTCCCTACAGTCAGGAGCACGATCGTGTAAACGCTGTAACAAATTTCATAGCGGATGCTGCAACCCTATAGATGTGACCTGTTACACTTGTAACCGAATTGGACATGGAAGTGATGAGTGTCCAGAAAGAAACGACGTATGCTACAACTGTGGTGAGCGTGGACATTATGCCAAACATTGCCCAAATGCACGCGTGCTTACTAATCAGGAACAACCAGTTGGCAGATCAATTCAACAGAGTACTACAATGATACCTACAGCAAAGGCGCGAGCTTTCCATATAACTGCTGAAGATGCCGAGGAGACACCAGAGACGCCAAAAGACCACAATGGTAACTAATACTAAGTTTCTTATATGCTAAAATGATTTAATTCTGTTAACATCAGAATTCTAATTCCAAAGTAAATATTGAGTAAACTGTTTAACACTGTCATCGATAATGAATAATGCGGGTGACATATGGGTCGTATCAGTTGAAGTTATATACTAATACATTTCCGATCAGAAATTATACCTATAGACAATATAGGTATTGTAATCTGAATCGTGAATGATTCAAAAGCTCTAAGAAAATCAAAATATAATCCTAAGCACAAGCTACTTCGTAAATCCTTGTAATCTAAGTGATTACAGCGTGTCTTATAATGAGACAGGGGTAGAAGTAGTTGATCTAATAAATATTAATGAGAAAAGTATTTGAATCAAATTGTTAAACACCGAATGACAATTTGAATTGAAATCAAAGAAGTCAGAGACACAAAGCAAGAGTAATAAAGAAATAGATTGAGAACTTTGTTAAGCCAAGCGATTAGTCATGAATGGCTAATGAAAAGCCGTCAGAAGCCAAAATAAATGTAAGTGTTGGATTCTCATTATGTCGATGCGAGACTAGTGAGATGTCCAATATAGAATATTTATTCTATCTAACTGCACATAAAATAAAAGCTTCTGTTAAAAGAATAAAGTGATTTTAAATTCAGAAATTCACCAATGAAAAGTCAAACATAAGTCTTTACATATAATTAAACAGAACCAAAGGCTATTGCTTTGTCAAAGCCTCTTGATCGAATTGCACAGTGAACTAATAGAGAAAGGCGATGACGATGAAGTAGAAGATGATGTAAATAGTCGTGGAGACGGTTTTGGAACCCTGGTAACTCGAGATCTGACTTCAATAATAAGAATCTGTCGTTATGTCTCACGAATCAAATCGAGAAAACCTAAGTAAATTGTCGATTTCTATCAACTTGTTCCTTGGAATTCGATTCTGTATCGCATTTGTTTTCCATGTCGTTAAATGTTCCTATTTGCTGCAAGATTTGAAAGTGTATGATCACTTCAAGTTCTTGATCATATTTTGAATTGCCTGAAATATTCATCAACTGTTGAAATCATTACGAAGAAAATGTGATCGATTATAACTTCTGTTTTGTTCGACAAGTTCTGAATACAACATTTCAAACATTTTGCCTCAAACTCTCATTCTTGTCTTCTAACATTCGATCTTCTTGGAGGATTTTACTTCTCGAGAGACTGCATACATAAAAGATTTGGCGGATAGGACAGCGCAAATTGAGACCAAGGTAGGTGAGGTGAAGTCGTTACATAAAGAGTTGACTCCGATTGTTGCGCCGGAGGATAGATATTATTTGTTTGATAAAGCAAAGAAAATTATAAGTCTTCATAACAAGACAACATAATCAGAAATCAGTTAAGCGATTGATGATTGAAACATCATCAATAAATGAAACATAAAAATACAGATTTCAGACTTCCGAAAAGCTCTGTATCTATTTCAAGAGCAAATGAAAAGAGATATGAGCAAATTGTTATATATATTGAGCTGCAAGTTAAATTGAAAAGAGATATAAAGTTAAATCTCAAAAGTCCACAAAAAGAATATATAACTGGTAATCAGAAGCCCTAAAAATCTCTTATGTGATTACATAAGTTAGCAACTGGAAATTTTGCAATAATACAGATGAGAGATTTAAAAAGCCATAACTGGCTCAAGATCGAACGAAGGAGATATATGAGCTAACTCATATATTGAGTTATTATCTGGATTGATTATGGCGTAAAACATAAAGCTCATATATATTGAGAGTATGAATAATAAGTCAGAAATTCATAAATCATGAAAAACAGATGGTGCTCGTTCAGTGGAAACACCACAAAGGTTCGTAACAGTCTTCGAAATTAAGAGATATCATAAAAGCTATCTATCCAAGACTGTTCGAACATATCTAACTTCGGGGACGAAGTTTGTGCGTGGTGGAGCCCATTCTGTAACAACCCAGCTTTTATCTCAGTCTTTTATTTAGTTTTTGATCCAAATAATGTAAATTTAACTACATTATTAGTTATGTAATTAATTAAGTTCAAAAGATTATTTAATTGAATTATATTTTGTTATAAATTATTAGAGATGATTAAATTAAAAGATATGTAAAATACAAAAGTTTAATGGGTTAAATAGCAAATTTAACCAAAGTTTATATATAAACCTTGAAAATGATCATTTAAGATCATTAAATATAATTAACTCTCTCCCTCTAATCTCTCTCTAAACCATACGGCTAACATCAAAATTCATCAAGAAAATCCATCAATTTGCAATCAATTGAAGAATTAAAGACAAAAGGAGATACAATTAGCAACAATCAACAAGAATCTGCAAAATTTGAGGTAAATTTACTTAAAAATTTACATATATTGATTGTTTGGCTCGGTTTTATGAGAAACCGAAACCAAAGAATTAAAGTATGAGATTTAATTGTTTCATGAATAAAATTTTACTAGTTTATGATGAATTAAAGTTACTAAATGAATCAGAAACAAAATTTGTGGGTTGGATTGTCCAAAATAGCAACAAATCGGAATTTCTTGATAAAATTGAGTTCTTGGCAAAAAGTGCCTATTTCGGACAATCTTGATCAGATTATGGTGTTAATGATAAGGAAAATAGTATAAAATCAACCAAATAATGATAATATAACATTATTCTAAGTTGCATGTTGATAAAATGGACTTTTGGGAATTTTTATGAAAAATTCGTAAGTATAAAAGATGAACACCAAGAACAATTTCTGGAAAATTATGAAGACATGGGATCCGAATTCGGATGAGACCGAATTCGGATGAAGCACCCATTTCGGATGAAATGCCCAGTTCGGATCTCAACTCAAACATAATTCAGATTTTCTAATTCGGATCTTGTATCATTTCGTATGAAATACCATTTCGGACGGAAGGTGGTCCGAACTCGGATAACCCGAGTTCGGATGGCCCATTTCGGATGGTGCTAGTTCGAATGAATCATTTCGGACCAAATTCGGATATACCATTTCGGATGACCTAGAACCGAATCCGGAGGATCCGAATTCAGTTGGTCCTAATCCGGATGTGGTTTTTATGATTCAAAATATAACAACAGAATTCCTTATATAAATATGAATGATCAGATTTCAGAAATGTAACTTTATAAGACTTTGAGATTATTACTGATAAAGAATAGAAAGATTCTGATAAGATTTAAGAGATTGATGATAATATGATCAAAATATAAGATTGTGAGATCAAAGACCAACGAATGAATCTTGAGCATAAATGATGAACACCGAATATATATTATTCAGATGATATAAGAGCTAATAAATATCAGAAATGATATTAATAACAGATTGAGCAACGAGCAAAATGGCGAGCATCTGAAAGTCTGATATAAGTCAGATAGTGGTTCTATCCACTACAGATTGTGAGCAACAGAGCCAGAGCCAGAAACTAAAAGAGCACAAATAACCAGTAACAGTGAGTTGTAGATTTCACTTTAACTGCATATTATGTGAATTGAGACTTTTGTTGCATGATTCTGATTTATTGACATTCTGATCTTGAGCTTATTGACATATGTTATCATAGTATATTTACTATGATTTGTTGAGCTGAGCATTTATTCATCCGGTATCTATTTCATTGACGAGTCATTTGATTGTTAAGCTTAACTCCATCACTATTGCTCAGTGATTGGGTTAATGTTAAGCTTATGATGTGCTGATTTACGTGATGAAAGCACAGAGGGTAGCTAGAGCTGAGCATTCCGATGATATCCATATAGAGCTTTTACTGGTAGCTAGCCCAGTACGTGGCTGATCCCCACTAATGATGCGTGTGTATGGATTTATCATCATCCGAGCATTCCTTATGAATTTGTCTAAAAGTCTCAAGAGCAACAACAGCTTTTATAACTGGGAGCTGAGCAAAGTCGCGCATCAAAAGAGCATTAATTGGCCAATGTCCCTTCGAGATTGAGCTGTGCATGAGCCTAGTGCAGTGCATATAGAGCTGAGCCGTGCATGAGCCGAGTGCAGTGCATGTGCTTCCGCGTTCATAATTGCATGTTAAATGTGAAATTCTGCATTCTCACTAAGCAAATAAGCTTACCTCGTTGTTGCATTATTTTTCAGGTAAAGGCAAAGTATTGGCTGGACCTAGTTCTTAGGTCGGGACTTGAAAGAGCTTGAAGTACATTAGAACTTGTTTCAACATCTTGGTATTTGGATGATAATAGAGCTTTGGGGTTCTGGTTTAGTTTATATTATGTGATTTGATGTAATAGTCTAGATGTTTGTACGATGCTACTTAAAATTCTGTCTCTGTTTGCAATTAACTTTATTTCCGCAATTGTTAATTTTATCTTAGTTTCCTGATTGATATTGCGTTGCTACTGGGCCTTGACTTGAGACCTTTGAGAAATCAGAGGGCTTCACAAGAGACATCAGCTTCTCCTCCAAACGCTTCTTTTCATCAGCTGGGCAGTACTGACGAAAGAAAATAACCTTAAATTCATCCCAAGATAGGGACTTAATCCAGTTGGCTCCGTGCATGTTTTCCTGAGACCTCCACCACATAACAGCGCCACCCTCGAACAGTGTTGTAGCGAAGCTGACCTTTGATTCTTCAGCACAGTCACTAATGAGAAAAATCCGCTCGATGCCAGTGATCCACTCAAGCGCTTCGATCGAATTTGCAGCACCCTTAAAAGGTTGAGCTCCGCAAGCCTTAAAGTAACGGAAGTTGCAGCCCTTAGGAGGGACTACAGGGGCTTCCTCCTCGTCGGTGTCGTCGTTGTGGCGTCCAGTGTCATCATGCTGTTGTTTCCTACGTTCTTCTCTACGCTTAGTTTCGGCTTCATCACGAGCACGAAACTGATCTTGTAAGAACTTAGCTTGACGCTCGTTGTTCTCATTAAGCATTGTTTGCATTATTTGCATGATCTGTTCAGGAGTGAGTCCACCTCCAGCTCCTTCACCAGATCCAGACATGTTCTGAAATTATATAAATAATACTTGCATAAGAATAGGCATAACTCCTATTCTACCCCATTTCCCAATTCCTAAAGCAAAGTCAAAGCCTATCTCAGGTCAAGTTAAGGCCTAGACATTCGAAGCTAATATCTTTGCTTAAAAGTTTGAGTCCAAGTGTTATTGCTAACACTTGAATCCCTCAAACTAATGCTCTGATACCATCCTGTCACATCCTTGCTTTAAATCACGCTTGCTTATCCCAGGAAAAATAATAAATCCATAAAGCTAAATAAAACATTACAATAAGTCTTGCACTACACGTGCTACAAGGTTACAGTACTAAGTTGCTAAAAACATCATAACATAAATAAAAGCAGCTACCCAAAACCCAAGGCATCATAAGCTATACCACAAGCTGAAAATGAGCTAAGTCCTCTGGGTTGATCAGATAATAGACCTAAGCAGAAGGTCCAGCTTGTTCTTTACCTTTTCCTGTAAAAATTGTAAGTAGCAACTGTAAGCTAATGCTTAGTGAGTAAACAGGTATTCATGAATGCATGTAAAATATGAGGCGAAAGTGCCTATAAAGGCTGTTATGCTTGTTTGCTTGCTTGCTTGCTTAATACCCAGAAAGAACGCTGCACAATTGAGACATTTCACGCAGAACGGAGATGCCACCACTAGGGGTTTACCGCTGACAGATGATCAATCTGTGATGCGGGGCTAGCTACCCGCATAATGCTCAAGGGATAGTGGTAAGCATCAGAATTGCTTGCTTGCTAAATATAATGCTTATGAGATGCACAAAGAAACGCTAAAACAAAGCTTGCTGTATAGTATGCAGAACAATAAACAGATAGCAGATAAATATGCATATTAATAGATCAAATGTAAGATCCGGCTAAGCTGGGCATCACCTGTACCACAGTGTTCGCCTTCACTCACAAAAGTCTATTGAATTCCAACGAAATCATATAGAAGCAATTTATGTCTCAATTTCATATAAAACATGTAAACAAGAATAACTGTTACTCACTGTACTGAAAATGCTTTGAAATGCTCTGAAATACTTGCTCGGGCTTATTTATGCTTTAAATTGCTTTATAATGCTTGCACTTGCTTATCTAGGCTCAATATAGACTGGCACTGGCTTTGACTCGCAGCTGGGCTAAACAGCTTATGTATAATATCTGAAGTTTAATATTACAGGACATGCACTAAATTAATACTGCTAGTTCAATATTCCAATATCTATAAGCCATAACTTCTAGCTAAATATTTTGCTATTTATTTTGCTAATTTATGCGTTGTTCGTAAATTTTATCAATTAAATTCGAAATTTAGGGGCTAGATTCGAATCTGAGCATCAGACTCGAAGCCAGATTCGAATCTGAGCATCAGATTCGAAGACAGATTCGAACCAGGGGGGTAGATTCGAAACCCATTCTCGAATCTAGCTCTATTCGAGTTTGTTCTTGGCATTTCGAGTCTGTTCTATGCATACTCGAGTTTGTTCATAAACTACAGCTTTAAACATGCATTTTCAAACCTCAAATCCACAAATAAGCTAAGTAATAAGCCTCGGTTTAGATATATTATACATAATCTACCATAATCAGGCTAAAACTCAAGCTAAATGGCTTAAAATCGAACCAAAAATGAAATATGAAGCTTCCTTCAAAAACCCAAAAATGCAAAATACGAAAATGGCAATTCTTACCTCGAATTCGTATCAAATCTCACATGCAATGGTAGATTCGCGTAGTACACTTCGAGACCTTTCCGATGACGTATAGAACTCGAGATTTGGCCGGTCGGTTTGGGAGAAAAGCTAGAGAGAAGTTCGGGTTCTAGAGAGAGAAGCTCTGGAAAGGAATTTGGCTTGCAAAAATGAGAAAATGAGCTCTCAGCCCCTATTTATACTAAATCTCGAAATTACATCTTTTTACGCAAATTGCTCAAAATTACTTAAAATAAAAATGCAAATAAAAGGCAAGGTGTTATATTGCCCTGCACAAATAGAAACTTAGTTAGTAGTGGAGCAAACCCAAACCAAGTTAGTTTTGGGTTGTCCTTGTGCATTAACATACCTAAATATTGTATTTGATTTCTTGTACTTAGTAAGATCCACTGGTGGATTTTGTGGAGAGTACTTCGTTAGTACATGAGGTATCCAGGTATTTTGTCCATTCTTTTCAGTAACAGTCTCAGATGATCCATTACCAGTCCCAACTTTGAGCCTGCCAGTCTGAATTGAGTCTGTAGTGCTAACAGCTTGACAATTTGCACTAACAGTCTCAACTTTAGACTTGGCAGTTTCAACATTTGTATCAACAGGTTCACCTGAGTTTGTACCTTTGACACACCATATTTGTTTAAAATTTAATTTTGGTTTAGCTAAAACTTGTTTTTGGTGTGTGGACTGTTTCTTATTAACTTTTGTGAACCTGTGATCTACTGTTTTCTTTGGAACTGATGCAGTAAGAGGTTTGGCCTTTGGATTTTGTGAATTTTGAGAGTTTTTCTTTGGATGTTTCACAGTCTGTTTTGCAACAGATGGTTTATAAAAACAATCTCTCGCCAAGTGATTCTTTCTGCCACAATGAAAACATTTTTTGACTGTTTGAATTGGAGAACCAGTTTTATTGGACAATTTCTGGTTCTTGTTCTTCTGATTTCCCCTTACCTGCTGTTGTTTGGGAAACTTTTGGACACCATGCTTTTGGCATGTGCAGACTGGAACATTTTTACCCTTTTTATTATTCTTTGAAGAAGATGCAGTGTTACAGTTAGAAGGTAAAGAAACCTGTGGAGCAGCATTGCACACACTCATCTTCTCATTTCCTTTCTTACTAGGGGCTTGGATTTCTATAGGTGCACTCATTGTTTTGTGTTCTTTCTCAACTGCTATGCACTCACAGTCTCTATTTTGAATCTGATCTTCTTTAGATTCAGGACTGTTATCAAGGATAGGATCTACAGTAGTCATAGACTCATCTAATGGTTTATTGACAAGCCTATCAGCAACCTCACTCATTGGATAAATGTATTTGTTGTTGTATGGAGGTGGAGTAGCTCTATAGCCTATACCTTCTTTGGGATTAACCTGAGATTTTACCCTATCTTTAAATTGGACTTCCATGAGGTGTTCCAGCTTTTGATTTGCCAATTTGAAGTTACCTAGATCTATATTGACAGATTCTAGTTTCTTATTAGCCTCTAACACCTTTTGTTCAGTCTCTTCTACCTTTTATTTAGGGATTCTATTTTCTTATTTAGCTCCTTTTTCTCCCACTCATGATATGTTCTATCATGTCTCATCTGAATCTCATTATCCTTATAGTCATTGATCTGTTTTTCAAGATCTTCTATGGCTTGCATGTATTCATATCTCCTCTCTTCCATCTTAGCTAGAGTTTTACACATGCTCTCATTATGATCTCTGTACTTTTTAACCAGATTTTTGCATGTTTGAGAGCAGAGTTTAGAATTTAACTCAGATGGTAGTTCAGTGGAGGAGACATTTGATTTTTCTGCCATTAGAGCTTGATTTTGAAACTCTTCCTCTGTCTGATCACTCCAGTCAAACACATTGTCTTCTTGAGAGACAAGTGCTTGTGATGAAGAAGCCTGATTAGTCTGATGAGGCCTTGATGACTGTTGACCTTGAGATCTGCATTCTCTAGCAAAGTGACCAAGTTTGTGACATTTATAACACTCAACTTTTGACTTATCAAAAGTTGGTTTGCCTTCTGCTCTGGCTTGAAAGTTGGTCCTGCCAGTTCTTTTAAAAAACCTTTTGGCCCTCATGGTCAGCATTGCATGTTGCCACTTCAGATCCATCTCTTCAAAATCATCTGGATGAATCTGTTCTGGATCTTCAGCATTTAGAGCAAACAGTCCATCATTGGCAACAAAAGCCTCATAGTGAGCTTCAGTAGAGTTGCCATCACCACCTGAAAAGGAATCACTGCAATTAGATTTTTCAGATGACAAAAGAGCAGTATTGTGATTATACGAAAGAGATTTCTTTTTAGTGTCAATCTCAGTCTCAAATACTCTCAGACTATTGTACAGATCATCCAATTCTATTTCATCAAGAGTGTCTTTTGTTCTCCATTGAGCAGCATAAACTGTCCATTCTTCTCCAAGTGATCTGAGAAACTTTTTGTTGACCTCATCTTGATCCAGGCTGACTTTTACACTTTCCAATTCACTTATCAGTTTGTTGAACCTGTCAAAAATCTGAGTAAGGTTTTCATTCTTTCCCCAACACATTTTTTCTGAGCAAAAAATATTTAAAACTAATATGCTTAGTCATTTTTTCGTTTAGTTAAATTGCAAATCAAGGTTATTAAATGTTTTTTCTGGTAAAAAACATTAATAATTAGATTAAGCGGTTGTTTCTTTCGTTTGATTAAATTGAAAACCGAAATGGTTCATTTTTTTCGAGCGAAAACATTTAAAATTAAAACAACGAACACTTTAATTTTTCGAAGCGAAATTAAGCAAATAAAAAAAACCAATCAAATTTAAGTGTTTTGGACGGATAAAACGAATAACCATTTTGATTTTCGATTTAACCAAACGTAAAAAAAAAACAACAACCATACAATCTCATTGTTATTGTTTTAGTAGAAAAAACGATGTACCATTTCGATTCCCAATTTAACGAAATGGAAAACCGATGAACCA
Organism: Centrapalus pauciflorus; assembly: GCA_020465985.1. NCBI lineage: Eukaryota > Viridiplantae > Streptophyta > Magnoliopsida > Asterales > Asteraceae > Centrapalus > Centrapalus pauciflorus. The sequence goes on along the minus strand of JAANYP010003621.1, from coordinate 97,135 downwards.
ATTTAATTCAAAATGTTTTCATTCAAAAAAGAGGATATGTATACATACATACATACATACATACATACATACATACATACATACATACATATATATATATATATATATATATATATATATATATATATATATATATATACATATATCAGTGTAGATGGTTTTTATTGTATTTATTTTTTGTTTCTAAGGAGTTGTTAATAATTTTTAATTAGAATGGTCGTAAATATAAACAAGAGTACATTACATAAATGGTCCATGTGGTTTGCTCGAAATTATGGATTTGGTCTCTGGTCTTTAAAAATTGCATAAATGGTCCCTCAAAACACTATTTACTTGCAAAAATGGTGTTGGGAAATATTCTAAGTAGTTCAAACTGTTAGTTAGACTTCTCATACTGTTAGTAGAATTTCTATGTAAGTACAAAGTTCGTGCTGCTAGTTGAAGAATCTCGAGATGCTAGTGTAAAAGTTCATGCTGCCAGAGTAATTTCACTCAAGCTGCCCTGCTCAAACTGCTAAGAGATTCAAGATGCTCAACGGTTATATAAACAGAAAGTGTTGATATTCAGGAAAAGATATCTACACGAAGATTTCAGCACATCTACTATCAGAGAAGTCAGAGTCCTTCAAGGAAACAAATCAGAAAAGCATTATAAATACATAGAATATGTTTTTCTATTGTATAAGAAGTTTCTGCATATTCAAGTTTGTAATTGCTTTTTGTTTAAGTTTTCATAAGTCTCTAAGTTGTAAAACCCTAAGAACAATCTGTGTTCTTCGTCTAATCAAACAGATTAGAGGTGATTGTAATCGTTCTGATTCAGCAATACAAGCAGTTTTGATTATTACTTGTGTTTATTTGTTATTGATTCTGAAAGCTTTTATCAAAATAATTAAGTGTTATTCCGCAAACTTCTTAATTAGACTTTGATTTAATACAAGATTATTGGTTTACACTCTGATCAATTCAAATCAGTTAATCTTTGGTGGTTAAGTTTAGGTCCTGACAAATGGTCCCTCTTTCTCTTAACTTTTTTTAAATGACGATTTTACCCTTTTCTCAATAACAATTTTGGTCCCTCAACTATGTAATTTATTTTCAGTTTTAGTCCTTTTCATAAATTGTTAGTTTTGTTTAAATAGTAAATATTAATTTAAAAAATTAATTATTATTATTTATACATTTTTAATTTTATAATATATTTATTCTTATTTATTTAAGATTATCCCATTAGAATATTTAATTTATTTATTTTACATTTTGTTCATATTTAATTTAAATATTAAACAATTATTTATCCTATATTTCATTTGTTAAAATAGTTATACATTTTTATCTTTTATATATTTTTATCTAATTATTTTATTACGTTAATATACTTTGATTTAGTTATACTTTTAAGAAAGTATATAAACAAAGGGTTTTATTAATTTTGATTTAAATATCTTTTTTAATATGTTTGGATTCAAATTTAGTATTTATTTCTTTTTATTTCAATATTGAGTTATATTAATAGTAGGTGTTACTACCTTTGTATGTACATATCAGAAAGTTTTCATTGATTTCTGTGCAAGCAAAGTCAAAACGAGAGAGATAAACCGCAAGTGATTGTAATCATTCATCTTGTAATGAAATGATTATGTTGATTTTATTTCTGATTGTGTTCATATTGTATCGTGCATATTTAATTGTTGACTTTGAAATACAAAAAGCTAAATATATTAATGTAACTAAATAATCAGAATAAAAGGAATAAAGCAATAAAATGTGTTAAAAAATATTTAAATCAAAATGAATAAAACCCCAAAATAATTAGAATAAAGCGATAGCATCAACGCCACAATATATAACAAAATAGTTATATTAGACTGTCCCTAAGTTTATATTTTTTTATAAAAGTTATAATTAAGTAAAATAATATTAACACAATAAATAGTTAGATTCAAACGTGTAAAAGATAAAAACGCATATATATTTTTACAAATAAAACGTAAGATAAGTAAAATTTTAATAAATAAATTGGATATATAAAAGAGACGTAAATCAAATAAAGTTAAATATAGAAATAAGAATAATATTAATAATAAAATAAATAAATATTTTTAAAAATAAAAATCTATAAATAATAATAATAATTAACTTTTTAAATTAACATTTAATATTTTAGCAAAAAGTAAAAAATTATGATAAGGACTAAAACTGAAAATAATTTACATAAATGAGGGACCAAAATTGTTATTAAGAAAAGATCAAAACCGTCATTTAAAAAAAGTTAAGAGAAGGAGAGACTATTTTTTCAAGTAAATAGTGTTTTTAGGGACCATTTATGTAATTTTTAAAGACGAGGATCGAATCCATAATTTTGACTAAAGCACAGGGACCATTTTTGTAATTTACCCTTATAAACAATGACAAAATGGATAGTTTAACTAAAGTTAATAGATAAGGAACAATGTTGAATGTAAACCTTGATAATAATAACTAATTTTAGAAAATTGAAAGTATAGGGACAAAATCTAAAACTTAATACAAACTATAGGGGCAGAATCTGTAAATAATAGAAATTAAAGGAAATTGAAACGACAACGTGGGGCATGCAAAACGGTGCGTTTAGTGATGCCAAATGTTAGTTATATAAATATAAATATAAATTCCTTGCAAAGCTTCTCTCAATCCAATGCTCTTTCTTTATTAACTATATTTTGAATGATTTGAATGAGTAATTGTTTCATATAGATTTGGACCCTTATTTCTTTGTTATTGGACTCTACATTGATGGGCCAAGTTTCTCCCTTTTAACATAACTTACATCGTATTATATACTGATATACATACAATTTTCAAATGGTTTTGGCCAATGAGAATTTGCAACATGGCAAATCATGAGTTGTTTTTTTCTTTCATAATTTAAAGTTTTCATAATAAGATCTTATCTTAACATTATCTTTTATTTAATCCCTTTATTTTAATAATTTTTGTTTAGTCTTCTTTTAACATCTATACTATATAAAATAAGAAAACCACTTGAAGTTTCTGGATGGATGGAAAGAAATCATTGGTCCAGATTAATGACAACTCATAATTATTTATGAAATGTATCTTATACCCTTGATTAAAATCAATAATTATACATATGCCATTTATTTAATTCATTTTCCAAATTACTACCTTAACTTAATTACATTAAATTTTGATTTTAATTTTTTCATTAGTGAATTAATATTTACCTAAAATAAATATGTGTCATTATTATCCTTAATATTCATAGTTAAATTCAAATGTAAAAAATTTGAATTTAAATTTAGAAGTGTAGTAAATAAAGTTAAAACTTTTGTTAATTATTTTGCTAACAATATTTAAAATTTAATTGATAAAACTTCAATTGTGAATATGATAAATTTTGATTGTTGATTTTCAAATATTCCATTTTTATATTTTATCATTTTCAAAATACGTACACATTCATATAATTGAAGTTTTTTGTTTCTTACATTGATTTTTCATATTTGAAGTTAATAAAAATTAAAAGAAACATTTTTTGCAAACACATATTATCTGTTTTTAATAATAAAATATAATAATATCTTTTTTATTTAATATCAAACAACTAAGTATTTTTTATCTTTATTTTAACTAGCTTTCAATTTTTTATTTTAATTATATATAAATTTTATAATAATTTATTAAAATATAAAAAATACGTATTTTCTAAATCAACCCACGTATATATATTATAATAAAACAAAACAAATCATGTCACATGTCAATTCTACAATACAAGAAAATTTTATTTTTCCACATCTTTTTCCAAATATAACACCTTAACTTAATTGCATTAAATTTTGACTTTATTTTTTTTTCATTAATTAATTAGTTATAAATTAGATTTTGTAACATTTAAAATTAATGTTTAACTAAAATAAATATCTATCATTATTATCCATAATAATCATAATTAGATCCAAATGTAAAAATTTGAAATAGATGTGGAAATTATTATTATTATGTATAATAAAGGAAAACATCAAATGTCACGTGTCACATCTACGTTCACCAAAAATATAATTACAACTTATAAAAAATAAAAGATAAATACAATTTAATATTTTTAAAAAAGATAAATATACTCTATTTTTTAATCTGTAAATAATAAAAAATAAACACAATTATTATTTTTGTATGTCTTTATTTTTACTCATATACATTTTATATAAATAAATTTGACTAAAAATATCCACGTAATACGTGGGTTATAAACTAGTTTATTGTTACAATATATTCTTACAAATTAAAATTATGGTTATAATTATACATATGTTTGGAGTTATCTTTTGAAACTATTAGATTATGTTTAGTTGTATGAAAAACACTTTATTATTCAAATGCACAATACGAGATTCTAATGAAATTGTTTTGTAATTAAAATGTAACTAATTAATATTTAGATTTTTTTATTAATTATCATCATGTTTAACATTGAACATTACTATTATAACATTGACAAACTCCAAACAATATATTAAAGACATTACCATTATATTTTTATTTGATTTGATCGTAAAAACAAAAAACTAAATTGATAATTAAACCTAATCAATGTCAAGTTTTCAAATATGGTTATGAATATTTAATTATTCAAGCCCAATGCAAATTTGCAACATGGCCAACCATGATTGGTTGTTTTTATTTTTTATTTTTATTTAAACTTTTCATAACACACCATTATCTTAGTGTTATCATTTACTTACCCCTTTATTTTTAATAAATTTTTGTTTAGTTCTCTTTTAACATTTATTATTACAATATTTTTCTACACAATTAAAATTACGTTCTTAATTGTACATGTGTTTGGAGTTGTCTTTTGAAACTATTAAGCTATGTTTAATTGTATGAAAAAGTCTTTTTCTTCAAATGCACAATACAATATTCTTAGTGACATTGCTATATAATAAAAATGTAACTAATTAATATTTAGATTTTTGATTAAATATGATCATATTTAACATTGAACATTACTATTATAATGTTGGTAAGCTCTAATCGATGTATTGGAGACAATACTATTATAATTTTATGTGATTTGATCGTAAAACCAACAATTAAATTGACATTAAACCTAATGAATGTCAAAACTTCAAGTTATGGTTATGAATATTTAATTATTCAGTTTTGGTTCTGATCCGATTTAATAAGGCATAATTTGTAATTTTAGTATTGCAAAATCTAGAATATCAATGATAGGAATCAACTAACAGTATCATTTGACTTGCTTCTTGGATATATATTAGCTTTCCAGTTCCACTCTTCAATCATGGTTTGGTTGTGTTTCGTTATTTGAATTGTTTGAAAAATATCTATTCATTTGTTTTTTATATTTATTTTTGTAATTAATATTTTAGACCCCATAGCAACACGCGGGTCTTCAATAGCTCAATAATATTAATATATGTTCTAGTAATGCTATTACCAACATTACAATTAATAAAATACAATGGTTTGATACTTTTCTATGATTTATCAATATGAAGTTTCAATGATTTCAAAATTCTATTTTCTGTATATCACTCAATACAATATCAACATTGAACTTATGCAAAAAGTCGTATGGCTAGCATATATAACAAGATCGTTGGTATGTTTTTGGTTGAGAAGTGATATGAGACAAGATATTGTTAGCTTACATTTGAGTTTTGAGTTAGCTATGTTGTAGAAAGCTCGATAACATGTTCGATGTTTAATGGGCACTTTAACTATCCCTTAAGTACATCAAATATAACATTCATGAACAAGTAAATGTAGGTTTTTTAAATTTTAATATTTACCTCTTGATTAAATTGTTTCAACTCATTATTGAGTTATCACTCAACTTTGACTCATTGAGTGGAGTCGGGATGTATTTTTCTTTACATCGCAAACATGTATGTTTTTTCAATTTACTTTAGACCATCCATACCAAATTGATCTCTTATACAAAATATATATATAATTGTTGATTGTTCATTTCGACTCAGTGAGTTGTCTTTAGAAAAATGTATACCAAACTGTTGTATGAAAATAAGTCATATGAATAGACATGTCACACAAAACTAAGCTGAAAATTCTTGACACAATAGAAATTCAACACCAAAAAAATGAAGCAAACTCGACATGAGAATGAATTGGGTACACGTTAAGTTTACTTACCCTAAACATATTTGATGCGATTTGAATTATGACCGAAAGATGACCCACTTGAGAAAATAAAAATTTTAAATTAATAAGCGTAAGATGTATATTAAAATTTAAGAAAATAGTTGGCAAAGAAACCATAATATTAGAATCGTAACTAATTACAAAGATCTAAACTTAAAATACTCATCGATTTAGCCTTATCATTTGACTTGATGAGTGACGACCAACACACCACACACACATTAGACCATCTGAAATTGTTATTCAATAAAGGGTCAATACAAACTTGACATATGAAAAAAATAACATGAACTTGGGTCAAAAGGGATTGACTCGAACCCAACAGGTTAATTTAATCGAGATTCAAATTGTTAACCATACGTCATAATATGACATGGTCCAAAATGTTAACATATTACATTGCCTAAAATCAACTTTTTGAAGTTGTCAACAATGATTTGTTGAGCATACTATTTTCCCAATCAAGTCTTTTCTCATCATCTTACCAAACTCAAATAAAAAAACCAACAAGTCTTCATTGCACCAAATCCAAAATGAGCCAATGACATTCCATTAACAAAAAAGTATAAAAGGTTCTACCAACTTAGAAAGATGTGTCATAAAATCATATTATATTGCCCAAATTGATCATTCCAAAGACTATAGAAAACCCCCACCATGAAAGTGAAGATGAGGTTAATGGGTCCTCTCTCTTAGTGCACAAAAAGAACACCTCACCATAAATATGTGTACCCAAAATTGTTAATTATATCTTGGAATAAAAAAGAAAAAAAAACCATTTTCAAATGAAATCATGAACAACCTATCTTCCCAAAACAAAATGTCTCATCCATCATTTAAATGACACCTAAACATATCAAAATAAGGTACCTTTATGCACCTCAAGAACAATGTAGAAGGAGAAATATTATGTTATTATTTAGTAAGTTTATTTTTATCTCAATTAGGCTCTTCCGATCTATCGTACATCATATTACTCTTAAATAACCTAATCCACATCGTTCATATCGAATGAACGTTAAATGAGAAATCAAATATTTGTGAGAAACTTTCTATTAATAAAAGGTGTGTGTTTAAATTAATATTATACACATGATATATGAATTTCACATACATTCACACTTTCTGTGTCCTTAAAAATTATGTGAATGTTCAATGCGTATTTATGTGAATGGTCATCCAATTGAATGATCATTTACATCATTCACATGATCTTTTTTTACCATTCACAAGATTTATGACGTTGCTCCTTTTGAAAAAAAAATTATAACGTTGTCTTATACATATATCCATTCAAAAAAAATATGTGTGAATTCACATAAGGGTATGCTGGAATCTCATAGGTACGCTGATGAACTTGATTATATATATATATATATATATATATATATATATATATATATATATGTATATATATATATGTATATATATATATAGATTGAGGTTCAATTGAGAACTTTTGATGCATCGAGAACCTCGAGGAACTTTTGTGCAACGGATAATCTACCAATGGTGCACAAATGGCATTTAGGGGAAACTAAAGATATGGTAATTAGTTTATTTCTAAAAATTATTAAAAGATAATTAGGAGTTACATTTTGAATTAAAATCTCATATTAACTACATTCCTCATTTTCCTCGCTATCTCTCTCTCTCTCTCTCTCTCTCTCTCTCTCTCTCTCTCTCTCTCTCTCTCTCTCTCTCTCTCTCTCCTTCCCTTTAACTCTAATCGTGTTCTTCATGAGTTTCATAGTGATGATGATTTGAAGACGAAAATTAACGATGAACAACGATGATGATGATCATACATGAACAAGAGATATGCAACCGATGATGATTATGAAGAACACGATGTATAGATGGATGATGAACGATGAATAATGATGATGCATAGATGGATGATGAAAAATGACGATGCATAGATGGATGATGAACGATGAACAACGAAAAATGATGATGAACAATGATGATGCATAGATGAATGATAAACAAGTTGAACACGATGCATAGATGAATGAACAATATGAACGACGAACACGATGCATAGATAAATGATGAACAAGTTGAATACGATGCATAAATGAATTTATGTATTTTTTTTTGTTAAATGCGTCTTTTTTGAACACGATGCATAGATAAACACGATTAACGATGAAATGCATCGATCTCCATCATCTTTTCAAATTTGTGTAATTTTTGTTAAATTTAGAAATGTATCAATTGAATTTATTTAGCATTTATTATTTGATTATTTGTTGAAATATTACATTTAATGAGGTATACATATTCCCCAAAATGTCATTCCTTGTTTGTTTCTATAATGTACAAAATGCATAAAATTGTCCAACTATTTACCAATTTGCCATTAGTCTAATCCATACAATTTTTTGATCTAATGAATGATATAGGTTCTTTTGTACCTCGATGCATAAAAGTTCTCAATTGAATATATATATATATATATATATATATATATATATATATATATATATATATATATATATATATATATATATATATATAAAGATTTAGGATTAAACGAGAAATAAAATATTTATGAGCAATGTTGAATCAAAATAACATATATATTAAATAAATGTGTTATTACAGAAAAAGTGTTGAATAAAAAACAAATTGATCATTTTGTCTTCGATTCAACATATATTGTTGAATCATGAAATGGTACGTCGATTAAACAGTTCTCACAAGTGTTTAATTTCTTACGGTATTCCTATCCTATACACAGAGACGCTTAGGTTATCGTAAAAAACTACATATATATTGAAAAGTGTGAGATACATTATAATTCATTGATTTTGTATTTTTTTTAACGTGCAATTATGTTTTTCAAACATTAGAACATTTATTAGATTAATTTAGTCAAAAAATTTTAACATTTATTTAAAAAAAAAATTGTAGTATAATTATTTATAATTTAATATAACAAATAATGAAATAATAAAAAAAAGTCCAAAAATTAAATACCAAATAAACCATTATCATTTATAGTTTTGATTAATTTCACCAAGGGATAATTGCACAAAAAAATCATCAACTTGTCAGCTTTTTGTGATTAAAACTCCAAACCATTTTTCGTTGCATTAAAAACCCCGAACTAACTAAAAATCAGTAAATCAAAGTTTTAGCAATGAGTAACCCAATGAAATTGGTTATTAATCCTACGTGGACCGGTAAATAACCTACGTGGAATAAGTTTTAATTGTTGAAACCGGTTGCCAAGTATTACACATCATTTAAACCCCCATTGATAATTTTTAATTGTAAGTTTTAAACGAGATTACATCATCAACGAGTGTTTAAATAATGTGTAATACTTGGCAACCGGTTCCAACAATTAAAATTTTTTCCACGTAGGTTATTTATCGGTTCACGTATGATTAATAACCGGTTTCAACCGATTAACCATTGATAAAACATTGATTTACTGATTTTTAGTTTGTTCGGGGTTTTCTATACAACGAAAAATGATTTGGGGTTTTAATCACGAAAACCTGACAAGTTAAGGGTTCTTTTGCGCAATTATCTCTTTCACCAAACCCAATACCATTATTTTTATTCAATATGAAATTTCGATTAATATATATAAGGTTTGATTATTAAATCTCTAAGGTTAATTCTATAACCCAATCACAGGCTTTGACAGCAAGGATGAATAAATAAGTATTCCGTTTAGTGAAAAATGGGAAAAAAAATTTAAAAAACCATCAAACTACAAGTTTTTTTGATTAAGTCACTCAATCAAATTTTTTGTCTGATAAGTCTCTTAACTAAATAAAAATCATGAATTCGGTGTTTTTTTTAAAAGAAAAGTTACCGGTGACCTGTTGAGCGTGTTGCAATTGATGACGTGGATTTTATAAATATATGATTTTTTCGATTAAGTTCCCTAACTAAATTATTTTGTTTTATAAACCCCTTAACTAAATTATTTTGTCTTATAAATCCCTCAACTGATTTTTTTACCACATAAATCTCTTATCTTGATAAAACTAATGTTATTTGTTGTTTTATCAATTTAAGTGATTGTTTAATTGACACTCACGTCACACATACGTTGATGCAAAAAAAAAAACAAGATGATAAATCAAAACGATCATTTTTATTGTTTAAAGTTTAGTCGGGATGAACTAGTTAAATATATCTAAAAATTGTGGTTTAGACAAACATAAGATCGAATAATCATCATTTTTGTATTTATATCAAACCAACTTATGTTATCCAGAATAACAGACTTTTAAAAAAATTATTACTTTCAAACAACCATCGTCTTTTTGGAAAAATATTATTTTCAAAACAATATATTTTGGTTTAGACAAACATAACATGCTTTGTCATTGAAATAAAAATCGTCGTCTTTAAAAGTTTAAAAAAATTTCGTTTTATTTATCGATAAGTTGCAAGGTTTAAGTAGTTCGAGAACTTATCTAGAAAAAAAAATATGAAATGGGAACTTAATCGAAAAAAATTTATACTTTGATGGTTTTTGCAAAATAGGTTTAAGTATGTTAACCTGTTATAACAGATTAACGGACCAATTTAAAAAGTTTAAGCTGTTTGGGGACTTATCAGAAATAAAAAATAAAATGGAGACTTAATCGAAAATTTTTTATACTTTGATGGTTTTTTGCATAATTTTCCGTGAAAAATGTGTATAATAAAGAATAGTTTTAATTAAGTTTTGGGTATTAAAAGATTGAGAATAGAACGAAAATAGAACAACTTTGAAACTTATCATCACCAAAAACGAAAAGTGTAGATTGGTTGGTGAAAATTTATCTTTTCTGGTGGGAGCCAATCCCTTTTCATCTTATTGTCCCCCCATAACATGAGTGTTTGGATTGAATAGAATACAAAAAATAATAAATGGAAAAATTCAATAGTTAAAACTGATTATACATATATACATGTAGAATATGGTTTGTGGAAGTATCACTCATTATGTAGCATACCAGAAGATTTCATCATTAAAAAAACTTTTTTTTTATCTAATATAGTAATATTATTGGATGTACTACTCATGTTTTAATTAATATTATAAAGTTCACATGTGAATTTCGCGTACATTCAAATCTCTTAACTCCTTAAAGATGATGTGGACTTACACTAACATAAATTTGTATGTATGTGAACGTACATTTAGGATCAAATGAGAAGCTAAATATATATTGAAAAGTGTGAGAACCACTGTGATTTACTTATTGATTCACTATTTTTTTAATATATAAATAATGAATCATAAATTTTGACTTAAATAAATCAATAATATATTAATTACTTTTTACATTAATTCATTAGTTTTTGATTTTATAAATAATGAATCACAAATTCAAAAATAAGTGAATCACTTTACAAAATTAGTGAATTAATATACAAAATTGCTGAATCACAATATTTCTCACACTTATCAATATATATATATATATATATATATATATATATATATATATATATATATATATATATATATATATATATATATATATATATATATATATAGGGGTGGGTTCAATGGAAAACCACTATGCACCTGAAAACTATGGAAACCTACATATACCGTCCGATTTGGTGCATTTCATGAAAAACGCGGTGACATGATCGTAAATAAGGTGATGCATCACGCGAAATTTTGATGCATCACGCGGGAAATTTGATGCATCACACGGGATTTTGATGCATCACGCGGGGAAATTGATGCATTTGTGGTGGTGCAGTGCGGTTTTCACAAGTTTTCAGGTGCATTGTGATTTTCCATTGAACCCCACTATATATATATATATATATATATATATATATATATATATATATATATATATCTATATATATATATATATATATATATATATATATATATATATATATATATATATATATATATAGGTTCAGGTTCAAAAAGGTACCTCTCGAAATCAAGTGCACCCGAAGGTACCAACCTTAAAAAACTTTTTTTTAAATTTTTTTCTCATAACTATGTTTAATTTAATGTTATACACATGATATATGAATTTCACATACATTCACACTTTCTGTGTCCTTAAAAATTATGTGAATGCTCAATGCATATTTATGTGAATGGTCATCCATGTGAATGGTAATTTCACACCATGTGAATGGTGTGAATGATCATTCACATGATCTTTTTTACCATTCACAAGATTTATGATGTTGCTTCTTTTGAAAAAAAGTCTTATAATGTTGTCTTATACATGTCTATTCAAAAAAAATATATGTGAATGATCATTCACATTAGGGTACGCTGGGTACGCTGATGAACCTGATTCTATATATATATATATATATATATATATATATATATATATATATATATATATATATATATATATATATATATATATATATATATATATATATATATATATATTAACTGTAAGAAATAAACATACATGGATTACTTATCAAAATATATGAGTGAAATAATTATCTTTTAAGTATTCATTCTTAGTTTATAGTCATTGATCGTATCAAATGCATCCTAATTGCATGAGCTGTTAATATCGTGTTTTGTTTGTTTCAGAAATAATTAAAATAAAATATCAGTTATCTAAAATTTGACATGTTATTGCCTTCAAGTAGGACTTTTACACCGGTACCAATTTGATTTTTTATGAGAAAAGAAAATTGTTATACGTACACCCAATCACTTGATTTTACTTAGCATCCTCACATTAATTAATTTTACTAAGATTTGTTTAATGATGTGTGATCCATCAGTGTCAAGACTCGTTAAGTAGTGATATGTATATGGTTAGTAGTCTGAAGGTACGTATATGGCGTATATGAGAACGCACTTTGGAAATGCAATTCCATAAACGAAATGAACGTACAGAACGCTAAACCAAACATATTTTAATATGGTTCAGTAGTCTAGTGTTTTGAGACATCAAATCTATGATGGATGTCCAAGAATCAAACACACACACGTGTCTTTTAACTATATGTTACATGATTTACCTCTTTTACTTAGACTAGGGAACCGGTCGGTCGAGACCCATAGAGTTTGTATTAATATACTCATTTTTTCTTCGTTTCATCGAATTACAAGAATTAAGATGTTAAGAAGTTATAAACTCTAATCAAATAACTCTGCCTATAAATCGTATTTATATAGAATTAAGATACCCGATTTATCTTTTTTTTTTTCGGTTGATATTGGAGAAAACCTGCATCCATACTTTTTATTATGTTTGCGTTGAAATCCATATTATATGAATATATTGTCGACAGAACATGTAAGAAATTTGATCACAAGGAAATATATATGTGTGTGTAAAATATCATATGAGAAATCAAAAATTTGTAAGACATGTGAGAAATATTGAATTAAAAAACACATATGTTGAATCAAAATGTAATTTCATGATTCAAAAAAGAGTGTTGAATCAAACACAAAATGATCATTTTGTTTTTTATTTCACGCCTACTTTTGAATGATGAAATACACTGTTGATTCAATATATATATTCTTTGATTCAATATTTCCCACAATTCTTACAAATATTTAATTGCTCACGAGATTCATACACACACTAACGAACTAAATGACATGCCATGATTAATCTATTTTGCTACATTTTGTTTGTATATTTAAAGGTTTGAATCATTTAGTCTTGGTTGAAAATCAATGTGGAACATAAGATTAAGCAATAAAAAGTAAAACAGTGATACAATAAAAAAGCTGCAATTTCACATCGTTTGGATGAAGAAAACAACGGTATAAATGGCCTTTATAATCCCGGCCACTTTTCAAACCGACTTGGTAAATGAAATTCTAATCAACAAACCACTATAAATGTTGGAGCGGGCCGACAGAAAAATATAAGAAGAGAAGAGTTATCTGTCCACAAGTTCTTATTGAGTAATAACATATAAAGTATTTTTTTTATAGTTTTATTATATGATTACAAAGTATTCTCAATTAATTTTGAAGTTATGTATCCCAGTTCGTGTAACATAAAAGCTAGAAGACAAATTATAAATACAATACGATCGAATTAAGGAAATAAATTATCCAAATAAATATTATAAAGTGTATAAAATTATATTATGTTTATAGTATGTATAAATAGGGTTAATATTGAAAAAAATCAATCTACTTTTCATGTTTTCTCAATTAAGTCCTTAAACTTTTTGTCCAATCGTTTAAGTCCCTAAACTATGTATGTTTTATTCAAAAGTATATACTTTTTAGTGGCTGCCGAATTAACTGGTAAAACAATACTGATAGAACAAAAAATTTAGAGACTTAATCTCTAAAATATGAAAAAACTGTAGGTTTTTTCTAACATGAATCAAGTAAAAAACTAAAAAACTTGTTTGGTAACCGGTCAAATATATACTTTTAAATAAACCAAAAATGGTTTAGGAAGTTGAAAAATAGAAAAAAAATTTAAGAATTTAATCACGAAAATAAAAAAAAGTTGATAGCATTTTTCAATACTAACCTTATAAATACACATAGTTTTTAAAACGTGGGTAATCATGACAACTTTTGTTATACTTAAAATCATAATTATACCTATATTTATTTACCTAGTCATTAATGAAAAAAAAAACAACTATCTTGTCTAAGGCATTTTATTTATGCACCATACTCTAATTATTGTAGAGTGTGATGTATGAAATAGCATTCTCTGTTTAATTAGGTTGTTATTAGAACTTAAAAACATATAATCATCTATTTATGTAAGTTAATATTTATTTTGAGACAATTTAAATAGAACCGTAGACAATTAAATTGAAAAAATATTATATTATGTTACGTTGTATTGTATTGAGACTTGGTGAGTGGACATGCTTGAAACTTGAAAAGTTCACACTGACGTCACTGCCTACGTAATGAAGGCATAATAAATTAGTTATTTTAACGTCTTACCAATTAATAGATTACTTATATTATAACACGTTTATTATCTTCTTAAGATGTGTAATATATAAATACTATTAAAAAAGTAACTATACTCATTCCTAGTGAAGCCACGTGTCATCACCATGAATCGACACGTGACATTTGTAGTTTTATAAAAATAATAAAGGAAGTTAATTTATATCTATCCGAATTAATATAATCTAATTTTAAATTCAAATCAAATTAAATCAAACAAAATCAAATCTTCTACTAACTTATTAATTATAATATAATAAAAGTTTTAAAAAGTATAAGAAATAATTACTATTCATATATATTTAGAAATATATACAATTAGTAGATTATATTTAATAACAATATAATTATATTTTATATATGTTAAAAATATCCGCGTAATACGCGGGTAATAAACTAATATAATAGTATAATACACAATCATATTAAATAACTGAATGAGTGTTCAAAACCGAATATCTCAATTTTCAGATAGTGATTTTTACTATCCGAATCTGGAATTTTGAAATTTCATATTCGGATACCAGATTATCCATCCGAAAATTCATATTTTTAAAATTTTTAATTAAATATTTAAATATCTAAAGTAAAAATGAATTTATCCAAATACATATTAATTATAAATATATTACTCTCTCCGTCTCATTTTTAATGTTCACTGGACAAAAACACACAATTTAAGAAAAATAAGTAATTATTGTTCTACTTTATACTTAAATGACAACTTTATCCTTATTTATTTATTTATTTAATCCATTTTTGAAAAAGATAACTACATTATAAACATAAGGTTATTATTGAAATTTAATACAATATTATAATCTATTTTTGGAAGTGGATATTCATTTTGGGACAATTTAAAATAGAAATATGTACATTAAATTGGGACGGATAGAGTACAAACTAAATGTATCCAAAATTATTTTACTTAAAACGACTAAATAAAGATTAGAAAATGCTAAAATATATAAAATATTAGTTAATAAATCTATAATATCAAGATAAAACCACTGTAACTTTATAACTCCAACCCAGATATCAACTCGTCAAGTCGCTTTGGGTGACATGCATAACATAAATGTAAGTTCACACATGCATATATATATATATATATATATATGTGTGTGTGTGTGTGTGTGTGTGTGTGTGTGTGTGTGTGTGTGTGTGTGTGTGTGTGTGTGTAACTGTACGTTCACATTATTTTTTAAGAAGTCAGGAGATGTTAATGTATGTGAAATTAATAATCATTTTTATAATTTTAATAAAACCATGATCATAAACATGTACAACTCTTAAATTTATTTTTTATTTGAATTTTTTTCATAAACATGTTTTAATTAACATTACACAGATGATTTATAAATTTCACGCAAATTCGAACACTCTAAGTGCATGAAATCACGCATCACATAAATGCACGTTCACATATATTCAAAATTATGTAAGTGTACGTTAACATCATTTTTTAGGAGCTAGAATATGTGAATGTATGTGAAATTTACATATTATCTTCATAATGTTAATTAAAACATGTTTATGAAAAAAAAATTAAAAAGATTTTTTTAAAGGTGGTACACACGCACACAAACACAACACACACCACACACACACACACACACACACACACACACACACACACACACACATATATATATATATATATATATATATATATATATATATATATATATATATATATATATATATATATATATATATATATATATATATAGAATATGGTTCGAGAGAGTACCACCCAAATGCAGCGCACCAGAAGGTACCACCTTTAAAAAAACTTTTTTAAATTTTTTTTTCATAAACATGTTTTAATTAACATTATGAAGATCGTATGTAAATTTCACATACATTCACATATCCTAGCTCCTAAAAAATGATGTGAACACACACTTACATAATTTTGAAGACATGTGAACATGCATTTATGTGATGTGTGTTTTCATGCACTTAAAGTGTTCGGATTTGCGTGAAATTCACATATGATCTGTGTAATGTTAATTAGAACATGTTCATGAAAAAAAATTTCAAAAAAATTACTTTTAAGGGTGGTACCTTCTGGTGCGCTGCATTAGAGGTGGTACTCACTTGAACCTAAATCTATATATATATATATATATATATATATATATATATATATATATATATATATATATATATATATATATATATATATATATATATATATATATATATATATATATATATATGTTCAAGTGAGTACCACTCATTATGCAGCGCACCAGAAGGTACCACCCATAAAAGGCATTTTTTTGAAATTATTTTCGTGAACATGTTTTAATTAACATTACACAGATTATATGTAAATTCCACGCAAATCCGAACACTCTAAGTGCATGAACACACGCATCACATAAATGCACGTTCACATACATTTAAAAATATATAAGTGTGTGTTCACGTCATTTTTTAGGAGCTAGGAGATGTGAATGTATGTGAAATTTACATATGATCTTCATAATGTTAATTAAAACATGTTTATGAAAAATAAATTTTAATTTTTTTTTAAAAAAAAGGTACTTTTCTAATGCGCTGCATAATGAGTGGTACTCTCTCGAACCATATATATATATATATATATATATATATATATATATATATATATATATATATATATATATATATATATATATATATATATATATATATATATATATATATATATAGGGTTGGGGGCACATAAGAACCTTTCGATTCCGTGAGAACGTGAGAACCCTCCAAAATGCACAAATTTATAGATCAAATGCACAAATTTAAAAAATTAAATTTATAACTTAAAATCATTATTGGTTTTTAATATTAATATATATCCTAATCTAACATTAAAGTTATGTTTAAAATTTAAATTCATCTAGTTTTATAGTAAATGCACAAATATGAACATTAAATGCACAAATTTTGTCAAATGCATGAATTCGTACATAAAGTGGACAAATTTATCATGATATGAGTAAATTTTTATATCAAATGCATAAATTTATCAAATGTATAAATTTTAACGTTAAATGCATATGTTTATACATTAAAAATAAAAATTTTAGAGAGATTCTCACGGTAATGAGGGTTATTACCGGAACCCAACCATATATATATACATATATATATATATATATATATATATATATATATATATATATATATATATATATATATATATATATATATATATATATATATATATATATATATACATATGTATCTTGTATATACATACATATGTATGTATATACATACATATACATACATATGTATGTATATACATACATATATACATACATATGTATGTATATACATACATATGTATGTATTATGTATATGTATGTATATACATACATATGTATGTATATGTATGTATATACATGCATATGTATGTATATATAGATACATATGTATGTATACATACATATGTATGTATACATATCTATATACATATATATGTATGTATACATATATGTATACATATATATGTATGTATATATATATATACATATATATATATATATATATATATATATATATATATATATATATATATATATATATATATATATATATATATATATATATATATATATATATATATATATATATATATATATATATATATAAAGATATATATATATATATATATATATATATATATATATATATATATATATATATATATATATATATATATATATATATATATATATATATATATATATATATATATAGTCAGGTTCAAAAAAATACCTGTCGAAATCAAGTGCACCCGAAGGTACCAACCTTAAAAAACTTTTTAAATTTTTTTTTTTCTCATAACCATGTTTAAATTAATGTTATACACATGATATATGAATTTCACATACATTAACACTTTCTGTGTCCTTAAAAATTATGTGAATGCTGAATGCATATTTATGTGAATGGTCATCTATGTGAATGGTCATTTCACACAATGTGAATGGTGTGAATGAGCATTCACATGATCTTTTTTATATATATATATATATATATATATATATATATGTATGTATGTATGTCGTAAATGAAAATGATTGCTAGGTTTTTAAGTCAACATATTTTTAAAAAGGGTAAACTCCGTATACATGCAACAACGTTTTCATCTTTTATTAATTTACGCAACTAAATCACTTTTAACGTAATTTGTGTAATAACGTTTGAACTTGTTATCAAAAAAATGTAACAATGTTTTTTTATATTTCACCAAGTGATGCAATGAAAACACATTCAACAATATTTATGCAATAACGTTTGAACTTATTACACAAACATGAAACGTAATTTACCTGGTCATCTATTGATTTATCGTACACACTAATAAACTCTAGATGGACACATCTATGCAAACAAAAATTCATGTCGCCAAATTCAGTTCTCTAATAAAATAAGTGTTATACCCTAAAATTATCATTTGTTTCTACTATTCTATTACAATTATTTTCGTAACATGTTTTATTATAAGCTTTGTTTTATTCCGGCTAGGAATAATAGTGAGTCAGACTGAGAATTGTCCTACCTCCCTAATTTTAAAACTTCGTTATCTGTCACGACAAAAAAAATGTAGTAACTTTAATAGAGATCATCGTCAGTTATTGATGATAATCGTGAAGATTAAAAATAACAATTTAATATAAAGTTAATCGACTTTGCTGTGTAGTTTACTGTTTACGTTAAACAATCATCCAATCATGAGGTGAATATTAACTGTTTATGGTTAACGGTGATTAAATTAGTACAGTGAAAATTAATCATTTATATTAATTTTTTAATCATGAATCTCATTTATCTGCAATCATCTGACGGTAATCCTTGTTAAGTATTTGTACCTTTTTAACCGGAAATTAGCAACAACTTTTTAATCGGGTACTAAAAAATTTACAATAAAACAATAGATACAAAATATCGTATTGAAGTCAGATAAGTTTGTCTTTTGTCTTCCAACACATAGTATATCAACAAAGATGGTGACACAAAAAATTGTTACACGTAGTGGTGTCACTTAGGATTTTAAGTGATGGACAACAAACTAATAAATTGCCAGATAAATAAATAGATTAAATGTTGCATATTTTGATACCAAGTACAAACATTATTGCATAAATCATGTTAAAAATAATTTTGTTGCAAAATTTGGCAAAAGAGGGAAAACGTCGTTGCATTTTTTTATAACAAGTTCAAACCTCATTACATAAATTGTAGTAAAAACGATATCGTTACATAAATTGATAAACTATGGAAACGTCATTGCATAAACATGTGATTAACGCTTTTATAAAAGTTAAACAAGGACAAAAATGCATATCTATAAAACTATAAATATGTAACACCCACATTTCTCACACAAATGCCACGTCAATACAATACACAGGTGGCAACATCGCAATCATCTCAAAGTATACATGTCACAGGATTAGCGGAAAACACTGTTAATTAAAACTTTAACACATAAATCGTCATACACCTTGTCACATACTGAAACAACACATACACTCTGAACTGACTGCTAAACACTGATTACTGATAGCTAACACAATGCTGATCAAGTACAAGATACAGATAGCTGTTCTGAAGTCTAATCTCAAAAGATAACTAGCACACATAAACTCTAACTGCCCCGGCCCCTACTTTGGCAGCTGCTGCTGCGATACCACAGTATGACTGCCTGAGACACACAGGACTCGAAAACATAAGCTGGACAGCTCGTGAGTACGCGAGGGTTAGACACTGCAGATAAACACATATAACATACACAACACATATATCTCAATGTACATAGCACGGCTCGATGCACACACATATCTCTGCTCAAAGGGGGACGCCGTTCCCCAGCTAACAGGCCGCACACAGCAGCGGTTAGCTACTCAATAGGCACAGGAGCGACCTGGCAATAACACTGCTGTATATATACAGTCTCATACTTCATGACTGGTTAGGGACAGTCAGCCTGCGCGATCACATATCGCGGACACTTGCAACTCAAACACGTATAGCACGTATAGGGTAGAGAAACTCATACCTGCCGGTCACCACAGTCTCATACACATACATTGCAATCACATGAATGACTCATAAAATGCACGTGCGTTTAGAAAGAACTCGAGTACTCACCAATTACCCGAACTCGACTAAAACCCGAAACTCCTAATGCGGCTCGGCACGTGATCGGCTAGAACCTGTAATGCCACGGATCTCATACATTAACACAAACCTCAATAGCCGAATAACTCAAGTTCAAACATAATTATCGCAATTAAACTAAACCCGAAACACATTCCCGGACGGATAACCGATCCCCGAAACCCCTTTACGAGACTCCCACCGAGACCCAAAACCCTAGATAAATTAACCCGACACTACTCCGAAGGAATTCAACACATTAACAACCCAAGACTCCCCCATAAGCCTCAAATCAAATTTCCCCTGCAGGCTGCGGCTCGCGCCGCTAGGCCTCTGAGGGTCGCGCCGCGACCAAGCGGTGCTCTGCACCTTGACCTGCGATTTCTATGGCTGAACCAGGGGATTCACAACCCCTATACTCGAATTTTAGCAGCAAAGCAGTACCAGACATACATATATTCACATATAACAACTTTTTAAACTTCAGAATCAAACTCTTCAACATAATATACATATATCTCAAGGTTTAACTACCAAAATCTATAATTTTACCTTGAGCACCTCAAGAACTCATAGGGATGAAGAAGATGAAGCAAGATACTGCACCCAACTCTTGATTTCAGCTTCAATTTTCTGCTGGAACTCCACACAATTCACACACAACACTTTAGGGTTCTTTTGGAAATGAAGATAGAAAGGAAGGGATGGGTACATATATGTTTATCTCAAATTTGGCCGGTCTCGAACCCATTAACCCGGACCCGATATCACTTTTTCAACATTAATATCATTAGGACCCAATTAAATCCACGATCTCAATGATTGTAATAATCCACTAATTAATAACTCGGAGACACGTATCACTCAATCTTGACACGTTAAATCCACGAAACGGAATTTAATTGGAACACGTAATAATTATTAAAATAAAGAGCCAGTAAATTAAATCCACGTACCAGGCTCAAATCCGGGATGTTACAAATCCTCTCCTCTTAAAAAGATTCCGTCCCGGAATCTAGCTCGGACTCGGAAACAGCTGCGGATATCGGCTCCTCATTTCGGCCTCGGGCTCCCAGGTGGCACTAGTACCCTTATGATGCTTCCACTGAACGAGTACTAGCGCGATCTCTGTATTCCGCAATCTCTTTACTTTACGGTCGGTAATCGCTTCGGGCTGCTCCACATATCTCAGGTGATCATCCACGGTGATTTCGGATAACGCCATGTACTGATCGTCCTTGGCCAGACATTTCCTCAAATGGCTCAAATGGAACGTATCGTGAACTTCGGCCAGCTCGGGAGGCAACCTCAATCTATACGCCTGATCTCGGAATTTGGCTATAATCTCGAACGGACCGATGTATCGCGGACTCAGCTTACCTCGGTGCCTAAATCTGATAACTCCCTTCCACGGCGATACTTTCAACATAACGCGGTCTCCGACACTGAACTCGAGCTCGGTCAGACGACGATCGGCATAACTCTTTTGCCGGCTCTGTGCCACTCTCATATGCTCGCGGATAACTGCCACCTTGTCGCTCGTCTCCTGTAGCAACTCGGGTCCACTGATAGGTCGCTCGCCGACCTCGCCCCAACACACTGGGGTTAGGCACTTACGCCCGTATAGTGCCTCGAATGGAGCCATCTTGATAGAAGTATGGTAGCTGTTGTTGTACGCAAACTCAACCAACGGCAAGTGAACGTCCCAACTACCACTGAAGTCAATCGCACACGCTCGAAGCATATCTTCGAGAGGCTGATTCGTCCGCTCTGTCTGCCCGTCTGTCTGAGGTCTATACGCTGTACTCAACTGAACTCTAGTCCCCAACTCACGCTGAAAGCTCTGCCAGAACCTCGAAGTAAACCGCGTATCTCTATCGGACGTAATCGACATCGGAACGCTATGCCTCGAAACTATCTCATTAATGTACAACCGAGCCAACTGATCCATAGAAATGGTGCCCCGAACCGCTAGAAAGTGGGCACTCTTCGTCAACCGATCCACAATCACCCAGATCATATCATTGCCACGAACGTGCGTGGAAGTCTGACGATGAAATCCATCATGATATGATACCACTTCCACTCGGGGATCTCTAGAGACTGCAAATGCCCGTGAGGCTTCTGATGCCCGGCCTCAACACGCAGACAAGTCATGCATTCTTCGACATATCGGCCCACATCTTTCTTCATCCCAGGCCACCAGTAATACTCACGCAGATCTCTGTACATCTTGGTGCTCCCGGGGTGAATAGACAGTCTCGACCGGTGCGACTCTTCCAGGATCAACTGCCGCAGATTACCGACTCTCGAAACCCAAACTCGATCGTGAAATACCCATAAACCTCTGCTATCCCTGCTCAACACATCAAGCTGTCCCGCAAGCCGCTCTCTCTTCACATTCTCTGCTCGTAAGCCCTCTAACTGGGCCAACCTCAGACTTTCCACAAGAGTCGATGTGACCTCGAGCCTCGCTGCTCGGGAAACCACTATCTGGCCGCACGCCTTGCGGCTCAGCGCATCGGCCACCACATTGGCCCTACCAGGATGGTACTGAATCTCGCAGTCATAATCCTTCAGTAACTCGAGGCTACGCCGCTGTCTCATATTCAGCTCTTTCTGACTGAACAAGTACTGAAGACTCTTGTGATCTGTATACACCACAAACCGCGAACCATACAAATAATGACGCCATATCTTCAACGCAAACACTATCGCGTCTAACTCAAGATCATGCACGTCATGATTCTCCTCGTAGGTCTTCAGCTGTCGCGACGCATACGCAATCACCTTACCCCGCTGCATCAGAACACCACCCAAACCGGTACCTGACGCATCACAGTAGACCACGAAATCCTCTGTACCCTCGGCCAATGCTAACACTGGAGCCTGACATAACCGGGACTTCAGATCTCTGAATGCCGACTCCTGCTCAACGGACCATACAAAAGGAACGGACTGCCGTGTCAATCTCGTCAACGGCCAACTCATGACGGCCTCGATCTTCGCCGGATCCACTGAAATACCCTCGGCGCTCACGACATGCCCCAGAAACTGGACCTCGCGCAACCAGAACTCACACTTGGAGAATTTCGCATACAGTCGCTCCTTTCGCAGCACAGATAAAACCTCTCGCAAGTGCTGCTCGTGGTCCTCGGCACTCCTCGATTAGATCAGGATGTCGTCGATAAAGACAATCACGAACCGATCCAACATAGCTCTACAGCCCCTATTCATCAAATCCATGAATGTCGCGGGTGCGTTGGTCAGTCCGAAGGGCATCACAAGGAACTCATAATGGCCGTATCTCGTTCGAAACGCGGTCTTCGGCACGTCCTCATCTCTGACTCTCAGCTGATGATACCATGATCTCAAGTCTATCTTCGAGAAGAAGCTCGAACCCTGCAACTGGTCAAACAGATCGTCGATGCGTGGAAGTGGATAACGGTTCTTCACCGTCACTCTATTCAACTCTCGATAATCAATACACATCCGCATAGAACCGTCCTTCTTCTTCACAAATAGCACTGGAGCTCCCCACGGGGACGAACTCGAACGGATGAATCCACGATCAAGCAACTCCTGAAGTTGTGACATCATCTCTCGCATCTCAGTAGGTGCCAGCCTATAAGGCGTCTTCGCAATAGGCACCGCTCCTGGGATAAGGTCGATACGTAACTCAACCTGACGATCTGGCGGTAACCCAGGCAACTCCTCTGGGAATACCTCAGGGAACTCTCTGATCACCGGTATATCCGCTATGGTCTTCTTCTCCAATCTGGCGTCAACCACATAGGCCAAAAAGGTCTCGCACCCCTTCGCAACATACCTCTGAGCTCGGGCCATCGAAACAATGCCGATCTCACCTCGGCGCCTCTCACCATACACTATCACCGTCTCACTGTCTGAAAGGGGTATCCCGATCATCTTCTTTGCGCACAGAATGTCGGCCTGCCTGGCTGTCATCCAATCCATAACCACTATCACATCGAAACTACTGATCTCTATCGGCAGTAGATCAATCAAAAACCGGTGAGCATCGATCTCTAAAACACAATCTCGGAATACTCGACTCACTAACGCTGTACTACCATCTACTCTCTCAACAACCAACGACACAGATAAAACAATAGATGGCATAGAAAAATATGCACAAAATATCACAGACACATATGAGCGGTCTGCTCCAGAATCAAACAAAATACGAGCACTAAGCCCGTTCAGGATATACGTACCGGAAACAACATCGGTGGACTCGCGGGCCTCCTCTGTCGTGGCCAGGAATACTCTACCTCGGCCTCTGGGTGCTGACTCACGGCGGCTCGACGATGACGGCTCAGCTCTGGCACCGCTGGTACTCGCTCCCTGTACAGCTGGCGGCGCATCGGGACAATCTCTTGCGACATGACCTGGCCTCCCACATCGGAAGCACAGGGAATCCCTCGAAGTACATGTAAAGGAGGTGTGGCCATACTGACCACAACGGTAACATAGGGGCTGCTCCCGCATACAAGAACCGGAATGACGGCGGCGGCATCTCTGATAGTCTCTCTCTCTCCGGCTGAACTGTCTGCCCGACTCCCTGATGGCTGGGACCCCTGCCCCACGCTACTCTGACTCTGGCTGGGAGCACTATATCGGGAAGTCTGCCCCTAACTCTGACTGGCCGCCCCCGACCCCTGATACTGCCCTGATCTCCTGGACCTACAGTCTCTGCCTCTATCTCTGTCTCTACGGAATCCCGATCCCTGCCCCTGACTCTGCTGCTGCTCAGGCTGTCTCTCCCTCTGAAAATCCTGGGGCTCTCGGTAGTAGCTATGGGACTGGTCAGACGTCCCGGTCCTCTGTCTCTGGGATGGAGGCTGACCCCTATGCCTCTCAATCTCTCTCTCTAACACGAGCCAACTCCAAGGCTCTCGCAAACGTAGGAGTGTCGTGAAGCCCGACGAACTCCCGGATATCTGACCGCAAACCATCAATAAAAGCATCAGCCTTACGAACCTCGGTATCAACGTGCTGGGGCGCAAACTGAGCATACTCATTAAAACGGTCTACATACTGCTGGACTGACATGCTACCCTGCTGGAGATGCAAGAAACGGCGATCCATTTCCCGGCGCTCGTCTCGGGGAATATACTGGAGCTCAAAGATGGCACGGAACTGCTCCCACGACATGGCATAAGCTGCAGCTGTAGTCATCGACGACTCAATGGACTTCCACCACTGTGAAGCCCCTCCTTTCAGCAAATAGGCCGCATAACCGACCATATCACGTGGATCGACATGGGCGACTCAGAAAGCCGCCTCGATCTCTCTCTCCTATGCCATAGTCGCGCCCGGCTCACCACCGCCTCGGAACTGGGGTGGGACTCCTGCCATAAAGTCCTTAAAGGACCCACCTCGCGGAGCAGAAGAAGAAGATGCCCCAACCCCTGTCTCGGCACTAGTAACCGGTGGCGGATCTGATCTCTGCTGTCGATCCCTCTCTCTGTAGAACTCAGTCAAAACCGCTAACATCTCTGACCGGCGGATATACTCATCCCCCGCTGGTCTCTCGGGCCCTGATCCCTCTCCGCGGTCTGCCATAATCTGTAACAACCCAACTTTTAGCCCAATTTAATATCCGATTATCGAACCAATAAATGTAATTTTATTACATTATTTGAATTATAATTTAATTAAGTCTTTGAAATATTTTAATTATATATAAATATTTAAATTATGATTTATGATTTAATAAATTATTAAGATAATTAAATAAAAGATATATAAGATACGAATATAATAGTGGGTTAAGTAACAAACATAACTAGTCAAAGTATATAAATGGAAATTATAATCATAAAATCAGATTTCTCTCTCTCTCTCTAGACTCTCTCTCTCTCTAGACTTTCTCTCTACTCTCTCTCTACATCTCTCTAAGTTTACTCCCAAACCGACCGTCGAATTATCAAGATTTATACGTTATCGGGAAGATTACGAAGAGTACTATAAGATTATGGTGTTGCATGTATGATTACACACGAAATTGAGGTAAGAATTTACGTTTTAAGCTTTATATGTTCGGTTTTTAAAAGATGAATTCGAGTTTAGTGTTTTTATATGATTTAAAGTTAGATTTAACTAGAATGAGTACAATATAAATGAATCTAGGCTTAATACTTAGTATATATATGATTTTAGGCTTGAAAATGTAAGATTAAAAGCTGTAGAAGATGAACAAATTCGAGATGCCAAGAACAAACTCGAATTTAGCTAAAATCGAACCAAGAAATCAGTTTTTGACCTTAAATTCGAGATTGTGTTCGAGATTAACCCCTAAACTCGAGAGATGTTCGAATTTGGTGATAGATTCGAACTAGAGGTTCGAATTTAACCATGGGCGTCGACTTTAGTCCTTAAAGTGAGATATGTTTCGAATTTAGCTTTAGTATTCGACTTTAACCCTTACATTCGAATGGGTATTCGAATCTAGTGAATAGGACTTCGAATTTGAGCTTAAGTTTGAATGAAATGGTTTCAAGTTTATTATATGGGTCGAAACTGATGATATAAGTTAGAAGGATGACTTCAAATCTAGTTAATGAGCTTTGAATTTAGTATGAAATATTGAAACTACTCTTAAACTTGAAAATTTTAAATAAATCACATGACCAACACATAAAATGACAAAATAATTAAATTATGGATTAATATATATATATATATATATATATATATATATATATATATATATATATATATATATATATATATATACACACACATTGATCTTTTGAGAATATTAATAACAAAGAATACAAATGAAAGAACGAGATTAATGATCATGTAATCAAAGATATGAGATATTGAGATTAAAAGACCAACGAATGAACCTTGAGCTTATGAATTGAATGAATACTGAATATATATTATTCAGATGATATAAAGAGCTAATAAATATCAGAAATGATATTATTAACAGATTGAGCAACAAGCAAAATGACAAGCATCTGAAAATCTGATATAAGTCAGATTGTGAGCACAGAGCCAGAGCCAGAAAGTGCAAATAGCCAGTAACTGTGAGTTGTAGATTTCACTTTAACTGCATATTATGTGAATTGAGACTTTTGTTGCATGATTCTGATTTATTTGACATTCTGATCTTGAGCTTATTGATATATTGTCATAGTATATTTAGTATGATTTGTTGAACTGAGCATTTATTCTTCTAGATTCGATTCTTTGACGAGTCATTTGATTGTTAAGCTTAACACCATCACTATTGCTCAGTGTTGGGTTAATGTTAGGCTTATGATGTGCTGATTTACGTGATGAAAGCACAGAGGGTAGCTAGAGCTGAGCATTCCGATGATATCCATATAGAGCTTTTACTGGTAGCTAGCCCAGTACGTGGTTGATCCCCACTAATGATGCGTGTGTATGGATTTATCATCATCCGAGCATTCCTTATGAAACTGTCTAAAAGTCTCAAGAGCAACAACAGTTTTATAACTGGGAGCTGAGCAAAGTCGCGCATCTAAAGAGCATTAATTGGCCAATGTCCCTTCGAGATTTGAGCTGTGCATGAGCCTAGTGCAGTGCATAAGCATAGAGCTGAGCCGTGCATGAGCCGAGTGCAGTGCATGTGCTTCCGCGTTCATAATTGCATGTTAAATGTGAAATTCTGCATTCTCACTAAGCAAATAAGCTTAGCCCGTTGTTGCATTATTTTTCAGGTAAAAGCAAAGGATTGGCTTGACCTATATACATATATATATATATATATATATATATATATATACCCTTGAGAATTAATGAAACAATAAATTTAATTGAAAGAAAGATTTATGAATGATCAGTTATCAGAATCAGATAAAATAAATATTTTTAAAGATAAAAATAAGGAATTTAAATGTTAGAAGATGATGATATTGATATGATATTGATATTATGATTCTGGACAGGTTCAGTGAAATTCTGAACATTTAGATAAAGATTTAAAGCGGGTCAAAGATTTTTAATTGACAGAGAACAGATTGAGATAAAATCCTGAGATAACTCAGGTGGCAGATTTTACATCTGTTTGATAAAGACCCAACACTGTGAGTTATAGATATTCAGATTTAACATGCTTGATTTCCGGTTGAGACATATTGTTGATGTTAGATTAAATTGACACTCATATCATTAGCTGGATTGTGACCTGTGCACACCATGGTTGGGTGTTGCCAAGTGGATCATGATAGCTATTTGATCATCATTTCTTATGTTATTGCATTTATAATTCATTTCTGCTACTGCTTTGAGATTACTGCTATCATGACCTTGATTACTTATGCTTCATCATTGAATAGACTTGTTATATTGATTCAGCTTGATTAGTCTTGATTAGTCTATTGTTCTAGACCTGGCTATTTCACCAGTTCAAATGAACTTGGTAATGACCTCCGATGTTCCGCCACGTTGACTTACTGGTAGCTAGCCCAGTATGTGGCTGATCCCCACGATTTAAGCGTGAGCGTGGCCTGAGCATCATCCGACTCCATGACTTCTATGTCTCAATCATGAGGGCTGTAGCGGCAGCCAAGACATATCACGCTAGATTGATGATCCGCTTGACATGCATGTTAATTTGAAAATCTATTTACTCACTAAGCATTGCTTACGGTTGCTACATTAATATTTTTACAGGCAAAGACAAAGGAAAGTCACCTGCCGGACCTAGTTCTTAGGTCTTACACGCTCAAGACAGAAGTTTCATAGACCTCTACTCAGCGACCCCATTTTGGTACTAATTGGATGACGATATTATGGTGATCTGGGTAGATTTATTTTGATAATATGATGACATTAATTAGATTAGACTTGTGCCCTTTATAAGTTTAATTTTAAAAACTTAATCTGTATTAAACTTAAACCCTAATATTTTGTACTGTAATTTTTAATTCCGCAATTAATTACTCTATCTTAGTTATGGTTGATATCGTATTGCATGATGTGGGACCTAGACTGGTGAGAACTGCCCCGTAAGGGGTGGTCTAAAAGTCCATATAGAGCTTTTACTGGTAGCTAGCCCAGTACGTGGCTGATCCCCACTAATGATGCGTGTGTATGGATTTATCATCATCCGAGCATTCCTTATGAATTTGTCTAAAAGTCTCAAGAGCAACAACAGTTTTATAACTGGGAGCTGAGCAAAGTCGCGCATCAAAAGAGCATTAATTGGCCAATGTCCCTTCGAGATTGAGCTGTGCATGAGCCTAGTGCAGTGCATATAGAGCTGAGCCGTGCATGAGCCGAGTGCAGTGCATGTGCTTCCGCGTTCATAATTGCATGTTAAATGTGAAATTCTACATTCTCACTAAGCAAATAAGCTTACCCCGTTGTTGCATTATTTTTCAGGTAAAGGCAAAGGATTGGCTGGACCTAGTTCATAGGTCAGGACTTGAAAGAGCTTGAAGTGCATTAGAAACTGTTCCAATACCTTGGTACTTGATTAAAGATAGAGCTTTGGGGTTTGGGCTAGTTTATAATTGTGCTTTGATGAATTAGTCTAGAAGTCTGCCCCTATTACTTAAAAATTATCTTTGATTGTAATTAACTTTTATTCCGCAACTGTTAATTTTATCTTAGTTTCATGATTGATATTGCGTTGCTACTGGGCCTTGACTTGAGACCGTTGAGAAATCAGAGGGTCTCACAGGATGGTATCAGAGCAATAGTTTGAGTGAATCATTGTATTACGTGTAATACATGATCTCAAACTTGTGCAATGCTATAGTATCAATCATGACAGGATGACTTGAACTAAGATAGGTTTCAGAGACTAGTAGGACGGGGCATGAAAGGGTACAATGTGCTAGACTAATGAGCTAAATATTTAGTGATTTGAATTTCAGAGCTATGTCTGGAGAAGGTGGACCATCAGGTGGCATGACCCCAGAGCAAGTCCTGGAAATGATGCAACAACTAATAACCCAGAATAATGAGCAACAAAACAAGTTTATGCTAGAGCAAATTGAATCAATAAAGAAAACTGAAAAGAGAAATAAACTTAAAAAGAAGCAAACTGAACAGTCAAGCGAATCAGATTCAGATGATGAGCATGTCAATCAACGAGTTGTGCAGCCAAAAGGCTGTAGATTCAAAGACTTCAAAGCGAGTGGTGCCTTAACGTTTGAAGGCACAGTAGATCCAATACAAGCGTTAGATTGGATAAGTCATACTGAATAGATCTTCAGTATCTCAGAATGTCTGGACAGCAATAGAGTTAAGTTTGCTGCAGCACTATTCGTTGGAGCTGCTAGAGCCTGGTGGAAAACACAAAGGAGCATCTATGGTGAGGAAGCAATTACGACATTGGACTGGGAGCAGTTCTTGGAGATGTTCAACGCCAAATACTGTCCAACAGACAAACAAGACGGACTTGAGATGCAGTTGATGCAATTGAAACAATGAACAAAACCGTTGATGAATACGAGCATGAGTTCTCGAGACTTTGCGGCTACTCGTCATATCAAGTAGCAACAGAAGAGCGTAAGATAAACCGATTCAGACTGGGTCTGAATCCAACATATAGAAGACAAATGAGCAGCATAAATTTCACGACGTATCTCAGCATAGTGGAAGCAGCAAGAATGGTGGAGCGGGAATTCACAGATCCGAGTTGTGAACCTGTTATGATGGCTATAAGTCCTAATTATCCATCTCCACCTAAGAAACATAAGTCTAGTAGATTCTTCGGTTCATCGAAGGCCAGTCAGCAGCAGTCACAAGCATCCTCTACACCTCAGAAGACTAAAGTTTACTCCCTACAGTCAGGAGCTCGATCGTGCAAACGATGTAACAAATTTCATAGCGGACGCTGCAACTTTAGAGATGTGACCTGTTACACTTGTAACCGGATTGGACATGGAAGCGATGAGTGCCCAGAAAGAAACGACGTATGCTACAACTGTGGTGAGCGTGAACATTATGCCAAGCATTGCCCAAATGCACGCGTGCTTACTAATCAGGAACAACCAGTTGGCAGAGCAATCCAACAGAGTACTACAATGATACCTACAGCTAAGGCGCGAGCTTTCCATATAACTGCTGAGGATGCCAAGGAGACACCAGAAACGGCAAAAGACCCCAATGTTAACTAATAATAAGTTTCTTATATGATAAAATGATTTAATTCCGTTACCATTTGAATTTCAAATTCTAAAATAAGTATTGAGTTAACTGTGCAACCCTGTCATCGATAATGAATAATGCGGATGACATATGGGTTGTATCAGTTGAAGTTACGATATAAATACATTTCCAATAAGAAATTATACCTATAGACAATATAGGTATTGTAATCTGAATCATGTATGATTCAAAACCCGAGAGAAATCAAAATATAATCCTAAACACCATCTACTTCATAAATCCTTGTAATCTGAAAGATTACAGCGTGTCTTATAATGAGACAGAGGTAGAAGTAGTTGATTCAATAAATATTAATGAGAAAAGTATTTGAATCAATTGACAAACGCCCGAGGACAACTTGAACGAGAATCAAAGAAGTCAGAGGCACAAAGCAAGAGTGACAAGAAAATAGACTGAAATTTTGTAAAGTCAAGTGATTGGTCATAAATGGCCAATGAAAAGTCTGTTATGTGTCAAAATAAATGTAAGAATGGATTCTCACTATGTCGACGCGAGACTAGTGAGATATCTAATATGGAATTCCTATTCCATCTAAATGCAAATAAAAAGTCAAAACATAAGTCTATACATATAATTAAACAGAACCAAAGATTATTGTTTTGTCGAAGTCTCTTGACCGAATTGCACAGTGAACTAATAGAGGAAGGCGATGACGATAAAATAGAAGATGATGTAAATAGTCGTGGAGACGGTTTTGGAACCCTAGTAACTCGAGATCTGACTTCAATAATAGAATCTGCCGTCATGTCTAACGAATACGAGAAAGCCTAAGTAAATTGTCGATTTCTATCAA
The DNA here is from genome assembly GCA_020465985.1 of Centrapalus pauciflorus. Taxonomy (NCBI): domain Eukaryota; kingdom Viridiplantae; phylum Streptophyta; class Magnoliopsida; order Asterales; family Asteraceae; genus Centrapalus; species Centrapalus pauciflorus. The sequence goes on along the minus strand of JAANYP010003621.1, from coordinate 63,890 downwards.
TTTGTTCCTTAGAATTCGATTCTGTATCACATTTGTTTTCCATGTCGTTAAATGTTCCTATTCGGTGCAAGATTTGAAAGTGTATGATCACTTCAAGTTCTTGATCATATTCGACTTGCCTGAAATATCTCTTAACTGCTGAAACCGTTGCGAAGAAGATGTGATCGATTATAACTTCTGTTTTGTTCGGCAAGCTATAAATAATTATAAATTCTGTTTTGTTCGGCAAGCTATAAATACAGCATTTCAACATTTTGCCTTAATCTCTCATTTTCGGCTTTTAAATACTCGATCTTCTTGGAGGAATTTGCTTCTCGAGAGACTGCTTATGTAAATGATGTGGCAGATATAGCAGCACAATTGGAGACCAAGGTAGGTGAGGTGGAGTCGTTACGCGAAGAGTTGACTCCGATTGTTGCGCCGAAGGATATATTTCATTTGTTTAAATAGAGCGAAGAAAAATTTGAAGTCTTCATAACGAGTCAGCACAAATCAGAAATCAGTTAAGCGATTGATGATTGAAACATCATCAATAAAAGAAACATAAAATACAGATATCAGACTCCCGAAAAAGCTCTGTATCTGACTCAAAATCAAATGAAAGAGATATATGAGCTAACTCATGTATTGAGTTGCTATCTGGATTGATTATGGCGAAAAGCATAAAGCTCATATAATACGAGTATGAATAATAATTCAGAATTCCTAAAATGATCAAGCAGTGAAATAATGAATCAAATATGAAACTCTGAAGAGAAATTTGAGTTTCTTGTGCTTGAGAATTTCAAAAGAAACATAAATCATGAAATACAGATGGTGCTCGTTCCGTGGAAACACCACAGAGGTTCACATCAGCTTTGGGAATCAGGATAACATAAAAGCTATCTGCCCAAGTCTGTTCGAACATATCTAACTTCGGGGACGAAGTTTGTGCGTGGTGGAGCCCATTCTGTAACAACCCAACTTTTAGCCCAATTTAATATCTGATTATCGAACCAATAAATGTAATTTTATTACATTATTTGAATTATAATTTAATTAAGTCTTTGAAATATTTTAATTATATATAAATATTTAAATTATGATATATGATTTAATAAATTATTAAGATAATTAAATAAAAGATATATAAGATACGAATATAATAGTGGGTTAAGTAACAAACATAACTAGTCAAAGTATATAAACGGAAATTATAATCATAAAATCAGATTTCTCTCTCTTTCTAGACTCTCTCTCTCTCTCTAGACTCTCTCTCTCTACTCTCTCTCTACATCTCTCTAAGTTTACTCCCAAACCGACCGTTGGATTATCAAGATTTATACGTTATTGGGAAGATTACGAAGAGTACTATAATATTATGGTGTTGCATGTATGATTACACACGAAATTGAGGTAAGAATTTACGTTTTAAGCTTTATATGTTCGGTTTTTAAAAGATGAATTCGAGTTTAGTGTTTTTATATGATTTAAAGTTAGATTTAACGAGAATGAGTACAATATAAATGAATCTAGGCTTAATACTTAGTATATATATGATTTTAGGCTTGAAAATGTAAGATTAAAAGCTGTAGAAGATGAACAAATTCGAGATGCCAAGAACAAACTCGAATTTAGCTAAAATCGAACCAAGAAATCAGTTTTTGACCTTAAATTCGAGATTGTGTTCGAGATTAACCCCTAAACTCGAGAGATGTTCGAATTTGGTGATATATTCGAACTAGAGGTTCGAATTTAACCATGTGCTTCGACTTTAGTCCTTAAAGTGAGATATGTTTCGAATTTAGCTTTAGTATTCGACTTTAACCCTTACATTCGAATGGGTATTCGAATCTAGTGAATATGACTTCGAATTTGAGCTTAAGTTTGAATGAAATGGTTTCAAGTTTATTATATGGGTCGAAACTGATGATATAAGTTAGAAGGATGACTTCAAATCTAGTTAATGAGCTTTGAATTTAGTATGAAATATTGAAACTACTCTTAAACTTGAAAATTTTAAATAAATCACATGACCAACACATAAAATGACAAAATAATTAAATTATGGATTAATATATATATATATATATATATATATATATATATATATATATATATATATATATATATATAGGATTATATATATATATATATATATACATGTTCGAATTTAGCAAATATAGTTTGAATTTAATATATATTTGAAATGTATGACTTCAAGTTTAATTTCATGTTCGAATTTATTATATATTAAATTCGAATTCCCCATTTCTTAAATCCAAATATCTTGAATAAATCACATGAACAACACATAAAATAACAAAATATTTAGAAAAGTGATTATATATAAATATATGAATGGTTGATAAATTAATAGAAATCAAGATCTATAAAATTAAGAAAGATTCTAATGAGATTGATGATAATATGAGCAAGATATTGAGATTAAAAGACCAACGAATGAACCTCGAGCAACATTTAACGAATGAATACTGAATATACTATTCAGATGATATAAAAGCTAATAAATATCAGAACTGATATTATTAACAGATTGAGCAACAAGCAAAATGGCGAGCATCTGCAAGTCTGACATAAGTCAGATAGTGGTTCTAATCCACTACAGATTGTGAGCAACAGAGCCAGAGCCAGAAAGTGCAAATAGCCAGTAACTGTGAGTTGTAGATTTCACTTTAACTGCATATTATGTGAATTGAGACTTTTGTTGCATGATTCTGATTTATTTGGCATTCTGATCTTGAGCTTATTGATATATTGTCATGGTATATTTACTATGATTTGTTGAGCTGAGTATTTCTTCTTCTAGATTCGATTCTTTGACGAGTCATTTGATTGTTAAGCTTAACACCATCACTATTGCTCAGTGTTGGGTTAATGTTAGGCTTATGATGTGCTGATTTACGTGATGAAAGCACAGAGGGTATCTAGAGCTGAGCATTCCGATGATATCCATATAGAGCTTTTACTGGTAGCTAGCCCAGTACGTGGCTGATCCCCACTAATGATGCGTGTGTATGGATTTATCATCATCCGAGCATTCCTTATGAATTTGTCTTAAAGTCTCAAGAGCAACAACAGTTTTATAACTGGGAGCTGAGCAAAGTCGCGCATCAAAAGAGCATTAATTGGCCAATGTCCCTTCGAGATTGAGCTGTGCATGAGCCTAGTGCAGTGCATATAGAGCTGAGCCGTGCATGAGCCGAGTGCAGTGCATGTGCTTCCGCGTTCATAATTGCATGTTAAATGTGAAATTCTACATTCTCACTAAACAAATAAGCTTACCCCGTTGTTGCATTATTTTTCAGGTAAAGGCAAAGGATTGGCTGGACCTAGTTCATAGGTCAGGTTTTGAAAGAGCTTGAAGTGCATTAGAAACTGTTCCAATACCTTGGTACTTGATTAAAGATAGAGCTTTGGGGTTTGGGCTAGTTTATAATTGTGCTTTGATGAATTAGTCTAGAAGTCTGCCCCTATTACTTAAAAATTATCTTTGATTGTAATTAACTTTTATTCCGCAACTGTTAATTTTATCTTAGTTTCATGATTGATATTGCGTTGCTACTGGGCCTTGACTTGAGACCGTTGAGAAATCAGAGGGTCTCACATAATCACCTGCACATATCACAAAGGTAAGATAACAGATCGACCACCCAACGTTATACAATAAGCTAGGTCAGTTAATTCCGCTAAACTCAGTCTCAGGGAAGATTCCCACGGATCTGAACACGGTAAGAGCTCAAGCATCCACTGATACTCAATACTGAAACCACATGCTCTGATACCAAGCTGTAACACCCACATTTCTCACACAAGTGCCACGTCAATACAATACACAGGTGGCAACATCGCAATCATCTCAAAGTATACATGTCACAGGATTAGCGGAAAACACTGTTAATTAAAACTTTAACACATAAATCGTCATACACCTTGTCACATACTGAAACAACACATACACTCTGAACTGACTGCTAAACACTGATTACTGATAGCTAACACAATGTTGATCAAGTACAAGATACAGATAGCTGTTCTGAAGTCTAATCTCAAATGATAACTAGCACACATAAACTCTAACTGCCCCGACCCCTACTTTGGCAGCAGCAGCTGCTGCGATACCACTGTATGACTGCCTGAGACACACAGGACTCGAAAACATAAGCTGGACAGCTCGTGAGTACGCGAGGGTTAGACACTGCAGATAAACACATATAACATACACAACACATATATCTCAATGTATATAGCACGGCTCGATGCACACACATATCTCTGCTCAAAAGGGGACGCCGTTCCCCAGCTAACAGGCCGCACACAGCAGCGGTTAGCTACTCAATAGGCACAGGAGCGACCTGGCAATAACACTGCTATATATATACAGTCTCATACTTCATGACTGGTTAGGGACGGTCAGCCTGCGCGATCACATATCGCGGACACCTGCAACTCAAACACGTATAGCACATATAGGGTAGAGAAACTCATACCTGCTGGTCACCACAGTCTCATACTGTTAGGTTGCATTTTAATTGATGGAAACAAAGTCTAGGGGTTGTTGTGTATTTCTTTAATAATTGTCAAAAATGTATATAAATAGTATGTTTGACTTTCTATAGAAAATAGATCTGACATTTTGCACTTTTGTACGGAAGATAGCAGTTACTGGAATTGGAGAATATTCTCTCATCATTGTAATCGACATTCTCTGATAATCAATCATTCGGTTAGTGTTTTGATTAATGAATTGTTATTGTTCTTAATTTGTTGTATGATTGATATGAAACTGTAATTCACAATTGGTATCAGAGCTTTAGGGGTGAATATTCTGATCTGAGATTGATTTTTTTTCGAAATTGTTCTTGAGATTTTTTTTCGAAAAACCCTAAAATCACTAAGGGTTTTAATGTGTTGATCATTACCAGTGAAAATTGGATCGAAGGTAAGGATTGATAGACGAATCAACTGAGTATAAACTTGAATTGATTCACAAAACACAGAAAAAGATCTAGGCATTCTTGCTAAATTTTGAAAATATAAAAACGAATACTGTTCCATTGAAAAAGTCAAACCTAGATCTATTTTTGCACAAAGGTGTTTCACAAAAAGTGTTTGTATTCAAAATCCTCACCTTCGATTGCAATTTGAGTGAAAATGGGCAAAGTTTTGGATTTAATTTGAATTTCAGACTTGAAAAATCAGAAAATATTAAGAAACTCGAAATACACATATCCTTTGTGTTATTCGAGTTGAATATTTCTGTTATTCGAGTTGAATACCTGTGAAAGTCGAGTTGACAAAAGTGTCAATCGAGTTGACAATCACTGTCAATCGAGTTGACAACCACAATCAATCACGTTAGATATAAAGTTGATCGAGTTTAATAGAAGTGAAATTTATTCAAGATTCATTTCAAGCAAATTCGAGTTTCATTTCAAGCAAATTCGAGTTTCATTTCAAGAAAATTCGAGTTTCATTTTAAACAATTTCAAGTTTCATTTCAAAGTCATTCGAGTTTTCTTTCAAACTCACTCGAGTTTCATACCAAACTCAATCGAGTTTCACTCTAAACTCATTCGAGTTTCACATTAAACTCATTCGAGTTTCACTCTAAGCTCATTCGAGTTTCACATTACACTCATTCGAGTATCACTCTAAACTCATTCGAGTTTCACATTACACTCATTCAAGTTTCACTCAAAACTCATTCGAGTTTCATACTTAGATCATTCGAGTTTCAAACACACATTAATCGAGATTGTTGCAATACATCAACATCAAGTCTATTCAGTGTCTGAGTCAAGTTGATTATTGCTACTAACAAATTACTGTGTTGTAGATTTTAGTACTAATCTGTGTTTCCAAGTTTGATCAAAATTTTCAATCTCAATCAAAGTTCATCAGATCTTGGACAGTTTCCCATATATCAATCAATATGTCTAAAGACGCTCTGGCAATGGGATCAGAAACCAAACCCCCAATTCTATATAGGGGTGAATATGTTCAATGGAGGGAGAGGTTTCTTGAATTTATTAGTTTTCATGATCTGTCGGAAGAGATGCTGAAATCCTTAACAGAAGGACCAGCCACTTTCATGGAAACAATCCTTGGAGTACCAACTGGTAATCCCCCAATTCCACCAAGGACAGTCGAGGTCACCAACCTGACTGAGGCTCAAAAGAAGAGAAAATTAGGGGATAAAACTGCCAGGAAGTTACTTCTGATATCCATCCCAAATGATATTTACACATGCCTCACAAACACTAAAACTTCTAAGTCAATTTGGGATGAAGTGTGTAAAATCATGAGGGGATCTGACAGAGCTGCCCCAAATAGGGCTAGAAACAGCCTAATGACGTTTGAAAATTTCAGAGCCCGTGAAGGTGAACTACTGGAAAACACTTACCTAAGGTTTGTGAATTTGGTAAGTGAAATGAAACGAAACGGAGTGACAAAGTCCAATCTGGACATAAATGTCAAATTTCTAAATGTTCTGAATCATGAATGGGAAAAATATGCTATGATTATCCAACAAACAAAGGATATTGAAGAAATGGATTTTTATATGATATTTGAGAACCTCAACAACTATCAAGAGGTTGTGTTGAGGAAAATATCAGGATAGAAGAAAGCAGAGAAAGAAACTGTTGATCCATTGGCTCTACTGGCAGAGAAAAAGTTCAAATACAAAATGAAAAAGGAGAAAAGAGCCGTAGTCAGCAGTACATCTTCCGAATCAGAATCCTCAGATTCATTTGCTGATTTAGAGATAGAAGAGATGAAAAAGCAGATGGCACTGCTTACAAAAGCATTTCAAAAGAAATTCTACAGAAAGCCAACCAACAATAAGATGCGCTATAAAACAGGCTCGAGGAAAATTGAGAAGAATGACAAATATGAGAAATCTGGAGAAAGCAGTGGAAGAAAAACTGACAAATATGAAAAGTCAGACAAGTCAGCAAAGAAAGAGTCAGAACAGAAATGTTACAACTGTGGAAAACCAGGTCATTATGCCCGAGAATGCAGATCTCCAGTAGTCAAAAACTCAGACTACTATACGAGAAAGGCTCTCTTAGCCAAAGAAAAAGAGTCTGGCAAAGCTCTTATGGCGGAGGATGACCACTGGTTGCAGTTATCTGAAGATGATGATATTTTGGATGAAGATGCTCATATTTGCCTCAAATCAGAAATTTTCAATGAGTCAGAATTGAGTGAATCAGCATTGATAGCTGAAGATGAAGTATGGGTTGGATTAACTGATGAAGAGGATGCAGAAAGACAAGAATCTGAGGAGGAAGAGACAGAAGAAGTTGCATTGATGGCAACTGGAAAAAATGAGGCTGAAAATGATGAAGATTCAGAGTCTGAAAAATCAGATGGTTCAGATAAGCCGGAGGTACATTCTAATTCTGACTCTGATATTGATGAATCATGTGTATTAGAAGAAAAACTAACTCATATGCCCTTTATGCTTAAAAAGTTTGAAAAATCTTTAAAGGCGGAAAAGAAAAATGCTAATTCTTTGGAAAACAAACTTCGTAATGAACATAACTTAGTTTTAGACTTTTCCAAAGATAAAGCATTAGCCTTACGAGCAGTTTCAGACTTACAAGATAAGGAAAGAGAACTACAAAGCAATATACTCAATCTTAATCACAATATATCTGATTTACAAGAAAGACTGCGAATAGCAGAATTAGAAGCTTCAAACTTTTCTGTAAAATATCATGCTATTTTTGAAGAACGAACTAAACTTTATGAGAAAATAAAGAAGATTGAAGATGAATTTATCAAAAGAGGGCAAACAGATCAAACAATTTATTTAAATCAACCAAAAGACACAGAATTTTATAATTCTGAATCTGGAATTGGTTGGGAAAAATCCAAAGTATCTTACAAAAGCAATATCTAGTTCACCAACATTATATGATGTCAGATACATGAACTTAGGATTAACAATGGCATTTATGAAAGCCTCTGAAGAAGTAGAATCTAGTGAAGAAATAAAAAGATTACGATCAGACAAAATGCAAAATTCTGGTGATTATACCAGAATAAATGAAACAAGCAATATTCATGATACTAAAGAAGAGTACATTTAAACATATTCTGAAAAGAATTTGTCTGAATTACCTACTCAATCTCAAAAATTATATCTGCCATATTCAATTTTAGAAAAGATAAATTCTGATCTAGAATTGAAAGTTAAAAATTTTGAAATAGAGAATGGAACTCTCAAGGCTGAACTAAGAACAATGGAACAAATGTTGCAAGATCAGCCTAAAAACATAAAGTTGTCTGATTCACAATCCTCTACTTCTCTAGATTCTATAAATTCATAAAAGGAATTTGATCTGTACATGCACTCTGACTTTAATTCATTAGAGCAAATGTTTGGTAAAATTGATGAATTTATCAAACCTTTGCATAACAAACAATCAAATGATAATAAAGAACTTGTTAAAATTCTGCAAAGAATGTCTACAGATTCTTTAAAATCATCTGAAAATTCACCATTACTACAACAAAAGAAGGAGAAAACAAAAGTTATTGTTAATACTCCTAACTTTGAAAAGGGTGAATCATCTTTATCAGCGGACTCAATTGCACTTAAAGTCCAATCTTCAAAAGGTATGAGAAATTTACAGAAGAAACGAGTATCTAAATCTACTAATTCTCATACTTCTTTTATGTCAGATATCATTGTGAACGGTTAGAGAAAACAAGTTTGGCGAAAGAAGAAAAGAGAACAGAAAAACAAGAGTATAAAACAAGAGTGGCGCGTGAAGGACAAAATTGTTACAGATAGAAATAGCAACATTGAACATTCCGTCTGTAATAATAAACTTGTTAATAATTCTTGTATAAAGTTTTCAAGTACGGACTTAATTGCTTTGAATTCTTGTGCTTGTAAGCCTTCAATTGTTAAAACTAATAAGCTCGCCTGGCAACCAAAGAAAAAGGACCCATTTTATGAACAGAAAAAGGTTCCACAAAAAAATATTTCAAAAACAATGCCACTGCGAATTGTACAAGAGTGGATACCTAAAAGAACAGTTCGAAAGTGGGTACCTAAAATAACTTCAAATGATAAGCTAAAAGCCATATCTGTTAGAAAAACAAATAATACTGTGCATGAATTACCTAAAACAAAAGTACCCAACTACAAGTGGGTACCTCATGTGCTATTTCGTCTTATAGGTAAACTATGTCTGGTATCTTGACTCCGGATGTTCCAAGCATATGACCGGACAACGAGACACACTCACGGACTTTGTAGAAAAGTTTTGTGGGACGGTCAGATTTGGAAATGATCAGTTTTGTCTGATCAAAGGATACGGAAGTCTCAAATACGACAAAATTACCATCCAAAAGGTTTTCTATGTTGATGGTCTTGGACACAATTTGTTTAGTATTGGACAGTTGTGTGATAAAGGTTTAGAAGTCAATTTCAAAGCCAATCGGTGCAGCATCAGATCCGGAGAAGGAAAGGAAATTTTGGCAGGAAATAGGAAAACAAATTTGTACTCCATTGATTTAGCTTCGATTAATCTGAAGAAAGATGTCTGCTTAATGTCAAAAGCTACATCTAAAACAGCATGGCTGTGGCATCGTCGCCTTTCACATCTGAACTTCAATGAGTTAACCAACCTAGCAAAAGGAGGGTTAGTTAAAGGGTTGCCGACTCTCAAATTCCAAAAAGAGCAGTTGTGTGCCGCATGTGAAAAATGAAAAATGACAAGAGCTACACACAAATCCAAAACAGAACACTCATCCACGAGAGCGCTGGAACTACTGCATATGGATTTGTGTGGACCAATGAGAGTACAAAGCATTAATAAGAAACGATATGTATTGGTGATAGTTGATGACTATTCACGATACACATGGGTTTTCTTCCTGAGGTCCAAATCAGATGCAAACGAAACGATCATAGACTTCATCCGGAAAATACAAGTGAAGTTGCAACTCACAATTCAAACAATCCGCTCAGATAACGGGACAGAATTCAAAAACAAATCGCTTGACTCATTCTTGAATTCTATAGGAATTACACATCAGTTTTCAGCTGCTCGAACTCCACAACAAAATGGTGTCGTTGAAAGAAGAAATCGGACACGAGTGGAATCAGCTAGAACGATGCTGACATATTCAAATTTACCGTTATTTTTATGGGCAGAAGCAGTTGCAACAGCTTGTTTCACACAGAATCGTTCAATCATAAATAAGAGATTCGGAAAGACTCCTTATGAATTGATTAATAAACGAATACCTAATATTAAATTTTTCCATGTCTTTGGTTGCAGATGCTTTATTCTAAACGACAAAGATAATCTTGGAAAGTTTAATCAAAAGGCAGATGAAGGAATATTCATCGGATATTCAAAGGAGTCGGTTTCCTTCCGAGTGTACAACAAGAGAACCAAGACAGTCAACGAGAGCGTGAATGTCAAATTTGATGAAGGAGTGGTAATGGCTTCTGAACACACCAGTTCAGGACCCGAACCTAAGACGCAGACTTCATTGGAGTCATCTGAACAAAATGCTGAACACTCAGAATTACATAAGTTATTTGAGAATTTTTATGAAGACTATTTTGAAAAGCCCAAAACTAATGTTCAAAATTTGGTGCCTGACAGGATTACTGAAGATCCAGTCGTAGTCTCTGATCTTTCTCAACAACAAGTTTCAGAAGAAACTGGAGAAGCCTCAACAGCAAATGTGCAGTCGACTACTGAGATTGTACAACCCATTGAACCTCCAAATTCTTCTGAAACCCCCATTACTTCTGAACATTCAGAAGCTCCTACCTCAGATGTCCCACCTACAACATCTGAAGTAACTCCCCAACCATATCTAGATCGTAATCCCAATCAAGACCAAATAGAACCGTTTCCACATACTTTTAAGTGGACAAGAAATCACCCAATAGAAAACATTATTGGTGATCCATCCGCGTCAGTCCAAACCAGAAGGGTAACCATAAACGAATGTTTATTTTCAAAATTTTTAAGTAAAATAGAGCCCAAGAATGTAAAAGAAGCACTTCTGGACGCTGATTGGATTGTAGCGATGCAAGAAGAACTGAACCCAGTTCGAGCGGTTAAAGGTCTGGAGACTTGTTGAGCGCCCAAAAGACAAATCCATTATAGGCACGAAATGGATCTTTAAAAACAAGAAAGACGAACATGGAGTAATCATTCGGAATAAAGCTCGTCTCGTTGCCAAAGGATAAAGCCAACAAGAAGGGATTGACTATGATGAAACGTTTACACCAGTTGCACGAATTGAAGCCATTAGAATATTTTTAGCTTTTGCCGCTCATAAAAACTTTACAGTCTATCAAATGGATATTAAAACTGCGTTTAAACGGGAACTAACAGATGAAGTATATATATATCAACCCGAAGGTTTTACTGATCCTTCGAGACCTGATCATGTATATATTTTAGATAAGTCACTGTATGACCTTAAACAAGCACCGCGTGCTTGGTATGATGCACTTTCAACATATCTGTTTGAATGTGGATTTACAAAAGGTGCAGCTGACACAACCCTGTTTATAAAACGTCAGGGGCCGGATATCATAGTTATACAAATATATGTAGACGAAATAATATTTGGGTCTACAAATCCAGAATTTTGTAAGAAATTCACATTTTTAATGTCCCAAAAATTCGAAATGAGCATGATGGGGGAAATAAATTTTTTCTTAGGATTACAAGTAAAACAATTAGCTGATGGTATTATTATCAATCAGTCAAAATATATACAAGACATGTTAAAGAAATTTAACATGGTCAACAGTACTCCTATGAAAACTCCCATGGCTCCGGATTCAAAGTCAAAACTCGATGCGGACATCTCAGGGAAACCTGTAGATGTGACTCATTATCGAGGTATAATTGGGTCATTAATGTACTTAACAGCTAGTAGACCAGATATTATGTTTGCTACATGTGTCTGTGCAAGATATCAGGCAAATCCTAAAGCATCACACTTAATAGCTGCGAAACGCATTTTAAGATATCTCAAAGGAACTCCAAATCTTGGTTTGTGGTATCCTAGAGAATCTTCATTTAATCTAACTGCTTTTTCTGACGCTGATCACGCAAGTGATAAGTGGACAGAAAAAGTACGTCTGGAGCAGTACAGTTCTTAGGTGACAAACTCGTATGTTGGTCATCCAAGAAACAACATTGTTTCTCATTGTCTACAGCTGAAGCAGAGTACGTTGCCGTATCTTCTTGCTATTCTCAGGTGTTGTGGATGAAGAGTCAACTGCGCGATTACGGGATTACACCAAAGAAAATACCAATCTACTGTGATTCTCAGAGCGCAATAGCTATTGCATCAAATCCGGTGCAACATTCAAAAACAAAACACATTGACATTCGGTATCATTTTATAAAAGATCATGTAGAAAATGGAAATATAGAATCATATTTTGTGCCTACTGAATATCAACTAGCTGATTTGTTTACCAAAGCGTTAGATGAAAAACGGTTTAATTTTTTGGTATACAAATTAGGTATGTTGAATCATTAAGATTTAATAATTCAGTAGTTTCAATTTATAATTTTAAAATTTTCATTTTTTTTATTGATTTTAGTCTGATGTTAAATTCTTGAATCTTAAAGAGTTAATATTCCTTGGAATTTAACAAGATCTGAATTGTCATGTGCAGGGGGAGCAGAAAATAATTTTGTCTGATTTTGAGTAAATCTGATAAAAAAATATCTGATATTTTGTAGGGGGAGCAGAGCTGAGAAAAAGAATACACATTTGAGGGGGAGCAGCATTCAGAAATTAAAGGGGGAGCATTTAAATAATTTTTTTTGTTTGTTTTTTGTTGAGTTTAATATTTTGTTTTGTGTATTTTATTATTTTTTCTGTGAATTTTTCATTTTTTTTAAACATTTCTTATGTTGTTTTAATTTTTTTTAAATTTTTTTTTGTGTTGTGTTTTGTCTTGTTGAAAATTTTTTTTGAAATAATAAGTAGGTGTTGATGTTTTTAAATGGTTTCTTCTTTGGTGAATATGGGCCGACATTATCATAATTAAAATTCAAATATGGGCCGGGTGAAATCCAACTATAAAGTTGAGTTTTGAAATTCAAATTAAACTTTTCGAAACCTTGACCACTATTCACCGTCTTCTACACAACTTACTTCACCATTAAAAAACATCAATTTTCTACATATTTTCGATAGATTCAAGCAAGCAGTTCATTATTCTGTGAGTAAAAGCGTATATTTCTTTCTTTCATTTCAATATTAACTACTGTATGTGTCTGTTCGTATTATATCTTTTTGTGTATTTTTGAGTATTAATGGTGTTTAGAATTAGTTGTTCATAAATCTGAAATTAAATGTGTGGTAAGTTTTGGTTTATGAATGTGAACATGAATCTGAAATTTCATGGTTCAAATCAAACCAAACAAACAGAAAGTTTGATTTTAGTTTCAGAAAGTTCGTGTTCTTCATGATTCCGAAATTTGAATTTTTGACAACTTTAATGTTGTTTTTGTTCAAAGTTCAGTAAATCAAATGTGTTCAAAATTGGATTTCGGAAGGGGATACAAGTTTTAAATCACTGAAAAAGGTCCCTGAAATTAAATTCGAAAATTCAGTGTAAATTGGACTTGTAATAAAAACAAACAGGAACTTCTCGAATAAAGCTATACTCGAGAAAGCCCAAGAGTTAATCGAGTTGGCTTAAAAGACATTCGAGAAAGCCTTAGACTGATTCGAGTTGAATAACATGTGACTCGAGAAAACCCAAGAGTTAATCTAGTTGATTCAAATGATAATCGAGAAAGTCTCTGTGTCACTCGAGTTGAATAATGGTTTATTCGAGAAACTTATGTGTATCATGCGAGTTGACTGAATACAGGACTTAGAAAATTTTCAAAACTTAAATCTCGATTAATACATTGTCCGAGAGCACTTATAGTTTATTCGAGTTGGGGTAATGTGATTATCGAGAAAGTGTCTTATTCATACGAGATGAGTGTTAGACATAACAGAGAGTTCATGTTTTATTCGAGTTTCATGCATATGTAATTCGAGTTGCATATAGTCTTATTCGAGTTTATTCATAGACAGTAGAGTTTATTCATGGGTCACCCGAGATTAATCAAGAGTCATTCGAGAAAGTTGTAGTTTCATTCGAGTGTTAAAAGAAGATTTTTCCTAAGTGTTGAATTTTTAATGTTTCAAGAAAAATGTCAAATTTTAAAAGAAATTGTTATAAATTTGTGTTTTTCTAACATTGGTCTCTAAACGATTGACTCTGGAGTCCTCTCAATAATAGTCTATTATTGTCTGGAATCCCGATGCCTTAAACAGAAAATCACAACTTTTTACAATTTCTGATAAAATGTTACAATTTTTTTACATTTGAAGGATTGTCATTTGTGTACCTGGTCTGACTAACATTATTTTTTATTTTTTACAGGTGTTCAAATGGCATCTCCAGTGCAGTCTCAAAATTCCAATTCATCTGACTCCCATTCATCATCCAATCATACTTTAGTATCCACACCTGTTCGTTCAACATCTGTTGCCCGTCCATCACAGTCAAATATTATCCCAGATAACCAATTAGTTAAACCTAAACATTGTCTACCTTTTAGAGATAATAACCATCGTCTGGATACCAAGTGTGACACCCTTGCCACAACAACCACCAATTACAATACACCCAGGATTAATCACCAACATACAATAACATAATGATCTGATAACCTAAATTAAGTGCGGAAGCATTAAGAACATAAATAAAGTAGTGCAAAAAGTGTTAAACACCCTACGGTGCTATAAGGTACCAAGTCTAAGTCTACACACCCATACATTTATTACAATTATCCAGAATATATTACAACATTGTCCAAATCACAATTACCGATCAAATAGTGCCGAGTCTCCCAAATCTTCCAAACGACCTAACTAGAAGGTCCAGCAGTAGACTTCCCTTTTCCTGTAAAATAAAAATCAACAACTGGGGAATAAGCGGATGCTTAGTGAATACAGAGATTATGCATTTTATAAATTTTTATGAAGCCCAAGGATAACACAGATGACCAACATCGGATATCCTCTTCGTACACAAAGTACGGACCAGAGCCGCAGCCCCTTCGAGCTCAAAGCTCGGCATTTAAACATACCATCTGAGACAAACGTACGATCGGGGATGACATACTGCCTACCGGGCCTAGGAGGGATCAGCTCCAGGTCATATAGCACAGTAACATCAGAGTAATCGATGCGACCCACCGGTCCATCACTAGATGCACAACAACCGAAAGGACATGCAACAAGTAAGAATGTGCATCTAAATCTACGCAAGTTAGTAGAATTTCAAACAATCAATGAAACAACAAGTCTCAGCAGGCAAAGCTTCCATAAAACAAATATAAACATGCGAAATCTACTGTACTCACAGTGGGTGCGTAATTTATCTTTTAACCGATATTATTTCTCTTCGGGCTTTCAACCGGATCCGCCAAGTACCCCACTGTGGGTTGAACAACACCACAAGGGACCTGTTAAATTAGTTACAACAATATTTCAAGTCAAAAACCGTTTAAATCCATAAAACCAAGTTTCGTAAATTTTGCAATATTTTTCCCCATTTCGGATCCATATCCAAATTCGAACCTCAACTAAATTTGAACCCATTTCAAGTTCACACCTTGTCCTTTGAATAACTCTTGGTATTTTAGGTGTTGTTTATGAGTTTCATTCAAAATACTTGAGTTTAGAGAGTAGATTTCTCATTTTTAGGCATTAAACTCGAATTTCGGGGGTTAAATTCGAATTTCCTTCGAATTTAATGACTAAATTCGAATTCCTAAGGGTAGATTCGAACCATATTCGAATCTATGGCATTAGATTCGAATCTATGGTTGTAAACTCGAATTCCTGCTCGAATTTAGTACAAAAATCGAGTTTGTTCTTGCATTTCGACTCTGTTCTTGGCATTTTCGAGTCTGTTCATCCTTATAACTTAAATCCTTCATTCTAAGGCCTAAAATCATGAATATATCAAGTATTATACCTAGGTTTGATTCTATTACACATATACTATCTCATTCTTGCAAGATTTCAAGCAAAATCGGCTTTAAATCGCATAAAAATGACAGATTCGAACTTATGTTTTTCAAAACCGAAACACAAAATCTTAAAAGAGTCGATTCTTACCTTAATCCGTATGAAATCAAAAATCCAACCGTAGATTGTTGTTGTACTCCTCGAGATCTTTTCGATGACGTATAAATCTCGATAATCGGCCGGTCGGTTTGCGAGATATCTTAAAGAGAAGTAGAGAGTGTTTTTCTAGAGAGAGAGTGTAGAGAGAGAGAGCATTTGGAGAATGAAAATGTATTTGGCCTTTTTATTCCCATCTTTCCCATTTTGGACATTTCACCCCTCAACTTAACCGGTTCCATAAAATACTGATTTATTCTTAAATTTATCATTACTAACTTTTATAATTCATAATAATCATTTCAAAGTTCTTAAACTTTTTAATTTTCTTAAAACAACAACTAAGTTTTTAAATATCCCCAAATACATAATCTTTGCTCATAATTCAACTTATTTATAAATTACCTGTCTAAATATTTCTTAAATCACCGTAATTGAATTCGAGGATGTTACAACATGGGCTCCACCACGCTCAAACTTCGTCCTCGAAGTTTATTTGGATTCGAATACATACTTGTACTTTTTCAACGTATCGACTTTTGTCTCCCAAGTATGGTTTACTCCTTTGTGATGCTTCCAACGTATCAATACTATTTTAATCTCTTTGTTCCTTAATTTCCTTACTTTCATATCCATAATATATTCTGGACTTTTTAAAATATACTAACCCTTCATGATTTCTAATTCAGTATAATCAGCCTAATCTTCGTTACCAGTTGTGAAGATTACATAAAACTTTTCCAATAAAGCACTAAGTGCTATTTCGACATTTCCTTAAATAATTCCAAATGAGATAACAGATTCCTAACTTTTCTGTTATTCTCAATGAACCAACTCACCTCAGTGCTAATTTTATCCCTTTTTCAAAACAAGTAGTACACCTCATCGGTGATACTAACAAATATACTACATCGTTTCCCTCAAAACTGATTGGTTTAGGTGTCTCATCATTATAACTCTTCTTTCATATCACAGACTCAGCAATCAGAGTCCTTTCAATTTCATTCCAACACGTAAGCGTTCTACATTTCCTCACGTACAAAACTGTAAACAGTGTTTTCTTGATTTTTAACATGATAACTAGTGTTATACGAAAATTCTATCAAAACAATTGATCTTTTCTGTTGGTACTTAAATCCAGAATGTATGATCTCATTATATATTCCAATGTGAAAATAGTCCATTCATTTTGACCATCTGTCAGGGTTAGTAAGCTATACTCATAGCTATATGTGTTCCTAATCCCACTTGTAAAGCAAACCAATAGTTGAAAATGAAACGACTCTTCTAATCAAACATAATCGATTCTAGAGTACCATAAAAATAATAACCTTACTCACGCAAATCTGTGCAAGTTTTTCCAGTAATAACTTTCTCAAGTTAGTATATACATACCAATTTAAATCAGCATGTCTACAATTTATTAATCGTAGAAAATTTCTTAAATCTGTAATACCGCGAAAACAGCTTCCAAATTCTCAATCCCTCCACTTTTAGCGGAATCCTCCGAGATCTCAACTCCAGAAATCACATACTACAAAATATAACCTATTGTAATCAAAACTCACGATTTGACATATTCAGCTTTAGACTTACACCAAAATATCATCGATAATTACAATTACCGATTCCTCCAACATTGATATACAAATCCATATTCATAATGTTCATAACTAATTACTCGTAGTGCTCATAATTATCCCTGAAAGCCATTTTCAGTACATTCCTTACAAATCTTTCAATTAGTGATATCCTGAACATAAATCGATCTTTGAATAATAACCAACCCCTTGCAACTGATCAATAATCATCAATTTCTGGCAGTGAATACTTACTTGTTATCGTCAATTTGTTCAAATCATTTTATTCTATACACATTCTCATTATAACATCCTTCGTTTCATAAACAATATCAGACTCCCCATGGGAAAGAACTCAATTTAACGAAGCCCTTATCTGATAACTCCTAAAGTTGTTTCATCATCTCTTCCCTTTCAGTAGATGCATACCGATACGAACAACAAGCTATTGGAGAAACTCCAGGGATCAAGTCAACACAAAATTTCACTTGTCTTTCAAGTGGCACATCAGACAAGTCTTCCAGAAACATATATGGAAACATTTGGGACAACAGGCGCATCGGCCACAGTTTTTCTCTTCAGTCTTGGTATCAATAGCATATACCAAACAAAACTCACAGCCCTAAGCAATCAGCTTTCAGGACCTAACAGTCATCATTAAACATTGATCCCCACTTCTCCAATACTCATATATACAATTCTCTCGCCCCTGCGGCGTAATTATCTTTATTATTCCTTTATTGCAAACTACATGCGTCTCATTACATATACACAACCAATTCATTCCAATTTTCATATCAAATCACCGATCTCTACTGGAATCAAGTCAGGATTGAAGACTACCTCTTCAATCACTAGAGTACAATCATGATACACGTGATCTACGTTAACTAATGTGTTACTTAACAATTTCAACATCAATCACAACAGACAACTTAGACCAAGGCATCAACACTTGTTGAGCAAAAGCAGTAGATACAAATAATTGGTCGGCACCAGAATCAAACAGAACTCATGTCTACCTCCGAATCTTTCTTAGATTCTGAATCGTAGTACTAGACTTTTCTTTGCTTTACAAGCATAAGTCGTTAGTATCCAAAGTCTCTTTAAACTTTTTATGTTTAATCAAATATCCATTTCATTAAGTATTATATCCCTCTTCCGATCAATTATACTTCGCATGTATCTCTTACTTTACACTTCGCATTGCATATTTCAAATCCCATTCAATATTAACACAAGTCACTTATTCTCATACCTCCGCTCGCTTTCTCAGAAATGCTTGAATTATTTTCCTTTCTGTTATGAAATTTACATATTTCAAATATTGAAATAGCCTCTTTGACTTCAACTACATCAAACTCTCATGAACAGTTCGTGTCATACGTTCTCAACCACAACCTTTGTAAGCTTAAAATATTCAATACAATGTACCTTATCGTTTCCTTTTAATACAAGTTGATGCTATTTTGTTTTATGATAAACACTACAAGTTGCTATCATTCCCTCAAACATATCACATATGATACTAATACTATTAATTCCAATTCTTTTAACTCATCATGGTCAAACTTAAACTTCATTACAACTTCTAAACTCATTCATAAATTTCCAAGAAGTCTATAACATCTTTTCCAATTCAAAGCTTCCAAGTTCATCTTGGCTATTCATCTACTGCCTATTTATATACTCGAATATTCTCATTCACAAACATGATTATACTTATATTAGTAATAAAACTTTATATCACTCGATTTCACGTTAACTTCAGCATCATAGAACTTCGATGAAATATTACATATGGAATCTTTAAAGTACACTTCTAACTCTATGGATTAACGTCCAAAAGTTATAACCACAATCTCAGAGATCTCATCTCCTTGTTGAACCTTTCATTCATAGTTTCATCATGTAATATCATTACATGCTAATTCTTTGGTCGAAATTTGCAATTTATGCTAAAATGGCCCACTTTTCCACAATTATAACAAGCATCGGCCTTCATTGGACATTTGTTAGCCTTATGTCCAAATTGATTACAATGGCAACATCTCTTACTTCTATCACGTTTATTTGTTCTTGACCTCAAGTATAGTCCATTTAGTTCATCTTCTCCAGACTTTACAATCTTTCCAATAGCTCTTTCTTCATGATTAACATGTGGTACGATATCAGGCTCACCATATTGCCTACTAAACAACAACTTGAATTGTTCCCAACTAAAGGAAGCAATCAACTTGGATCCCAATTCTTTTTTCCCAACGGTCCCACCATTCCTTAGCTTGTCCAATCAATTGATCCTTAGCTAAAAATACCTTATACTCATCCTTACAATTCATCTCTCTAAAGATTTGTTCCATAATTGTAATCCACATTTTTGCTTCCTCAATTCTCAGAGATCCAGAGAATGTGGGAGGTTGCCAGTCCTTGAGTGATCTAACTACATACTTCATGTAATTCTCATCAATTCCGGTTTCATAATCAATCTTTTCCTTGCCCTTGTCTTTTCGTTTCGCTTTATTTCTAAGGTTTATGTTATCCACAACATAATTCCTTTCATATTCCCTCTTTTCTTTTCTCTTGTCTTCTTTTCTTTTGGCTTTGGCCTCATCTCGCGCCCGAAACTGATCCTGAATCATTTTGTTCTGTTCAGCCATCAAGGCTAACATCATTTCTCTTGCTTCTTCAGGTGTCATTCCTCCAGACATGTTCTGAAAATATAAACATATAACTTGTTTAGTAACATGTCATCAGTTTAAAGACACCACTCATTTGTCCCGTATGATAGTCAATCTCTTATAATTACTATATCATAACCTATCTTAGTTCAGATCATTACTTAAACCACTACATATCATTACCTAATGTTTGAGATCAAGACCTCACGGACACTTAATCTCAAACTACTGCTCTGATACCATCTCGTGTGACACCCTTGCCACAACAACCACCAATTACAATACACCCAGGATTAATCACCAACATACAATAACATAATGATCTGATAACCTAAATTAAGTGCGGAAGCATTAAGAACATAAATAAAGTAGTGCAAAAAGTGTTAAACACCCTACGGTGCTATAAGGTACCAAGTCTAAGTCTACACACCCATACATTTATTACAATTATCCAGAATATATTACAACATTGTCCAAATCACAATTACCGATCAAATAGTGCCGAGTCTCCCAAATCTTCCAAACGACCTAACTAGAAGGTCCAGCAGTAGACTTCCCTTTTCCTGTAAAATAAAAATCAACAACTGGGGAATAAGCGGATGCTTAGTGAATACAGAGATTATGCATTTTATAAATTTTTATGAAGCCCAAGGATAACACAGATGACCAACATCGGATATCCTCTTCGTACACAAAGTACGGACCAGAGCCGCAGCCCCTTCGAGCTCAAAGCTCGGCATTTAAACATACCATCTGAGACAAACGTACGATCGGGGATGACATACTGCCTACCGGGCCTAGGAGGGATCAGCTCCAGGTCATATAGCACAGTAACATCAGAGTAATCGATGCGACCCACCGGTCCATCACTAGATGCACAACAACCGAAAGGACATGCAACAAGTAAGAATGTGCATCTAAATCTACGCAAGTTAGTAGAATTTCAAACAATCAATGAAACAACAAGTCTCAGCAGGCAAAGCTTACATAAAACAAATATAAACATGCGAAATCTACTGTACTCACAGTGGGTGCGTAATTTATCTTTTAACCGATATTATTTCTCTTCGGGCTTTCAACCGGATCCGCCAAGTACCCCACTGTGGGTTGAACAACACCACAAGGGACCTGTTAAATTAGTTACAACAATATTTCAAGTCAAAAACTGTTTAAATCCATAAAACCAAGTTTCGTAAATTTTGCAATATTTTTCCCCATTTCGGATCCATATCCAAATTCGAACCTCAACTAAATTTGAACCCATTTCAAGTTCACACCTTGTCCTTTAAATAACTCTTGGTATTTTAGGTGTTGTTTATGAGTTTCATTCAAAATACTTGAGTTTAGAGAGTAGATTTCTCATTTTTAGGCATTAAACTCGAATTTCGGGGGTTAAATTCGAATTTCCTTCGAATTTAATGACTAAATTCGAATTCCTAAGGGTAGATTCGAACCATATTCGAATCTATGGCATTAGATTCGAATCTATGGTTGTAAACTCGAATTCCTGCTCGAATTTAGTACAAAAATCGAGTTTGTTCTTGCATTTCGACTCTGTTCTTGGCATTTTCGAGTCTGTTCATCCTTATAACTTAAATCCTTCATTTTAAGGCCTAAAATCATGAATATATCAAGTATTATACCTAGGTTTGATTCTATTACACATATACTATCTCATTCTTGCAAGATTTCAAGCAAAATCGGCTTTAAATCGCATAAAAATGACAGATTCGAACTTATGTTTTTCAAAACCGAAACACAAAATCTTAAAAGAGTCGATTCTTACCTTAATCCGTATGAAATCAAAAATCCAACCGTAGATTGTTGTTGTACTCCTCGAGATCTTTCCGATGACGTATAAATCTCGATAATCGGCCGGTCGGTTTGCGAGATATCTTAAAGAGAAGTAGAGAGTGTTTTTCTAGAGAGAGAGTGTAGAGAGAGAGAGCATTTGGAGAATGAAAATGTATTTGGCCTTTTTATTCCCATCTTTCCCATTTTGGACATTTCACCCCTCAACTTAACCGGTTCCATAAAATACTGATTTATTCTTAAATTTATCATTACTAACTTTTATAATTCATAATAATCATTTCAAAGTTCTTAAACTTTTTAATTTTCTTAAAACAACAACTAAGTTTTTAAATATCCCCAAATACATAATCTTTGCTCATAATTCAACTTATTTATAAATTACCTGTCTAAATATTTCTTAAATCACCGTAATTGAATTCGAGGATGTTACACCAAGGTTATTAAAGTCAGTCATCCTATCATAGTTGACATCCTCAAGGGCCATCCGTTAGGTTATCTGCTTCAATATAAACCTTCTATCCCACAAGTATATCTACAACAATTTTGGCACACAGTCAATTTTGTTCCTGCTGACGGCAATCATCATTTCAAAGTAACAATAGACCAATTCAAAACCAAAATCACTCTAGCCAGACTTCGTCACAATCTATTCCTTCCAAGACGTATAGACACAGTTAACTTTCCAGAGTTGGCTGATTTTGAAGATTTTGTGTCGGATGAGGAGCTGGTTCATGATCTAATCTGCCTGGGCTACTCAAAGCCACTACCGAAGAGCTCCAAATTCCATAGGAATGGCTTGAATGGGGAATGGTACACGTTATTTGGAATTATCAATAGGTGTATGACGTCTAAGCACACAGGCATCGACAGATGCAACATTCATTGTCTAAAGATTTTTCATGGAATCGCGTTTAACAAGCATTATGATTATGCTCAGTGCATATGGGAGGATTTAAAGGAGATTGTTCTAGCAAAAACTACAAATAGAGAAAGAAAATTTGTTCTGCTCCAGAGGTTTATACAAATTCTTATCCGAGGAATTCTTCGAGCAAATGAAAATATTCCGAAGCGAGCCAATTCACAGCGATGTCCAGATTATGTGATGATGAGCTTACATGAAGTGTCGGATTCTCCAAATGCGAATATTATGCCAATCCCGGAGTCGTTGTTAAAATATGCGGATCAAGAGAGTGAGCATGTGAGATTGTATAGGATAGATCATGCTCCAATAGAGACCCAGGAGCCGGGATCTCTTACCCAAGGAGCCTTAGGACTAGAAGAACCTCAGAAAGGGGCTGAAGTTCAGGGTGCCCAACCTGTGAGTGAGGGAGATGACGTTGTAAGGGGAGGTGAGGAAGAAGCTGAGAAATCTGATTCCAAGAGAACTTTGTCGGATATCCAAGAAGAAGAAGGTGAAGGTGATGATAATGATGATGATGATGATGGTGCGGATGGAGGTGATCATCCTGAGGGAGGAAATATGATGATAGATATAGTACGCATTGCTGAAGAGAGTGTGAGAGATACCATAAACCTAGACAGCCGGGGTCTAACCACATTTGCTGTTAGCTCTCCTATGAGAGTTAGCATTGAAGAAGTCAGTATCCCACTGACGATTGCACACCCAACCATTGTGAGAGATACCATAAACCTAGACAGTCGGGGTCTAACCACATTTGCTGTTAGCTCTCCTATGAGAGTTAGCATTGAAGAAGTCAGTATCCCACTGACGATTGCACACCCAACCATCCACTCAGTCTCCTCTCAACAGGAGATTGTTTCAATTGAACACCGGGATGAACCTTATAGTCTATCCGAGAGTCACTTGGACTTGATGGATATTGAAACAAGTACACAGCTGCCCGAGTGTACGACTTCAATTCAATCACTGAGTCTAGATCCTATACAGCCTAGGACACTCGAGTCAACTTCATCTGTTGAAGTTAGTGTGGTTGAACTTCGTGTTCCCACTGGAACATCCTCAGTAACGGAAGCATTTGTTGCTCCGTCACTTGAAAATGGTGGAAGTCCAGTCAGAGCAACTACTTTACCAACTCTGAGTACTGGCCACACAGAAGTACTTTTTACAAGTTCGACTGTCGTGACAACTGGAAGTCTACGTGACCCAGTGGTGACTTTATCCCCGTTTGTAACTGAGTCAACATTGAATAAAGCATTGCATGAAGCTGTTGCTGGGGTGAACACACATGTATCTACTCAATTATCTGAGGTAATGGCACAGATGTCAAACATCCACAAGTTCTTAAAGGGTAAGTCTGTTGCCTAGGAATCAATGAAGCAATCTGAATCTAATCAAGCTATTAATGAATTGAAAGAAGAGTTGAAAGATTTTGTGTTCGAACAGTTTGATGAAATGAGAGAACGCATGATAAGTTTAGAAAGCACAGTGATAACTGCATTGGGTAATTTATCAGAAAGGGTTGCAGCAGTTGAGGAAACCTGTAAGGCTCAAGCTTCCTCATCCAAGACGAAACATGATGAGCATGATGAGGACTCCGATGATGCTCCTCATGAGGGGGAGAAGAGGAGAAAGCTTGATGAAACTACACTGGGGGTATTGATAATTACATACCCAGAAAAAGAAACTGAAGTTAAAGAGAGAGAGAGGCCGGGGGCTCAAAAGAATCGGCTGGTGAACAAAGTGAGCTGGGATTGATTCTTCATGAAGATGTTCCAGTTCCTTTGAACATTCAGTCTGATATTTACCATTTTGTAGAATATATAGATTCTGACGAAGATGTTCAAGATAAGCATCATGAGTTGAGTATTCAAGGAATAGGAGAAGAGAGAGAGGAATACATTGAAGTGTCTAAAGATGATGATGTAATTGCGTTGACTGATATTGATTTTAGAGCTGAAAGGATTGAAGAGGAGGAAGGTTTAGTTCAGGAGATTTTGAAAGATACTGAATCGACACCAACGGTTGAAAAGCCTGAGGTGGTTATTCAAGTTAAGGAGGAAATTTAAGAGTTTCCAGTCGAAAATGTGGTTGCTCAAGAAAAGGTTGAATTAAATGAGGTTGAGGTGATGGAAAGGTTCTTCAATGAATATGTGCTTGCTGATGAGTCTCAAAAACAACATAGACTCAGATTTGAAGCATAACAAGTTGTTCAGAGGGAAATTCAAAACATGCTGACACTGTTGAACAAAGATGAGATCAGCAAAAAGAAAGTGAAGAAACTTGAGCTTCCAGAGAATAGATCAGCAGAGTTTATCAGAAAAAGGAACAGATGTCATACATTGAAGATATTCTTGAAAAACGAATCTTTTGCAAGAAACAAGCACCATGTTCTTTTCTCAAGTTATTTAGAGTTTTAGAGCCTAACATGTCGAATCTGGTCAACTATGCTAGCTTTCTGAGAAATAAAACACAGGAAGTTGAGAAGGTCAAGAGTGAGTTCAGAATAGTTGATCTGGTGAAAATAAAAAAGGAAAGATTTGTTAAGATTTTCTATCCAAAGTTCACTGTCACTAGATCAGATGGAAACACCTATACGTTCACAGAAGCAGATATGTTCAATATGCACCTGGTCGACATTGAAGATCTATTTGATGAGTTGTGCAGAAACAAACGGAATGAACACTGCAGATTTGCACTTAAAACTCTTTTTCACTTCATGCATACCAAATTGGTATTGATGTCAGTGCAAGATCTATAAATAGGTGTCGAACGTGGTATGAGGAAGATAAATATGACAGCTCCTCACAGAGATATCAAGTTTGCTGGAGAGTTGAAAGAATTCCAAGTGATCATGGTAAAGCATCCAGGAGTTATGTACAGGGATAGAAATAAGAAGTTAAGAGCTATGAGAAGTGTAGAGCTGAACAAATTTTCAGATGGAACTTTGAATAAAGTTTTGAGTGATTTAAAAGGAAAGCTTGCAGCTGATAAGAAAAGAAAGACGAAGAAAGGAGCTCTATCTGTAAATGACCGAAGACTCATGGTTGAGTTCATTTCAAAGATTGAATGGAGGCTTTCAGATCGTAAAATATTAGAAGATTTGGACAAAAGCTGGGTTTATCAATTTAAAGACTTTGGTCTTTCCATCAAAGGGGGAGAATGTTAGGTTGTATTTTAATTGATGGAAACAAAGTCTAGGGGTTTTGTGTATTTCTTTAATAGTTGTCAAAAGTGTATATAAATAGTATGTTTGACTTTCAATAGAAAATAAATCTGACATTTTGCACTTTTGTACGGAAGATAGCAGTTACTGGAATTGGAGAATATTCTCTCATCATTGTAATCGACATTCTCTGATAATCAATCATTCGGTTAGTGTTTTGATTAATGAATTGTTATTGTTCTTAATTTGTTGTATGATTGATATGAAACTATAATTCACACATACACATACATTGCAATCACATGAATGACTCATAAAATGCACGTGCGTTTAGAAAGAACTCGAGTAATCACCAATTACCCGAACTCGACTGAAACCCGAAACTCCTAATGCGGCTCGGCACGTGATCGGCTAGAACCTGTAACGCCTGTTGGTACACCCTGTGTGACGATAGCAGTCTAATCGATCTGCATTATGGTTTAAGTAATATTCTGAGTATTAACAAGTGTTTTGATATATATGTTTATATGTGTTTGTCTGTTATTGATTGTGTGTTTGAACTTGATGTAACATATTACAAGAAGTTCAAACATAAAGGTCAAAGATTAACTCAAGCATAAGTAAAACATAAGTTTCATCACTTAAGAGTTTAAGTGTTTTGGCTAGATTCGAATTGCTTAAGGGAACACATTCGAATCTGTGATAGATTCGAATGAGACCTTAGATTCGAATGGGCTAGATTCGAGGATGTCAATATGGACAGACTCGAATGGGCCTTGGGCCAGATTCGAGTTTGGCCCACATCAGACTCGAATCAGGGTCTATAATTAGGGATAGACTCGAATCATTAAGGGACTTTTTGCAGAATTCGTGAGGGATTAAGCAAAGGGCGATCTCGAGTTTATCAGCTAGGTGAGTGCCGTTTCGGAGAGAATTAGTTCGTAGGATCGTTCGTGTGTCGTTCGTTCAGCGTCTAATAGTCTCCGTGTTCCGTTGGTTGAGAGTTGTCCGTCTAACCGTCAACGAGGATTCCGCACTCGTTCACGGATCCGCGTCTAGATAGATCTTGCAGTCGTAGACCTTACAAGTGGTATCAGAGCCTACGGAGTGTTCTTGGTGTTCTTCGTGTTCATCAGATACATTCTAGGTTTCTTGACGCTAGTTGGACGGTTTTGCTCTCAAAAACGTGTTTTTGAGCTTAGCAAATTCATATTCGGGAAACACTTTGTCGTTTTTCACGTTTTTGATCGAAATCATTATTTTTCGTTTGAAAAATAGTGATTTAATCTGTAAAACGTCAAAAAATCAACGTGTTAGCCGTTTTTCGAGTTTGCGGCGCTCGAATCTATAGGGGTAATTAGGGTTTCACTTTAGTCTCGAGTCTAACCTAAATACGCTCCTTTCGAGTCAATTTCAGAGAGTTTCGAGTCTACTTTGTTTCGAATCTGTTACTTCATTCGAATAGGATCTCGAGTCTATAGTAGTTTCGAGTTTATTTCGAGTCTGGTACTGTTTCGAATCTGTGTTTCGATTTTGCTGAAATTCGAATCTGCTGAGCCTTCGATTCTAAGGACCATCGATTCTAAGGAGTTGTTCGAATCTGACATAATTTCGAATCTAATTGACTTTTAAGACTTAATCGAATTTAATCTCAAAAGATTTAATCTTAATTAGTTTCGAATCTATCTGGATTCGAATAAGTTAGTCTAAATCAGTTTCGAATTAAATTAATTAAGTTCAAATTCAATTTGTTTCAGAAAAGATGTCAAATCTTCAGAAATTTCTTGAGATGGATCACGAAGTTGGAAAGGCAAATGCACCGCCTAAGCTGATGAAAGTTGAGGACTATTACTGGTGGAAGGACAGATTTACAGATTTTGTACGATTCAATGATATGCGCATGTGGGTGTGCATAGATGAAGGGTACATTCCGCCAGTATCTGAAGTTGAAGGCCGTCAAAAGGTCTTGTCATATCAGATGATGAAAGAGGATGACAAGAAACTATTTGAAGCTGAAAACAAAGCTTTCTCCATAATCCGTATGGCTTTACCTCAAGATATTTTGCACACATTTCGGACTCAAAGGACGTCGAAGGAACTTTGGGAGTCTCTCCAGAAAAGGTGTGAGGGTAATCCTCGGGTGCGTAGAAAGCGTACAGAGCTGTTGACCCAACAGTTTGCGATTTTCAAGGCAATTAAGGATGAACAGTTGGATGATATTATCACAAGGTTCTATCATCTGATAACGGAACTTGAAAGTCATGGAATTGAGTATTCGGACACAGACAAGAACAACAAGCTTCTTGATGCCCTACCAGCCAAATGGGCTATGTACGTGGCAATGATTAAGCTGAATGAGGACAAATATTATACTCAATCACTTGATGACATTGTGGAAACGTTGAGGGCATATCACTTCGAGATGATTAAGGCTGAGACTGATTACGAGCAAGTCCAGAATCCGGCAATGTATTTTGGAAAGACATCTAAATCATCAGTGACAGCTGAACTGAAGAGTGCTACAGCGTTTTTCACCGGAGAAACGTCATCGCCACCAGAGTCCGAAGACTCACTGAATCGCGCGTTCTTAGGGTTAGGAAGATCGGAAGAACCGCAACCTCAAGTCCAACAGGCATCGACAAGTCTGAGCTATTCGAAGATGCCGATGAGCGCAAAGTCAGCAGAAGAACATTTGAATCTGCTTGCATCCTTTGTGGCAGCTTATGGAAATTGTGTTCAAGGGAAAATCAATGACCCAGCTCTATGGGATGAAGATTACGATCAGGTCGACCCTGATGACTTAGAGGAAATGGATCTTAAGTGGCAACTGGCCATGGTGACCCAGAGGGTAAAAAGATTCATCAAGCGAACTGGGAGGAATCTGCAAATGAACAACAAAGGGATAGGATTTGATAAGTCTAAGGTCAAATGCTACAACTGTCAGGGATTGGGACACTTCGCCAGGGAGTGTCAAAGACCGAAGGTAGAGACATACCAAGGATAGAGTCAGCATCAAGGACAGTACCAAAATCAGTCCCAACAAAGATATCTTCCGAGTTCCTCATCTGGTCAAGCCAATCTAGCGGGTCTACTATCCAATGTCACCTCTGACAGACAGCTAGATGGTACCTATGACTGGAGTTCACATCATGAGTCGAATGCTAGAGCCTTCATGGCTGAAGTCACGGAAACTGGGTGTGATGGGGACGAGCAGACCACACGGGACAGCAGTCCGATGTGGGTAGAGAAGGCGAATGATCAGACCGTGCTGGAGTTTGCTGCTCAGATGGCCAACGTCGAATCTGATAACTCTAAGGTTAGTCTTTCTTATTCTCTATTTTCAGAATTATGTGCTTTGTGTGCTACTTCTAATGATAGGTTAAATCTAGTCTTAGAATCACATAAAACCATATCTGCTCAAAATGATAACTTAAAAATAGAAAACGCTAGCCTAAATGATATAAAGCAAGATTTAAAAGAAAAGCTTAAGGCTGATGCTCAAGACGTGGTAGTTCTAAAAGTCAAACTCAGCGAGCAGTGTGTTAGGATAGAACTAATGTATGAGCACGTAGAGGCCTTAACTAAAAGTCTTAAGGACAAGGATATAGAGCTAGCCGAGACCAAGGTTAAGGTAGCAGAGGCAAATAGCAAGCTGGAAAAGTTTAGGAATTCGAGCCTAAATCTAGGAAAAGTCTTAGATGCCGAAAGACAGTCTAAGAAGCCTGTAGGTCTAGGTTTTCACGAAATTCCTCCACCTTTCAATGCGAATTATGTGCCTCAGCCTCAGGAGAAAATTGACAAGTCTGAAGACTTAGAGGACCTACCTGAACCGACACCTGAGCCTACAGTTGATAATACACCTAACGTGGTTGACTCAACCGTCAAGGTCAAGAAAGTGAAATTTGTGTCTTCCTCCAGTGAAACACCTGCAGGAAAACAGAAAATTTCATGGGCTGACCAGGTCGAAGAGACAGACACTGTAGATGTACCAAAGGAAGTAGACACTGGTGAGACACCTAGATCTAAGGGAACAACCAAAAAGTCCATGGATAAGATGTCTTGCTTTAGATGTCACGAGAAAGGGCATGTTGCTTCTCACTGTCCACTTAGGAAAGCAGATGTTGCCCCTAAGACAGTGAACCCAACACCTGTTAAGCCCTCACCCAGTGTGGCAAGCAGCAGTAGTTCTCAACCTACCGAGAAAACTGTGCAGGCCGCACCCAAACAAGTTGTGAAAAACACACCGGTTAAGGTTGGACCAAAGGAAGTGATTAGGACAAATTCACCGAATCGTGTCACAAATCAATCTAGGTCAGCACCACAGCAAGTCTATAGGAGCACCACACCTAGCAGGTCACATACTCCAGTTAGGTCACATACTCCAGTTAGACAGTATGCACCGGTAAGAGCTCAAGGATCACACTCAGAAATGGCATATAACACCTTGCTTTTTATTTGCATTTTTATTTTTAGTAATTTTTGAGCAATTTGCGTAAAAAGATGTAATTTCGAGATTTAGTATAAATAGGAGTTGGGTGCTCCATTTTCTCACTTTTGCAAAACCGTCTAGCATTTCCAGAGCTCCTCTCTCTAGAATTGAACTTCTCTCTAGCTTTTCTCCCAAACCGACCGGCCAAATCTCGTGTTCTATACGTTAACGGAAAGATCTCGAAGAGTACTACGTGAATCTCCTATTGCATGTACGATTTCATACGGATTTGAGGTAAGATTTGTCATTTTCGACTTCTGCATTTTCGGTTTGAAGTACAAAATTCGAGTTTATTATTTTTAGGCGATTTAAAGCTAATTTCGTATGAATTTTAGCTAGAATATGATAGATTATGTATAATATAACTAAACCGAGGCTTATTACTTAGATTATTTGTGGATTTGAGGCTTGAAAATGCATGTTTAAAGCTGTAGTTTATGAACAAACTCGAGTATGTATAGAACAGACTCGAAATGCCAAGAACAGACTCGAATAGAGCTAGATTCGAGAATGGGGTTCGAATCTAACCCCCTGGTTCGAATCTATCTTCGAATTTGACCCATGGTTCGAATCTGTCTTCGAATCTGATGCTCAGATTCGAATCTGA
Source organism: Centrapalus pauciflorus (assembly GCA_020465985.1). Classification (NCBI taxonomy): domain Eukaryota; kingdom Viridiplantae; phylum Streptophyta; class Magnoliopsida; order Asterales; family Asteraceae; genus Centrapalus; species Centrapalus pauciflorus. Next base: position 32,424 of record JAANYP010003621.1, on the reverse strand, counting down.
CTTCGAGTCTGATGCTCAGATTCGAATCTAACCCCTAAATTTCGAATCTAATTGATAAAATTAATAAGCAACGCATAAATTAGCAAAATAAATAGCAAAATAATTAGCTAGAAGTTATGGCTTATAGATGTTGGAATATTGAGCTAGCAGTATTAATTTAGCACATGTTCTGTAATATTAAACTTCAGATATTATACATAAGCCGTTTAGCCCAGTTGCGAGTCAAAGCCAGTGCCAGAATGTATTAAAGTCTAGATAAGCAAGTGCAAGCGTTATAAAGCAATTTAAAGCGTAAATAAGCCCGAGCAAGTATTCAGAGCGTTTCAAAGCATTTTCAGTACAGTGAGTAACAGTTATTCTTGTTTACATGTTTTATATGAAATTGAGACATAAATTGCTTCTATGTGACTTCTTTGGAATTCAATAGACTTTTGTGAGTGAAGGCGAACACTGTGGTACAGGTGATGCCCAGCTTAGCCGGATCTTACATTTGATCTATTAATATGCATATTTATCTGCTATCTGTTTATTGTTCTGCATACTATACAGCAAGCCTTGTTTTAGCGTTTCTTTGTGCATCACATAAGCATTATATTAGCGAGCAAGCAATTCTGATGTTCACCACTATCCCTTGAGCATTATGCGGGTAGCTAGCCCCGCATCACAGATTGATCATCTGTCAGCGGTAAACCTCTAGTGGTGGCATCTCCGTTCTGCGTGAAATGTCTCAATTGTGCAGCGTTCTTTCTGGGTATTAAGCAAATGAGCAAGCAAGCAAGCAAGCATAACAGCCTTTATAGGCATTTTCGCCTCATATTTTACATGCATTCTTGAATATCTGTTTACTCACTAAGCATTAGCTTACAGTTGCTACTTACAATTTTTACAGGAAAAGGTAAAGAACAAGCTGGACCTTCTGCTTAGGTCTATTATCTGATCTGCCCAGAGGACTTAGCTCACTTTCAGCTTGTGGTATAGCTTTATGATGCTTTGGGTTCTGGGTAGCTGCTTTTATTTATGTTATGATGTTTTTAGCGACTTAGTACTGTAACCTTGTAGCACGTGTAGTGCAAGACTTATTGTAATGTTTTATTAGCTTTATGCATTTATTATTATTCCTGGGATAAGCAAGCGTGTTTTAAAGCAAGGATGTGACAGGATGGTATCAGAGCATTAGTTTGAGGGATTCAAGTGTTAGCAATAACACTTGGACTCAAACTTTTAAGCAAAGATATTAGCTTCGAATGTCTAGGCTTTAACTTGACCTGAGATAGGCTTTGACTTTGCTTTAGGAATTGGGAAACGGGGTAGAATAGGAATTTTGCCTATTCTTATGCAAGTATTATTTATATTATTTCAGAACATGTCTGGATCTGGTGAAGGAGTTGGAGGCGGACTCACTCCTGAACAGATCATGCAAATAATGCAAATGATGCTCAATGAAAACAACGAGCGTCAAGCTAGAATTTTGCAAGACCAGTTTCGTGCCCGTGATGAAGCCGAAACTAGGCGAAGGGAAGAACGCCAGAAGAAGCAGCATGAAGACACTGGACGCCGAAATGATGACACCGACGAGGAGGAAGCCCCTGTAGTCCCTCCGAAGGGCTGCAATTTTCGTTACTTCAAAGCTTGCGGAGCTCAACCCTTCAAGGGTGCTGCAAACTCGATTGAAGCGCTCGAGTGGATCACTGGCATTGAGCGAATATTTCTCATCAGCGACTGTGCTGAAGCATCCAAGGTCAGCTTTGCTACTACACTGTTCGAGGGTAGCGCTGTTATGTGGTGGAGATCTCAGGAAAACATGCACGGAGCCAACTGGATTAAGTCCCTATCTTGGGATGAATTTAAAGTTATTTTCTTTCGTCAGTACTGCCCGGCTGATGAAAAGAAACGTCTGGAAGAGAGACTGATGTCTCTTACTCAGGGAACCAAATCGGTGACTGAATATGAGATAGAATTTACCCGATTAAGCTTGCTGTCTGACTATCAAGTCGCTACTGAAGAGCGAAAGATCGACCGTTTCCTGATGGGTCTGCATCCTGAATATCAGAAGTTTTTGAAGCATCAGAGGTACACCAACAACGCTGATTGTGTTGAAGCTGCTCGAATTCTCGAGCAGGATTTTATTCGAGCTGGAGGAGTTCCTGCTTCATCTGTTAACCCGACATGTCCATCACCGCCCAAGAAATCGCGCACTGGAAGCTATTCTGGATCTTCATCCAGATATTCTCAGCCACAACAGTATCAGTACCGACAGTTCAGCTCGCCTCCGGCGCAGCAATCTCGATCTTATGCGGTGCATTCTGAGCCGAGGCAGTGTCGCCGCTGCCAGAAGTCACACATTGGGCGTTGTAACCCCAATGATGTGAGGTGCTACGTGTGTAATGAAATAGGACATAGCAGTGAAGAATGTCCTAACAAAGTTAAAGTTTGCAACAACTGTTTACGCCCTGGACATAATGAGCATGCATGTACGCATCCGTTCAGCATAGTTTACCCAAGTGCAGAACATCATCCACGATTGCAGCAGCAGCAGCACCAACTCCAACAACAATATCATCAACAAAGACAGAATCAACCAGCCCGACATAGCGCATCGCGTGGAGGTTCTAGTCGCCGTAACGAGCCAGCTCGGAGTCAGAATCGCGCATTCCAAATCACGGCTGAGCAAGCAAAGGAAATACCAGATGTGGTATCTGGTATGTTTCTCGTTAACTCCGTACCTGCTAGAGTTATTTTTGATTCAGGAGCCAACCGTTCCTTCATATCAAATTCATTTGCATCTAAACTTGGAATTACTCCAACAACTCTGCCTGTTATATTTGATATCGAAACAGCCAGTAACGTGTGCGTGTCCACCGATAAAATTTACCGCGATTGCATAATTCTGTTAGATAATTGCACGTTCCAACTTGACCTCATTCCTATGGACTTTCACGAATTCGACGTCATCGTCGGTATGGATTGGCTTGATCATCATGACGCCAACATTGTCTGCAAGAAGAAGTTGATAAAGCTCACTACACCGGATGGCCGCAGTATCTGCATCTATGGTGACAGAAAGAAAGGTGACTTATGTTTAATTTCTGTAGTCAAAGCTAGGAAACATATAGCTAAGGGTTGCGTGTCATACTTAGCATATGCAATAGATGCTAAGTCTGAAAAGAAAACTTTAGCCGAGGTGCCGATAGCCTCTGAATTTCCAGATGTCTTTCCCGAGGACATCTCTGGACTCCCACCAGACCGTCAGGTGGAGTTCAGAATTGATTTAGTGCCCGGTGCGGCACCAATTGCTCGAGCCCCGTATAGACTTGCACCTGCTGAGATGCAAGAAATGATGAAGCAATTGCAAGAATTGCTTGACAAGGGACTCATACGACCAAGTTCATCTCCCTGGGGAGCTCCTGTCCTTTTTGTTAAGAAGAAAGATGGGACTCTCCGGATGTGCATTGATTATAGGGAGTTGAACAAGGTAACAATAAAGAACAAATATCCATTGCCCAGAATAGACGATCTTTTCGACCAGCTTCAGGGAGCCAGTTACTTCTCAAAGATCGATCTTAGATCTGGGTATCATCAGCTCAAAGTTCATGAAGAAGACGTCCCTAAAACGGCTTTCCGTACCAGATATGGGCATTACGAGTTTCTTGTTATGCCCTTTGGCCTTACAAACGCTCCTGCGGCGTTCATGGATCTGATGAACCGCGTTTGTAGACCAATGCTCGATAAGTCTGTTATCGTCTTTATAGACGATATTCTCATCTACTCGAAAACTGAAGCTGAGCATGTTGTGCATCTTAGAGAGCTGCTAGAGTTGCTGCGCAAGGAGCGACTTTACGCCAAGTTCTCTAAATGCGAATTTTGGTTGCGACAGGTGCTTGCAATCTCGATTTATTTATTTTTAAGCTTATCTTTTCTTAAATTTCATGCTCAGCGTTAACTTGCAAATCTTGTATCTTATCAGATACAATTCCTTGGTCATGTGATATCTGGTGAAGGAATCTCTGTGGATCCTTCTAAGATAGAAGCCGTTCAAAATTGGGAAGCTCCCAAATCAGCTACTGAGATCCGAAGTTTCTTGGGATTGGCGGGTTACTACCGTCGATTCATTAAGGACTTCTCAAAACTAGCCATGCCTCTTACATCTCTTACTCGCAAGAATGTTCCCTTTATTTGGGAAGAAGCTCAAGAGACCGCCTTCCAAACTTTAAAACAGAAACTCACCGAAGCGCCTATTCTGGCCTTACCCGAAGGCAATGAAGATTTTGTGGTCTTCAGTGATGCCTCCTATCAAGGACTCGGGTGTGTTTTAATGCAAAGAGGCCGAGTTATTGCATATGCTTCTCGTCAACTCAAGGATCATGAAAAGAGCCATCCGACTCATGACCTTGAACTTGCCGCTGTGACTTTTGCATTGAAAACATGGCGTCATTACCTCTACGGCACCAAATGTCAACTGTATACGGATCACAAGAGCCTTAAGTATATATTCAGCCAGAAGGAGCTCAACATGCGCCGGCGACGCTCCATGGAACTCATCAAAGACTATGACTGTGATATTCTTTATCACCCTGGCAAAGCAAATGTGGTGGCCGACGCATTGAGTCGTAAATCCTACTCTGCCAAATGTCTCTATACTCTGACTCATACTTCATTTTCATCTACTCTGATTGATGAAATTCTCGTTTCTCAAGCCGAAGCCCTAAAAGAAGAAAACCTCAACTCTGAGGACATGAAAGGGCAATTTCAATTCTTAATCGATAGCCCTCGTGGCTTAAAGCTCTTCAAGAATCGTGTTTGGGTTCCGAAATTTGGAGGTATACGACAGAAGATACTCTCAGAAGCGCATTGCTCAAACCTTTCTGTACATCCCGGCAGCACCAAGATGTACAACGATCTAAAAGCTGAGTATTGGTGGCCCGGTATGAAAAGAGACGTAGGCCAATATGTTGATAATTGTGTTACATGCCGGTTAGTCAAAGCGGAGCATCAGCAGCCTTACGGCAGTCTTCAGCCCTTACCGATCCCCGAGTGGAAGTTCGATCACATAACGATGGACTTTGTGACGAAGTTGCCGACTACACGAAGACAGCACGACGCAATATGGGTTATTGTGGATCGCCTAACCAAATTCGCACATTTCATTCCGATTCGCGAAAACTATTCACTTGAGAAACTAGCCAAGTTGTACATAGACGAGATCGTTACACGACACGGAGTGCCTCTGTCAATTGTTTCCGACCGCGACAGCCGGTTCACTTCAAGATTTTGGAGTGCACTGCAAGATGGTTTAGGCTCCAAGATCAGAATGAGTACGGCGTATCACCCACAGCCTGATGGCCAAAGCGAGCGCACAATTCTTACACTCGAAGACATGTTGCGGGCATGTGTTCTCGAGTTTAGCGGTAATTGGGACGACCACTTGCCGTTAGCAGAGTTTTCTTATAACAATAGTTACCACTCATCCATCAAAGCTGCACCTTTCGAAGCCTTATACGGACGCAAGTGCCGAACTCCTACGTGTTGGCATGAAGCCGGTGAAGCACCAATCGCCGGTCCCGAGCTACTTCAGCAGACAAATGAAAAGATCCGAATCATACGTCAACGATTGGAAACTGCTCAATCTCGACAGAAATCGTATCACGACCGACGCCATAAACCTTTAGAATTCCAGAAGGACGACTATGTTGTATTAAAAGTCTCGCCGATGAAAGGTTTGTTCAGATTCGGCAAGCGTGGCAAGTTAGCACCACGATTCGTTGGTCCTTTCAAGATCACCGAGCGTGTTGGGACTCAATCTTACCTGTTGGACTTGCCGAGCGAACTGTCCAACATACACCCCGTGTTTCACGTTTCGCAACTAAGGAAGTGCAAAGAAGATGACAGTGAAAAGTGGGCCGATCATCTGACTTATAAGATTAATGAGAAGCTGCAATGCGACGAGCCTGAAGTCATTCTAGAGACAAAGATGAAGAAGTTGAGAAATCGAGAGGTAGCAATGGTGCTGGTGCAATGGAGAACTTCTCACGGAACTTCTCAGACCTGGGAATCTGAGCAGGACATGAGAGTTCGATATCCACATCTGTTTGAGCCTTAGGTACTTCGAGGACGAAGTGCAAGCGTGGTGGGCTCATACTATAACACCTTGCTTTTTATTTGCATTTTTATTTTTAGTAATTTTTGAGCAATTTGCGTAAAAAGATGTAATTTCGAGATTTAGTATAAATAGGAGTTGGGTGCTCCATTTTCTCACTTTTGCAAAACCGTCTAGCATTTCCAGAGCTCCTCTCTCTAGAATTGAACTTCTCTCTAGCTTTTCTCCCAAACCGACCGGCCAAATCTCGTGTTCTATACGTTAACGGAAAGATCTCGAAGAGTACTACGTGAATCTCCTATTGCATGTACGATTTCATACGGATTTGAGGTAAGATTTGTCATTTTCGACTTCTGCATTTTCGGTTTGAAGTACAAAATTCGAGTTTATTATTTTTAGGCGATTTAAAGCTAATTTCGTATGAATTTTAGCTAGAATATGATAGATTATGTATAATATAACTAAACCGAGGCTTATTACTTAGATTATTTGTGGATTTGAGGCTTGAAAATGCATGTTTAAAGCTGTAGTTTATGAACAAACTCGAGTATGTATAGAACAGACTCGAAATGCCAAGAACAGACTCGAATAGAGCTAGATTCGAGAATGGGGTTCGAATCTAACCCCCTGGTTCGAATCTATCTTCGAATTTGACCCATGGTTCGAATCTGTCTTCGAATCTGATGCTCAGATTCGAATCTGACTTCGAGTCTGATGCTCAGATTCGAATCTAACCCCTAAATTTCGAATCTAATTGATAAAATTAATAAGCAACGCATAAATTAGCAAAATAAATAGCAAAATAATTAGCTAGAAGTTATGGCTTATAGATGTTGGAATATTGAGCTAGCAGTATTAATTTAGCACATGTTCTGTAATATTAAACTTCAGATATTATACATAAGCCGTTTAGCCCAGTTGCGAGTCAAAGCCAGTGCCAGAATGTATTAAAGTCTAGATAAGCAAGTGCAAGCGTTATAAAGCAATTTAAAGCGTAAATAAGCCCGAGCAAGTATTCAGAGCGTTTCAAAGCATTTTCAGTACAGTGAGTAACAGTTATTCTTGTTTACATGTTTTATATGAAATTGAGACATAAATTGCTTCTATGTGACTTCTTTGGAATTCAATAGACTTTTGTGAGTGAAGGCGAACACTGTGGTACAGGTGATGCCCAGCTTAGCCGGATCTTACATTTGATCTATTAATATGCATATTTATCTGCTATCTGTTTATTGTTCTGCATACTATACAGCAAGCCTTGTTTTAGCGTTTCTTTGTGCATCACATAAGCATTATATTAGCGAGCAAGCAATTCTGATGTTCACCACTATCCCTTGAGCATTATGCGGGTAGCTAGCCCCGCATCACAGATTGATCATCTGTCAGCGGTAAACCTCTAGTGGTGGCATCTCCGTTCTGCGTGAAATGTCTCAATTGTGCAGCGTTCTTTCTGGGTATTAAGCAAATGAGCAAGCAAGCAAGCAAGCATAACAGCCTTTATAGGCATTTTCGCCTCATATTTTACATGCATTCTTGAATATTGTTTACTCACTAAGCATTAGCTTACAGTTGCTACTTACAATTTTTACAGGAAAAGGTAAAGAACAAGCGGACCTTCTGCTTAGGTCTATTATCTGATCTGCCCAGAGGACTTAGCTCACTTTCAGCTTGTGGTATAGCTTTATGATGCTTTGGGTTCTGGGTAGCTGCTTTTATTTATGTTATGATGTTTTTAGCGACTTAGTACTGTAACCTTGTAGCACGTGTAGTGCAAGACTTATTGTAATGTTTTATTAGCTTTATGCATTTATTATTATTCCTGGGATAAGCAAGCGTGTTTTAAAGCAAGGATGTGACATGGCATATAATAGAAATTATTCCAGAGCTCCACAACAAATGCCTACACCACGGCAGAGAGTGAACTTAAATCACTCGGCACCACAACAGAATTCAGTTCACAGGCCCAAGTCACCTGAAAGGCGAGATGGGTACTTGAAAGAGTTCACGTATGTGGACGAGAATGGTATTACCAAGTCAGTCATGGCTTGGGTTCCCCGTGATAACTAACCTATTTTCTTTCATGTGCAGGAGATAACTACCGGTCCAAACAACAAGTGGTTCGTCGACAGTGGTTGCTCCAGGCACATGACGGGGGAAAGAAGTCTTCTCACAGACTTCAAGGGGGGTAATAGGGGATTCGTATCATTCGCGGGTAACAAGGGTGGAAATATCACTGGAACTGGAGAAGTCACTAATGGGACGATTACTTTGGATCAAGTTTATCACGTTGATAAACTGGTTCATAATCTCATTAGTGTCTCTCAAATCTGTGATAAGAAGAACTCGGTGTTATTTACTGACACTGAGGCGTTAGTGCTAAAGCCTGGATTCAAAATTCCTGAAGAATGGGTGTTGATGCGGGCGCCAAGGAAGAACGACTTGTACATGCTGGATATGAACAAGCCAGAGACTTCGATGGGGCCAATTTGTCTACTATCCAAAGCTTCGGAGACGGAATCCGTACTGTGGCACAGACGTATGGCTCACCTGCACCTGAGGAAGATGAATTACATTACGAAGCATGGACTGGTGCAGGGTGTGCCCATGAAAAGTTTTCAGTTCGAGGATAAGTGTCTACCTTGCATGAAGGGCAAACAACACAAGAAGACACACAAGTCCAAGAAGCAGAATTCCATAGCCTCAACATTCGATCTGTTGCACATGGACCTTTTCGGCCCAATCAACAAAAGGAGTATTGGAGGTAGTTGGTACTGCTTAGTTATCACCGACGATTACTCACGTTTTTCTTGGGTTTTCTTTTTAGGTACGAAGGACGAGACGGCTGCAAGGCTCATCGGGTTCTTGGACCAAGTGGAGAACTCATACGGAACTAGGGTTAAATATATTCGTAGTGATAATGGAACTGAATTCAAAAACACTGTAATTGGTGTATATTGCCTATCAAAGGGCATACTGCATCAATTCAGTGCACCATATGAACCTCAACTGAATGGGGTGGCCGAACGTAAAAATAGAACTTTGATTGAGGCTGCAAGGACTATGCTTTCGGATTCAAAGCTTCCTACCATGTTTTGGGGGGAGGCAGTGAATACCGCGTGCCACATTTTAAACCGAGTCCTTACAGTCAAATCATTGAACAAAACATGCTATGAAATTTTGAATAAACGGCCACCTAACTTAACTGGATTCGAACCATTTGGAGTACCATGCACACTTTTAAGAACAAAACATCAACCGAAGTTTGGTGAAAAAGCTGACGAAGGATACTTCCTAGGTTATGTGCCAAACTCACCAAACAAACGGGTGTTTAACAAAACAATTGGTACTGTGGAGATTGTGTATAACATTGAAGTCACAAGTTATACACATGAACCCCAAACTGGTCCGGAATGGATATTTGACTATGATAAGTTATTTGAGTCATTTAACATTCCTCTGGATGATAATGCAGGTACAATCGAGAAGGACATGGCGACGTTGCATCTGAACGACGATGGCCAAATCTTTCCAAGGACCACGTTCGAATCTACATCCGAGCCTACTGCGACTGTAGATGGATCTCCAGAAGTTGCTGATCAAGAGACACCTAACACTGAGAATCAGACTCAAGCTTCAGGTTCTAACTCTGAGGAAAACGTCCGTGAGGAGGAAAATGTAGAAGCTGAGCCTGTTCCCCCTTTAGGTGAAATAGGATCCAACTTAGGAGATAATCTAAGGGTTGATGAAATAGAGACCTCTAGGATTAACAAGAACCATCCAATAGAAAGCATCATAGGAAATCCTAACGAGGGTGTGAAGACTCGGAGTAGTGTAAATAACAACACCGTGTTGTTGTCGATGATAAACGACTCCGAGGCATATCACACATGTCTTTATTCATGTTTCATATCGCAAGTAGAGCCTAAGAATGTGCAAATGGCACTTAAGGATAACTCCTGGGTTGAAGCGATGCAGGAAGAACTTTCGCAATTTAGGAAACTAGAAGTGTGGGAGTTAGTTCCGTTACCTCGAGGGGAGATTGCAATAGGAACCAAATGGGTTTTTAAGTGCAAAAGAGACGATTGGGGTATAGTCACGCGCAACAAGGCGAGATTAGTTGTAAAGGGTTTCAACCAAGAGGAGGGAATCGATTACAACGAAGTTTTTGCACCAGTAGCAAGGCTGGAAGCCATTAGGTTGTTTCTAGCGTTTGCCTCCTTCAAAGGCTTTAAGGTATATCAGCTAGACGTTAAGAGTGCCTTCCTATATGGGAAGGTGAAGGAGTTGGTGTATGTAGAACAACCGCCCGGATTTACAGATCCAAAATATCCTGATAGAGTATATCGCTTAGATAAGGCTCTTTATGGATTACATCAGGCACCTAGGGCGTGGTATGAGACTTTATCCAACCATCTTTTAGAAAACGGTTTTGAAAGGGGTAGGATAGATAGTACTCTATTTGTGAAGAGGAAGGGTGAACACTTTATCTTGGTACAAGTGTACGTCGATGATATCATTTTTGGATCATCAGACGAACAGATGTGCAAAGATTTCGAAAAGGTGATGAAGTCTAAGTTCGAGATGAGTGCTATGGGGGAGTTGAATTTCTTTTTAGGGTTACAAGTTGACCAAAAGAAGGAAGGGATGTTTATCCATCAAACTAAGTATGTCTATGACATATTAGAGCGTTTCGGGATGGAAGGAACAAAGTTGACTGCCCACTTCAGCACGCCGATTCAAGTGAATCACAATCTCGGGCCGGGTACTGAAAGTGATACCGATGTGGATCCGACTTTATATCGGGCCATGATTGGGTCACTTATGTATTTAACTGCTTCAAGACCTGACATAATGTTTGCTGTGTGTATTTGTGCTAGGTTTCAAGCGAATCCGAAGGAGATGCATATGAAAGCTGTGAAGCGGATTCTGCGATACCTCTAGTTGAAACCGAAGCTGGGACTTTGGTATCACGCGGAGGGAGATCTAGAGTTGGAAGCATTCACGGATTCTGACTACGGAGGATGCAGCTTGACGCGCAAATCTACAACTGGAGGTTGTCAGTTCCTAGGAGGGAGATTGGTATCCTGGCAATGCAAGAAACAAACATCGGTAGCCATTTCAATGTGCGAGGCCGAATATGTTGCTGCTGGTAGTTGCTGCTCACAGGTTCCTGTGGATACAACAACAATTGCGGGATTACGGTTTGGCTTACACTCAAACTCCTATTAGGATAGACAATCAATCTACAATTGCTATAACTAATAATCCAGTTAAACACAGTAAAACAAAGCACATAGACATAAGGCATCATTTTATTCGTGATTGTGCTGAAAAGAACTTAATCAAACTGGTAAAGGTGGCAACAGAAGATAATAATGCAGATTTATTTACCAAAGCGTTTGATAAGTCACGGTTTGAGTATTTAATTCAACTGAATGGAATGCGCAACCCAGAGTAATTTGACCTTAGTAGTAGTAAGTTTATTTTATTTTATTGTAGAGTAGTAGTTTTTCTTTCTTTTCAGTAATCTGCTAATTTAGGAAATTTTCTATTTTTAGTAAGTTTCTATCTTTAGTAAGTTAGTAGGTTAGCTTATTTTACTGCTTTTCTTATGAAAAAAAAAAATTAAAAAAAAAGAGAGAAAATTACAAAAATACAAAAAAAAAGAGAATATCAGAAAAAAGAGTTAGGTCTTAGATACATAGGTTCAAAGTGACGAAAATTAGCACCGTAGTTACAAACTCTAAGTATTTAGGCTTTCACACATAATGCAACTAAATCCTAAGTGTTATACTTTACTTAGTTTGATGTGTTGGTAGGCATAATACATATAGGGAATCTCAAGGCTAATAAAATATTCTAGAAAAAGTCAAGCGTGTCACTAACTTAGATGTACAACCAATCGGTCTTAATTTTTATGTACAAGACATACAAACATTGAGTCTATATGAGGTATGCAAACTTTCTGGGGATGTATGGCAACATCAAATACATCTGAAAATGGAAAGAATAGAAATATCATGTAAAACTGAGAGTCGAAAACATGCAACTCTGTTGTACGTAAGTACAGACCTGTTGTCTCTGTTTAGATTCGGGTTAGCAGATATGTCGCTCTGTTGTACGTCAGTACAGACCTGTCACCGCTGTCTGCTAACTTTAAAAATAAACTTTAAGTCAATCTAAGACACTTTGTTGTATGAAAATACAGACCTGTGTCCGATGTTTGTCTTTTAAAGAAAATTTGCAAATAACAACAAGTTAGAATCTTTGTCTGTGTGCCTTGATCATAAAAGTATGTCTATGTCTGCGTCACGTAAGATAATTTCCTGATAAATAAAAAGGCCAAGGGATATTCCGAAATGTAGAATGTTTAAAAGGGGTAAAATACCAACAATCGGCTAAATAGGTATGTCACGACAAACAAACAAAGGAATAAAAAAATTCCTAAGTGTGAAAGTTTAAGTACTGAAAGTTAGTATCAGACATCGCTATCTGATTGAACCTTTCTTAGACTATACTCATCAAAAATATGTTGTTAAGTATTTAGCTTAGATTGTAAATTTTTCTTAAGTCTAGATTAATTTTTTGGTCAAAATTTTATTTTACTTTATTTTATTTTATTTTATTTTTACCTTAGTTTATTTTATTTTATTTTAGTTTAGTTTAATTTTTACTTAGGTAAATGGTCAAAAGTTACTGAGGGTGCATTCAAAGTTGAATAAATTAAACATTGCGTGAAATATCTGTTGCTTAGGGTAAAAGAGTTGGCATAGTTTATCTGGTTACACGATACCGTAGAAAAAAGTTGGAAAAGTTGAATTTATTTCAAAATTTTTGAAAATTTTTCTAAGTATTGGTGGTTTCGAATCTAAGACAGACTCGAAGCGGTAAGACTTCGAATCTGTCAGTAGATTCGAGTCTATGTTTAGAATCGAGGGTTGGTGGTATAAATAGGTCAACAGTGAAGTCATTTAAGACCTTACTGTTTTCGAATCTATACACTCGAGTCTACTGCGGCGATCTCGATTCTATTCTCGAATCTATCGTATTTCTTCTAAACGACATTTTGTTGACTCTCTTACTTGGTGTTTCGATTCTACAGATACATCTAGGTATAATCAACATCTAGGTATAATCAACCGGATTGTACAAGATTTGTGTAGTTTTATACACAATTTTAGGCTAAAACATCGAATTTTGAAGTTTTGTGGGTTGAAATAGGTTTTTTGCTAAATTACCATGTTTGGGCATATAAAAGATCAAATTAAAAGCATAAATCAATGATTAGAACCTAGTTGAACTAATGTATGTGAATTACTAAGTTCAAAACGGTTAAAATCTTGAATTTTTTGGTGAAAGCAGGACCGACGGGGCTTCGAGTCTGTTCTAGGACCTTCGAATCTGTTCATGGGTTTCTCGAATCTGTCATTAGATTCGAGATGACCATGATCCTCGAATCTGTCCATCAGACTCGAATAATGCCACTTCGAATCTGTCCATTACATTCAAATATGGACACTTCGAATCTGTTACTTTCGAATCTGCACTTTATTTATTTTGTTTAATTTAAATTTTATTAAACTTGTGGAAATTTAATTGTGCTAGATTTTGTATTTAATAAAGTACAAAATAAAACCAGTTTGAATTTGAACAAGTTTATTGATTTTTAATGAGTCTAACAGTTTTATTTATTGTGCAGATATGGCGGTTCGCGCTTTTGTCCCTAAGCATAATATGGTCCTTAATCCAGACATGAATCTCCCTGAGGCGCAGGGATTCCGTGAAGTACTGGATTTTCTAGCTGAATCAAGGATCGGACATGCACTATGGCATAATGTGCAGCTAGTGTTACCCTACATCCGTCAATTTTATGACCATTTGCAAGTAGACTGCTCGGTCACTCCGACAGTTCTACGCACGCGCATTGAAGGACAGCCGTTAGTATTTTCGGCTGATATGATTCGTCAAGTGCTGCAGTTGGGCACTCAGGAACAAGAAGCTGGTCCTATAGAATTTTCGATGAATATAAGGCAAGCGGCCTTTCAAAGAATGGGGTACAGCCTCGATGTGACAAAAGTGTCATACATGAAAAGTGGATTGATAGGACAATGGAGGTTGTTGGCGCATGTATTTATGGTGTGCTTTGCTGCGAAAAAGGCAGGGTTTGACTATATTGTCGCGAAGATTCAATCGGGGATTGTCGCAATGGTGTATAATCGCCCATATAGTTTTTCAGAGATGATCTTTTCGGAGTTTGTTCATCAGATATCTGCTCCCGAAAATCAGCAGTTTTTGCTCTATCCGAGATTCATTATCATGTTGATCAGACACTTTTTGCCGAACTTGCCAATAACAAATGACTTTCAGAGTGTTGCCATCCTGGACAAAAGGATTTTCGCTGATTGTTCCTCACACCGAGGAAGATTGGCTGTTCCTGTTGCTCGTCCATTGTTCGGAGCTATTGTGGATAGGGATTTTCAAGCCCCGGAGCAGGGGTCGTTGAGTTTCCACAACAACAACAACAGCAACAACATCAACAGCAACAACAACAGCAACGTCAACAGCAACAACAGCCTCGTGCTCGGCCACGTGATCCAAGACGCCGACAGAGACCAGCAGCGAGTCAAATTCCGGCAACCAGGCCTTCGACAAGCCAGCAACCAGAAGTTACAGAAGCCGGACCCTCAAATATTCAAGAAGCTGGGCCCTCAAATGTTGCGAGAGAAGCTGAACAGCTAAGCCAGACGCTTAATGAAATTTGGGAGGCAGGGCCTCATGCCAATGAAGATGTTGCAGCAGCATTGGTTGGTGAGCTGCTTAGTCCACCAGAAGATGAAGATGATATTTTTAGAGATGTGGAGGAATACGAGCCAGAAGGGGCAGATGACGGATTAACATCTTCAGAATCAGAATCAGAATCAGAGGAAGTTCCAGCAGCTGCAGTTCCTGATATTCAAATTGGAACTTATGGTTCGAGATTGATTATAAATGAAGGTGGTTCGAGGAGGCGCGTGAACAGGGAATTGGAGGAGTCTGATTTTGAAGAAGAGGAAGTTGCTCAACTAGTGACTAGGCAACGGGCCAAACGTCACAGGTTCATGCAAGGATCATCTTCAGCTCCTGTAGATCAACCAAAAATTCCACAACATCAAGAACCTCAAACCACCAGTCCACCACCACCACCACCTCAAGATGAACCGTATATACCATCACCGTTCATTCCTACTCCTATACAGTCCATTCCATCTACCTCGACCACATACACTGACAATCAAAGGTTTCTGCAGCTTAAAGCTCGCGTTGACTTCCAGAATGTCCAAATCTTAAGCCTAACAAAGGCGATCGGAGAAATTCAGACTCATAATGCAAATCTTGATAAAGAAAATGCCGATTTGAAGAAGATTGTGGAGCAAGTCCAGGAAGAGAACGTAGAATTGAAAACTTTTGTTTGCGATCAGGCAGCTGAGATAAGGTCGATGCGCTCCCTAATTGAGCAGTTAATGAAAAATTTACAGGCTCAGGGGGAGACATCGTGCCGAGATCAGGAGGTGCAGAGAAGAGATGATAATGAAGGCGATGATCCCGGTGCGAATAAAGAGATTGAGTCTGTAGATTTTCCTGCAGCTCAAGTTACACAAATTCAGGGGGAGCCAAGTACAGAAGGAGAAAAAGGAGGATCTGGAAAAGAAGCAGGTTCCTCGAGGGTTCTGGACAGTGACATGATTGATGCACTGAAGGACATAGAGGAAGAGCTTATGGATTTTGACGATGAAGAAGAAGAGTTAGAAGAAGGAGAATTTATTCCAGAGGAGGTTGTGGACTGGAAATCAGACGATGAAGTGTTGGATGATGAAGACGATCAAGTCAATGAGGTTATTATCAATTCACAACCTGTCACGGAGCTATATGAAGGACAAAATCATAATGTGATTGACATTGACTATATCAAGGTAGCCTCAGTCGAGGACAAAGAACTTGAAGAGGCCGAGAAGGAGCCATCTAGAACTGACTTGATAAATCTTTTGTTCAAGAAAGAGGAAAAGAAAGATCGTTTGAAGATGAAGAAGAAAATGAGAGTTCCAGGTGCTGGAAACTTCTCAGGAGGCATTATAAGCTGGTTCTTTGACAAAGAACTGCAGCTATTTATCTTGAAAAGAAGAGATGGACTACAATACTTGAGGCGAACACTAAAAGCATTTAACTCATTGCCTAAAATTGAAGTAAAGGAGCTTGCATGGAAAGAGTTAATTAATATAGGTGAAGACCAGTACGCTGAAGTCATGGCAAGAATTATAAGGAAAGAAGGAAGATCAGGAAAGTTCGAGCGACTCAAGCCAAGGACCGGAAAGAGGGTCGAGTATCAGTCGAGAATAGATCCTCATACAGGTAGGCCATGGGCCAGGATGGTATACAAACCTGTGAGGTGTCTAAAGAAAGTACCAATGAAATCGATGCCACAGAACGTTTTGAGCAACATGAAATGGTGGTACCTCGAGATTGACACTGCTGAAGCCATCATGGAGGATCAAGACGAGCAGGTCATTTTGAAGGTATATGATCCACTGCATTTGATAAACCTATCAAAGGACGACCTGAAGAAGCTTCATGATCAGCCTATCTTCTTTACTGAACCATGGAGATCTGAAGCCAGGAAGTTCCAAAAGGTAGTTAAAGTTTGTATAGATGCTGGATTATATGCAGGTAGTAGTATATATAGCTCTAGTACTTAAATTTGATGTAATGTAAATAATTAGAAGCTATCGTCAAGGGGGAGTCTGTTGGTACACCCTGTGTGACGATAGCAGTCTAATCGATCTGCATTATGGTTTAAGTAATATTCTGAGTATTAACAAGTGTTTTGATATATATGTTTATATGTGTTTGTCTGTTATTGATTGTGTGTTTGAACTTGATGTAACATATTACAAGAAGTTCAAACATAAAGGTCAAAGATTAACTCAAGCATAAGTAAAACATAAGTTTCATCACTTAAGAGTTTAAGTGTTTTGGCTAGATTCGAATTGCTTAAGGGAACACATTCGAATCTGTGATAGATTCGAATGAGACCTTAGATTCGAATGGGCTAGATTCGAGGATGTCAATATGGACAGACTCGAATGGGCCTTGGGCCAGATTCGAGTTTGGCCCACATCAGACTCGAATCAGGGTCTATAATTAGGGATAGACTCGAATCATTAAAGGACTTTTTGCAGAATTCGTGAGGGATTAAGCAAAGGGCGATCTCGAGTTTATCAGCTAGGTGAGTGCCATTTCGAAGAGAATTAGTTCGTAGGATCGTTCGTGTGTCGTTCGTTCAGCGTCTAATAGTCTCCGTGTTCCGTTGGTTGAGAGTTGTCCGTCTAACCGTCAACGAGGATTCCGCACTCGTTCACGGATCCGCGTCTAGATAGATCTTGCAGTCGAAGACCTTACAACGCCACAGATCTCATACATTAACACAAACCTCAATAGCCGAATAACTCAAGTTCAAACATAATTATAGCAATTAAACTAAACCCGAAACACATTCCCGGACGGATAACCAATCCCCGAAACCCCTTTACGAGACTCCCACCGAGACCCAAAACCCTGGATAAATTAACCCGACACTACTCCGAAGGAATTCAACACATTAACAACCCAAGACTCCCCCATAAGCCTCAAATCGAATTTCCCCTGCAGGCTGCGGCTCGCGCCGCTAGGCCTCTGAGGGTCGCGCCGCGACCAAGCGGTGCTCTGCACCTTGACCTGCGATTTCCATGGCTGAACCAGGGGACTCACAGCCCCTATACTCGAATTTTAGCAGAAAAGCAGTACCAGACATACATATATTCACATATAACAACTCTTTAAACTTCAGAATCAAACTCTTCAACATAATATACATATATCTCAAGGTTTAACTACCAAAATCTATAATTTTACCTTGAGCACCTCAAGAACTCAAAGGGAGGAAGAAGATGAAGCAAGATACAGCACCCAACTCTTGATTTCAGCTTCAATTTTCTGCTGGAACTCCACACAATTCACACACAACACTTTAGGGTTCTTTTGGAAATGAAGATAGAAAGGAAGGGATGGGCACGTATATGTTTATCTCAAATTTGGCCGGTCCCGAACCCATTAACCCGGACCCGATATCACTATTTCAACATTAATATCATTAGGACCCAATTAAATCCACGATCTCAATGATTGTAATAATCCACTAATTAATAACTCGGAGACACGTATCACTCAATCTTGACACGTTAAATCCACGAAACGGAATTTAATTGGAACACGTAATAATTATTAAAATAAAGAGCCAGTAAATTAAATCCACGTACCAGGCTCAAATCCGGGATGTTACAACATACTAATAAAAGAATAACTATACTTCAATATTGTAAAGTCACATGTCATCACCATGAATCGACACGTAACATTTATGGGTTTTAAAAATAATAAAGAAATTTAATTTAATCATATCCAAATCTAATATAATCTACTTTTAAATACAAATCAAAACAAATAAAATCTAATACTTGACTAACTTATTAATTAGTATATAATATAATAAAAGTTTAAAAAATATTATAAAATAATTACTATTCATATATATTTAGAAATGTATATAAAATTAATAGGTCATAATAAATAATAATATCGTTATTATATATTTTTGTTTAAAAAATTAATATTTTTACTTTTATCTTTTAATATATATATATATATATATATATATATATATATATATATATATATATATATATATATATATATATATATATATATTATATATATATATATATATATATATATATATATATATATTTATATATCATACTACTATAATATATGTATATTAATATATATATATATAGAATATGATTCGAGACCTTATTCGAGTATTTTCATAAATTTCCATTTCAATTGCACGCGCACCAGGAAGGTACCACCTTAAAAAAACTTTATTTAAATTTTTTTCTTCCAATAAAACATTATTTTAAGGATTTCAAACATTCGAAATGTCATATAATGACACAATTATCACCATAAATTTCACATACATTCACATCTCCTAGCTCCTAAAAAATGATGTGAACACACACTTATATAATTTTGAATGTATGTGAACGTGCATTTATGTGATGCGTGTTTCCATGCACTTAGAGTGTTCGGATTTACGTGAAATTTACATATGGTCTGTGTAATGTTAATTAAGACATGTTCATGAAAAAAATTTTCAAAGAAATTACTTTTAAAGGTGGTACCTTCTGGTGCGCTGCATAATGAGTGGTACTCACTTGAACCTAAATCTATATATATATATATATATATATATATATATATATATATATATATATATATATATATATATATATATATAATCAGGTTCATCAGCGTACCTATGAGATTCCAGCGTACCCAGCGTACCCTAATGTGAATGATCATTCACACATATATTTTTTGAATAGACATGTATAATAAGACAACATTATAAGACTTTTTTTCAAAAGGAGTACTATCATAAATCTTGTGAATGGTAAAAAAAAAAGATCATGTGAATGGTCATTCACACCATTCACATGGTGTGAAATGACCATTCACATGGATGACCATTCACATAAATATGCATTGAGCATTCACATAATTTTTAAGGACACAGAAAGTGTGAATCTATGTGAAATTCATATATCATGCGTATAACATTAAATTAAACATGGTTATATGAAAAAAAAATTTAAAAAAAGTTTTTTAAGCTCGGTACCTTCGGGTGCACTTGATTTCAAGAGGTACTTATATGAACCTGAATCTATATATATATATATATATATATATATATATATATATATATATATATATATATATATATATATATATATATATATATATATATATATATATATATATATATATATATATATATATATGTGTATATACCCTAAGTCATAAACCCAAAACCCTAAACTTGTAAATTAGTAAAAATAAAAATTGAGAAGTACACTCAGTAGTTATAAAATTTGTTTTGGAACTTTTAGGTTTTGGATAATGTGAATATCCAAAATCATGTTTATCATAATTCCAAATTCCAAATATTGGATTATCCTCGATATCTAATAATTCTTACAAGAATTTTAAAATTGTAACACCCTCACTTTTTGCACAAAAGTCACGTCATTTACAATACACAGGTGGCAATAATGCATATAACCTCCATAACACATGTCAGAGGATGCTACAAATCAATGATAATTAAAACTTTTACACAAACGGTTAACAACTATACATACACAATCCATCGATTCACTAAATCCCAAAAGACGTTATCGCATGCAGTACTAATCTAACTATTACACAAAAGCATATACGAGAGTCTCCAATTAGATCCAAGTCCCGATCTAGCGGCTACAGCTACCGATCCCCTTTCTGATTCCCTGAACATGGTAGACTCGAATACTTAAGCTCGGAAGCTCGTGAGTACGCGAGGGTTAGACTCTATAAAATAAGCACATAACACATAACACACAAGCACAACCCTAGCTCAATCACTGGCAATCAACAACCCATCTCATGTATGAACATAAAAGCATGAGATCTGAAGCCCTGTGCACAATCACTATGGGGACACTTCCTCGGCTAACGACCGTACGCAGCAGTGGTTAGCTAAAACCCTGTAGCTCAGGCGCGACCTGGCTACAGGCCCTGCCGTGTATACACACTCTAAAGACTGGTTAGCGACAGTCATTCCGCGCGATCACTCATCGCGAATCCTCGTCCATATGGAACTCATCACGGAGGGCTCACTTTAGTCCGTATGGGAACTCATCATGGATACCTTGGAATGGATCTCATCTCATGTACCACACATAACACATATGTAGGAATAGAATCATATCTGAGGCTCGCGTCCCTGTCTCATGCACAATACACAATATAGAGTATACACCCAATAGTTACACAACTAAGACTCGTAAAAAGCGGCACGCATTTGGAAAAGAACTCGAGTACTCACCTGTCTATAAGACAACCCGTCTCAATCGCTGAACGCTACAACCTTTGATCCGGCTCGTCTCGCGGTCGGCTCGTCCCTGAATACACAATAGATCCCAGACTGTTAATTCAAACCCAAACTCACCAGAAACACATAACAACTCACACACTGACCACATAACTGAATCGGACCCCACAAGCAACCCCTACAGACCCTGAAGCCCAAAACCAGCCCTAGCCCAAAGAACCCGGATCGCTGCCCACGCTCACCTTTATCGCGACATGCGCCTGCCCCATCGTGGTCGCGCTCAAGCCATTGCGGCCCGCTGACCATCACGGTCCACGCTCTTAATCCCGATCGCACTCGACCCTCACCGCCTCAGGACTCATCGGGGCCGCGCTCAGGGGGTCGCGACCGCGCTCCTGGGCGTGCGGTCTTCCATGTTCGTCTTCCATGGCTTCCCAGGGGTGCAAACCCCTCCCAATTCGATTTCCAGCCACAAACAACTCATAATATCGATATAACATAACTCCATATAGGCTCAATAGCCATTTCTCACAACATAACAACACACAACTCGAGTCAAGCTACTAAAAGAAGAAGCTTTCTTACCCCCTTTTTACCTCAGCACAAGATGATGTTGATGACGGTGACCAATCCCATAGCCAAAATCTCTGAGGCTTCTGCTGTTCTTGATGCTCCAGCCGCATGCACACACACACACACAACATACATTCACTTACTATTTTTGGCAAGAAGAAACCAATATTTCAAAAGAAATCTCTATATATATATATATATATATATATATATATATATATATATATATTTCCACTTTAGACGGGTTCCGACCCTATAACCCGAACCCGATATCGCATTTTCACTATTAATATCCACTCAACCCATTTAATCTCTCGATATCAATGATATAATTAATCCTCTAAAATAAGGGCTCGGTGACATGCATATCGCAATCCCGAGACGTATATATCCACTAATCGGGAAATAATTGGACAAACGCAATAATAATAAATTAATACTCCACTAAAATAAATCCACGTAGCAGCTCAGAAAATTGGATGTTACAAAAATTTTGAGATGTTATTCTAGATTCAGATATATTTTAAGAACCCTAATTATCTGGGCACCTGTTTAACCCCATATATTAATTTATTATTATTAATTTTCTTTAATATTAAAGCTGTATAAAATTCAAAATAAAATTGAAATAATTATATCATATAATATAATTTAGTTGATATAAATGGTTTCTAAATTAATGTTTAATAGGCCTCGTAAATTTTACCAAGTTCAACCTATCTGTTGGTTATAAAAATATTAAATTGCAAAAAAAAAAAGAAAAATAAGTAAAGTTTAAATGCTTTTTTTAATAACGATTTATTATTAAAAAAATCAACATATTTTTACATTTTTTGCGTTTTTCTTTCCTACATGTTATTTTTTTCCTATAAAAGTACTCAAACTATTTTTTTTCTTTTTTGATTTAGTGAAATTTGAACATTAAAATACGGTTTTTCAGTTTTTAAAAACCCGGTTACTAATTATAAACGGGTTTTTAATGTCCAAGTTTCACTAAACCAAAATAACAATAATAATAATAATAACTTGAGAACTTTTATGAAAAAAATAAATAACATAAAGAGTAGAAAACTAAAAAATACATAAAAATATGTTGGGTTTTTTCATAATAAACCCTTTAAAGGATAAGCAGAATATCAAAAATTGGTAAAACATCTATTTTTATACGTTTTCCTTTCAATTAAAAAAATAAAAAATGAAAAATGTTAGCCTTAAAATCCTAAATAAATTTGTGGTAAAATGGCATGTTATTACCCAAAATTCACACAAATGGGCCGACCGACCCGACATGAGGCGTGACTAGGGTACCACCGCCCCACTGTAAGTGTGCACCAAGTGCCATGTTTGGATTCCGTTTATATTTATTTTTCAAAATTAATTTATCAATTTAAAAATGTGTACTATCGAACAAACTCAATCAACTTTTTTTTTTTTAATTAAGTCCCTTAATTTCTTTTTCTATTATTTTAAATCTCTAAACTATTTTTGTTTTAATTTAAAGTATATATATTTTTTATTGAATAATGGATTAGTTGGTAAAACACAACTGATAAACTAAAAAGCATAGAGACTTATTCACTAAAATAGGAAAAGAAATTGTGCATTTTCCAACATTAATCAAGTGAATAAACTAAGGTTAATTATTTGGCAAACATTCAAACGGGTTTAGTATACACTTTTGAATAAGACAAAAAATAGTTTAGGGATTGAAACAATAATAAAAGAAGTTTAGGAGTTAACCACAATAAAAAAAAGTTAATGGGTTTTTTTTTTTAAATATTAACCCTTTAGAAATATAAGAAAAAAAAATGATTTACATAAAATTGGTGTTTTTTTAGTTTCATTAAAGTTCAACCAGAAAACAAACAAGGGAGAAGATATGTATGTATGTACGTACCTATAGAGGCTTATGTTATCGTGGAAAACTAAATACATCTTGAAAAACGATTCACTAATTTTATATATTGTTCACTAATTTTGTACTTTAATTCATTTATGTTTGAATTTGTAACTCATTATTTATAAATTCAAAAATTAATGAATCTATGTAAAAAAGTAATAAATTGTTAATTTATATAATACAGAATTTATAATTAATACGAAATCTATGTAAGTGTACATTCATTTTTTAAAAGGAGTTAGGATATGTGAATGTATGTCAAACTTACATACCATCTTCATATTGTTAATTAAAACATGTTTATAAAAAAAATTTAAAAGAAAACTGATAATTTCTTGTATGCTGCATAATGAGTGATACTTCTTCAAACTATATATACATATATATATATATATATATATATATATATATATATATATATATATATACTAGCTACATACCCGCGCAAAGCGGCGGCGGCAACATATTACTTGTTCGTTTAATAGATGACGATGATGAATAATATCTTTAAACAACGTAAAAGAAAAATACCATAAGTTTCAATGTCAGTAAAATATCATAAAAACCATATGGTTACAGACAAAAATATGATCAAATATATTTGTGATAAAAAATTTACAAGCATTTTTCATTTTATGCATCCAAAATATCCAAATATGAAATGCTTCACTTGAACGATCCGTTTGTTGTACATCCTGCAAATAATAAAAAGGTTGTAGTTATCAAGATAAAGTATTGAAACATGTGGGTTAATGCGAAATATAGGATTGTTCCTTAATAATCACGCAAGACTTCTTGATACACCCCATTTTGATGTGTAGACTCCATCTCGATTGAATTTCTTGACAGGGGTCACCAATAAATACTGTGATATATAATATTTAATTCCGGTAGGATCTTAGCATTCTGATCCGATGCTACGATCCCGTTCTTGCAATTACAAAAACGGTCCCTAGGTAATATCTCGATCTTGACAACCTTGGATAAGATGTCGTCCTAATATAGACAAGATCAATTTATACATCATTATAGCTTCAGAAGGTGATTAACTTTGTAATAGACAATATGAGGAGGTGATAGCAAAGAAAATTGTTTTTAAGAGTAAAAAATAAACAATCAAGGTATGTCCAAAAGTCACAAAATCGTCTATCTAAATACCATTGTCTAATAAAACATGCATAAATGATATAAGGCCTCATATAAGCATCTTAACACATTTTATCGAATGAAAAGCATAGACCGAAAGAATTTATTAGAGACTTAATAATTATATCTGATATCTGAAACTATTGCAATTTTGCATAGAGTTTCGGGCTTTTAATAATGAGATATGAGAAAAAGGGCACTGAAAACAAAGTTATAAGCGATTTAATACAATTTTTTACAAATAGAATCAGCAAACTGAAAAATTTAGTCCAACCTGCTCTAGAAAACTGCATTAGATCAATAGTAGCGTACCCGCGCAAAGCGTTTTGGCGGTAAAAGTTTTGATGTAAATTACTATTTGTTAATAGTAATATTTTTTTTAAAAGAAGAATGTCATTGTCAATATGTTATTTTCATATGGACATCGAAATAACATTATCTTTAAGTTTGCATGAAAAATGTCATTTGTGGACAAATAAAATATTGGAAAGGTGATGCAATGCACAGGACAGAACAGTGATATTCGTATGCCAAACAACATTCTATTAAAAGCAAACATACTTGGTGATCAAGGTTCAAAGTACCCTCAATGTGTTGTTTCCTGCAGTGGCTATAAAAATTGCACTTAACTGAAATTATCTTCTTCTCTAATAAATTGAAGATATGGATGCTCATCCATAATACAAAAATGTTCTACCATAAAATTTGCAATACTCAATTCTCATACCTTTGCTTCATCCAAAATAACAACCTCTCTTGGTGTATCTCGTACATGCAGCTACACAATTTCAGCTAGGGGTGTATACGTGGACCAAATACCCAAACCGAACGGTTCCCGGTCCCGAATAGGACCGATTGTAAGTAATTGTCCGGTCCTCGGTTAAGATTTTAGCCAAATTCAGGTTCGGTCCGGTCCGGTACGGTCCGATAACACCCCTAACCTTCAAGTGGAGTTAAATTTTGAGTTTTATGCACCACCATACCCGGACCGAACCGTAACCAGTCCAGATAGGGACCGATTGTAAACTAATGTCCGGTCCTGGGTTCTCGGGCTTTAGATTTTTAGCCAAATTCGGGTTCGGTCCTAACCGCGGTTCGTCCGGTTCGTCCGGATTTGGTCCCAATAACACCCCTAATTTCAGCAGCACCTATCCATATAAAATGAACTCAGATATAGCTGCTTATAGGAATCGATTATGTACATATCTATCACTTAATTTGTTGATAAAATTGTATTGTGGTGTGTGTTGATTTAATTGTAATAGTGAAGAACCTCATCACCTATATCTGCCAAAATCTGCATATCGTTACTTACCTGACAAATAATTTACTCTGCAATATGCTACTAAAAAAAGTGAAGAAACCTTCTTCAGTTGTACATACATGACAGCCCATGCACATTCAAAAATGAAAGCATTTCTACATTGCAACTTTCCTAAATGAAGAAGAAAAAATTTATAGTGTTGGTCTACAGCCACATTTCTAGGAGCACATACCAGAACCTGACGTTTCAGTTGAATAATCAACATTTAAAATTAAGTCATCAAGCAGGAGTCAGTAATATCTCCTGTCGATTTGAAAAACACTAACGTAATAAAAATACGTGTCCTTGACCTTGTTAGCCATATAAATATACAATTGCAGCAGAATTGACTATTTTACCGGGGCCTAGTGCCCTTGAATCAAACTTATTGACCTCTCAAGGACACCTTTTATAGCAAAAGCCTAACAAATGCAAGAGGTCGCCATTGTCACATTAACCATTAGCTCGGCACCATACTAATCTAAAAATACATAGTCATGAATCCTACTGTTATGCATTAAGCTCTTGAAGACCAGGGGCACCAAACCGACGTGGCAGTGCATTGCAACCATCTGAACCCAACTTAAACGTACACGGTGGTGATAATGTATGCTGCATAACTACATCATGTTAATAACAGTCACTATATATAATGAGAACTGAACAGAGAAAACAAAAGCTCAACGGTATCTATCATCGCTTAAATACATGCATATCGTAAATGCAACACGCTTCTATCATGGAAAAAACATTAACTCAAGTAATTCCACATTTGCAACAAAATCTTGAGTGTTAACTCCACTTGTCAGTTAGCTTTATCTGAAACAGAAAACCCAACTATTTAAAATTATTAGCTTTGTACCAAAAACAACTAAAAAATAAGTACCATTTTAATTGAGAGTTATATTTTCTTGCATCGTGAGAAATAGAGCAAGAATCAAGAAAACAATTAATGTTGCCATACCACATGTCCAACTGACTGCCAAGCTGGATGTGGCCACAATCCCCTTAGTATCGAAACCCTTTCACAATCCTTTAACCAACGTTTTTAAACTATAACCAAACAAACAGCACCACTGACATATAGGCTATATAAGTTCAAAGAAAACAACCCCAAACCACATAAGCAAATAGTAACCTGCACAAAAAACAACCCTAGCTTGAACCCAAATTGCAACCATTTATGAGAAAAAAAGCAATAGATGGAAAATAAGCATGTAAAGATGTAACACTAAATGCCTCACCTTGTAAAGAAAAGAAATAAATATTTAATATAATGAAATACTATAGTTGTCTTACAAAATAAAAAAACTCTAATCATAGTGTCTAATGTAATCTCTAGATCTGTTTTCCCACAACCATCATCACCATTCGAGACTCATTGGAGTTCCGTCATCGCGTCCACGTGAACACAACGAACAAACTTATCTTTTTCGCATTAACTAATTCGTTTAATATATTTTACTGGTTTATTGTTGTTGTGCTACTTGCTACTGGATTGTATATACACAACAACAAGTAACAAGCCTAAGCTCAGAAACAAATAAATAAACCCGTCCTAGACTCATTCGAATCCAAGACTCGACTAACATTTCACACTTCACGTTCTTGATTGCAATGGTAATACAACAGCGAAACTGAAAGAGATTATGGGACTTAAATTGAGACTAAACATCTATAAATAGGTTTAGAAATATGATAAGATTATTAATAACCAATAATAGGTAGGTTCAATCCCCAAACATCCAACAAATTAAGACGCGTTGTGTTAAGGCAAAACGAAGCTGAAGAGTATAATGGGACTATCCTCTTCCAGCGCCTCACACGGTGGATAGGGAGGCTGTTGCACCAAACTGAAGGGCTGCATCTAAAGCATGCAGCAACCATGTTTTATATGATAAGGTCTCAGTCTGTATGATCTTTATTTACGCTCGGAAAAGAAAAAAATTAACTAACCAAAGACCTGATTGACCTGAGGCACAATTGCCTTAGGTTGTGACGACACACATACATAATGCATGGGCACATTCAATTAAATAACATATAAGGATGATTAGAATCGATTTATTCTGTGTAATGAAACCTAATATAGACTCTTAAGGATTAAAACCTTACGGAAGAAGACAAGAAGAATTGATGACCTTACATAAATGAGAGAACAGAATGCACTTCACGTGAATGGAATATTTCTCATTGTAACAATAACCGCAACTTTCAGAACAGCAATTATATATACATATTGATGATGATCCTATTAGCAAACAGAGGTGTTCTTCACCTTGTAGATGTCAAACCAATAGTGCTGGTTTAAACGGCATACATTAGGACGGTCTTTAGCCCGTATTCACTTATGCTTGGGA
The DNA here is from genome assembly GCA_020465985.1 of Centrapalus pauciflorus. Lineage (NCBI taxonomy): Eukaryota > Viridiplantae > Streptophyta > Magnoliopsida > Asterales > Asteraceae > Centrapalus > Centrapalus pauciflorus. The sequence continues at coordinate 4,044 of JAANYP010003621.1, read as the reverse complement.
CGTCCCGACTGATTGACAATAAAGGATTACTATCTTCTTTCTTTGTATTTCGTGTTCTCCTCCAATACATTTTGTTAAGGCATAGAAAACATGTTATTTAGAAAATTGGGTCCGGTATTTAGAGAAGTTAGTTATATGACTATAAGCAGGCGAAAACAAAAATATACAAAATGAAATAAGCAATACCAAGAAGCTACTCGGCGGCTTAGAAGGTGTTAGAGAGATTTCGTGTGATCGATGGGCTCCAAACCAGAAATTGACAAGTCAATATTTGAGTTCATTTGAAGCGGTCCTTGAACAATGCAGATAAATTAGCGAAACTTCACGAATAAGATATGAATCTAGAAAATCGCTCATCATTGATCAGCTAAAAAGGATTTGAGTCATCCTGAAACAATGGTGTAATTGTTGCCTCTAGTCCATAATATCATGAGCTCTCAAAGTAAGTTTTTAACCATGATTTATTATTAGCCACGGTAATGTGAACTTTAGACATGAAACAGCATAAGAACGCTACAAAACAACCTAGAAACTGCCTCTCATATCCGATATAACCACACATATGTCAATATATATCTTTCCATAGGATAGGATATAACCTTTGTCCCAACGACGTTTACTTTGGTCCAGAACTTAGATCTCTTCTATACATACGCAACATTCCCGCAAACACAATAAGGACAACCAAAAACTATTTTTATTTCTAGAAATGGACGTAATATGGGGTTCCCGAGAGCAGCATTTCCATTGGCGTTCCTTTTGTGATGCACCTAAGATGAACTATCATGCATATATGACCATAGATAAAGAGAAGAGGACATCTAACTCAAAATAGCCAGTCTCATTAAATTATTAATGATAAAAATTAAGTAATGATACGCATAAAAGATAAAAGAGGATTTTGTGGTTTAAAATAAAGTCATGAATGAAACTAAGTTCACAAAACAGAACATTGTTACATTTTAACCTCAAAAGTGCAAATGCTGAATGGATCATGGATAGAGAGAAGGAAAAAGATAATATCATAAAAAAATGTCCACAAAATAGAATAGTTGTGACTTTGACTACCAATTCCAATTAAGTCAGATAATTAAGAATACTTACAAATAAATGATAAAAAAAAGTTTTATTTTTAGGCTATCAGGTTAGTTAAAATTGAGTATAAAATTACAGGTATAAAGAGATTGCCCCGTCGAAAATCGATCTGTTCCCTCAATGAGTTTCACGTCCTACTAATCCTATAGACAAAGTTACAATCCACAAATATGAGCCGAACCTTTGAGTATCCATCATCCGAACGCAAAGGAGAGTCCAGACCCGACAGTTGCAAGAAAAAAAAACGCATGCCGCATTACATAATTTAGTCCCCATACACTCTATAAACCCGGCCAAACCACTAGCCCATCCATCCATCTAGCTGTTTTGGTGTTGTTGGATTTTCTCCACCCGTTTTTGGCCCCCCCCCCTCATTTCCCGAGTGTTTCCCCCCCGCTCTCCTTTCTGCAAAGGGCTTTAGTTTTACTAGTTAAGCAACCATAGATACACACGTCAATCAAAACACTATATACGAATCGAAAATCGAAAGCGAGACACCAAGAATCGGAGTAGAGTGGCAAGGCTGATTTGGGTAAGATCACAAAAGAGAACAAAAAATCAAGAAACAAATCACAAACCAAAGAAATCCTGTATCAAAACCACAACACAAAAAAACCCTGAAATCAAAACATCACCAAAAAACCATCAAATTAAGACAACAATAACTTGTGACACTTATCTAAGTATCTAAAGTTTCTTTGTAGCACTGATTGTATGAGAAAAAAGGAAACAACACAGATTGACACCTAAGGGAGAAACCCAAGATCAAAAAACATAGTAAGAAAAATACAACATTATTCAACAAAGGAGAGATTACCAGAAAGTTAAGGAATTTCAACACACCTAAAACGTCGAAAACAATCAAATTAACTGCAGAGATATAAAGGGTGTTTAAGTTTCGAATTCGTGCCCAAACAATTAGCAAAAGCTGGAGCCTTTTTTGGGAAAAAAGATGGAGACAAATGGAAACTTTTGCGCTAAATGAGAGGTTCATGGCTATCTTAAAGGTTTTCATATAAAAAACAAAAAGCAAAAATCTAATTTTACGTAAATCGCTAGATTCCGATCATTTTGAATGGTCTTTTACCTCATTGTCAATTTGGTGACTGTGGATTCCAAAGAGGTAGTCAAAATAACTCAGGTTTCAGATGTGCTCATGTCGCATATTTACTACAGAACCTGCAGGTTTTCGAATATTCAAATTATTGCACATGTAAATAGGCCAAAAGCCAACATTCGTTGTTATCACTTTCTTGCAAATTTTCACATGTTTGAATTCAAGATTGCGCCTTGCCTTACCCCCTCTATCATAGCTAACCAAGCTTGCTGCGTCAACCCAACCCTCCCAATGCAATATTATCGGGTTTGCCCACAACCCTCACCCGCCGCTAGTGTCCCTGCTGCAAGACCTGGGGGCCGTCTCCCAAACCCCCCCCACAAACCCGTACCCAACTCGAAGTATAGGCTAATTACCCACCATCTATCGGACCGGCAACGACTCTAACCAACCAGCAGAATCCTCTCCCGGATGCTAACCCACGCCGGAATCCCATGCTCATTTTGTGCCGCCGGGCTTCATCCACACGTGCTTTTGCGCATGTTCCAGTATCTCTCTCCCCACCACCCCCAAGGAGGCGGCGGCACCAGACCGCGCTCTAGATTGACCCTGCGTACAAACATCAAGTTTGGAGAATTGCACAGCCCATTGGTCCCCCAACCCTCGCCTATGGGTATTTCCGTTCTTGATTGTTTATCACATTTGGCTATGCTTCTGCTTTTGTTATTTACGATTCTTGCCGTTCTAGAATATGTTTGCCTTCTCTCTCCTATGCCAGGTTGTATGTGGGGTTTGCTCCTGCCCATAGCGGAACAGCGAGGTAACTCTACTTCTTGTTATGGTTGTTTCAAACATCACTATTTTTAATGTTATGGTTGTTTTTTTAAGCAGTCGAATATTGGTTATCAGATTAGATGGTGTTAAGAATTTCTTTCCTCACTTTAATTTAAAACATTGAAAATTTTGAAGAATTGAACACGAAATAGTTTTGCTTTTGCGATTTACATTTGAATAATTTGAAATTCTAAAAACCACCTGCAGGTCTGTAGTAAATATGGAACATGAGAAAATCTGAACCTAGGTTATGTTGACGACATATTTGGAATCACAGTCACCAATTGACAATTGAGGTAAAGACATTCAATGATGGAATCTGAGAGTTACGTAAAATTATATTTTGCTTTTTCGGTTTTTATATGAAACTTTAAGATTAGCATGAACATCTATGTAGGCAAAAGGTTTTTTTTTTTTTTGTTCCATTTGTCCCATTTTTTCCCAAAAAAAGGCTCTCCAAGCTTTTGCTAATTGTTTGGGATAAGAATTTTGAAACGTAAACACCCATTTAATATATTAGAATCTGAAGCAGTAATTTGATATGTTTCAGGACGTTTTAGTGTATGTGTTTGGAAATTCATAACTTGTCTGGTAATATTCTTTGGTTGAATAATGGGTATGTTTCTTATATGATTTTTGTTTAGATCTGGGTTTCTCCCATGGGTCAATCGTGTTTCCTTTTTCCTTATCATACAAATCCAGTGAGTACAAAGAACTTTAGCTATTAGAAAGTGATCACAAGTTATTGTTGTCTTTCATTGATGGTTGTTTGGTGAGTTTGGATCAGGGTGTTTTTTGTGTGGTAGTTGTTGATAAGGATTTTCTTTGGTTTTGATTGTTCTTGAGTTTTGTCTCTTTTTTGATCTCCTACACAACTCAGCCTTGCACTCGAACGTATGCGTCGATTTCTGATGCTTAGAGAGTGTTTTTGATTGACGTGTGTATCTATGTGTTTGCTTAAAAACTAGTGAACTAAAGGGCCTTTGCGAAATGTCTATCTGTTGGTAACTCGGTTCAAATTGCTTTTTTTGGTCCCAAACGGGTTTATAAACCAACAC
>JAANYP010003618.1:222989-345633 GCA_020465985.1 Centrapalus pauciflorus | reverse complement strand
TCCCCCTAGACATCGGATAAACAATTTAACGCGCAAATCGGATAATATAATAGTTATGATTACAAAGCAACAAACACACAAATCTCTAAGTTATGTTTGATACTAATTTATCATAACAACCAATATCATATCCACTCAAACCTCTTATACATGAATACAATATCGATTATTTAACGTATGAACAATGATCATCTAGCTATATAGATCTCTCACTATAGCATAATAATCCCATAACTCACGAGGTGAACACGAAAACCTCTTTTAAATGTTCAAAACTTGAGTTATGCAAATCTGAATGTTCACAACAAGTTTACGTCTTTTGAAAGATTATTTGGTTAAAAGCCAAATACATAAAATTCATACTATATTCTCATAAACACATAAATCCCCTCTCATTATTATGAAAACACGGATTAAGCCTACTCTTTCACCATCTCTAGTAGAAAGATTCAACCTCACCAAAATGTTTGGTTTATCAAAAACGAATACCAACTATTTCGAACTCTCGTTATGGAAATAATAAAGCATTCATAGCAAGTTTAACAAGTCTAAACATAATAACAAGATTTTCATTCAAAATACGCAAACTTCGATATATAATCCGATTACATACAAATATAAATCATCCAATGTCTAGGGTTTGCTACCCAAATGATTACATAGCAAAACTACTCCATGTTAATGAAGTAAAACACCATCATACAATAAGCAAGCATTTTCAAATATTAAGATGAACTTAAATACAAGAAAAACTCCCCTAATGACTTATGATAATGAAGATGCAATCCTTAGAAACAAAACTCCAAGTAAATGCCTTCCTTTACCTTCCTTCTTGCTCAAGAAATCAGGAAATAAGTGTGTGTAAAAATTGGTAAAAGTTCGTCCCCCTCATAAATGAGCAGAATCTTCCTTTTATAGGCTGGAGAGAACTCGCCGAGTACAGGGGACGAACTCGCCGAGTACATGTGTTGTCAGCTCCTGATTCGATCTCAAACTGGGTGAACTCGCCGAGTAGTGTACATGAACTCGCCGAGTTCATGTGTTGTCGACACCCTATTTGATCTGGCAATTATCAGGAATATTCAGAATTAATCAGATTTCAGGTGAACTCGCCGAGAATGAGATGAACTCGCCGAGTTCTTCTTATGAGTTTGGTTCTGGAAGTGGGCGAACTCGCCGAGTATGGACAGGAACTCGCCGAGTTCCGAGCAGGTTGGACTTTCTGTTCTTGTGTGAACTCGCCGAGTTTGTGCTGGAACTCGCCGAGTTGTCTCTGTTTCAGCTCCTTTCACTTCAATTTATTCGACCAACACCTGAAATGACAACATACACCTACAAGATCGAGTTTGGGACGAAAATCAACCAAAAAGCTATGCAAAACACGAGATATCGTCCGATAAAACATGTACAAATTGGACGATATCAAACATTCCCACACTTAACCCTTGCTTGTCCTCAAGCAACTCTTACACAAGCATATATATAGACTTGAAATTGAAAACGCATAATACTCGACAACTTTTGACAAAGAAAGAAAATCCTAAGGCATTTCCGACTTAACCGAACACATAGCTAGGAAAACAAAAATAACTTCAAGAGCCAATTAAAACATGGAGTAGGGATAGAAGCTAAACATGCTAAACTTTTTGAGAACAAAATAAACATGGCAGAAACTCACTAAATGAACACTCAACCCTCGTGTTTAGGTTGACAAAGTCTCTCAATTGTAACACATTGAAATATGCATGAACATAAGCTTGCTAGAACCTCAAATCTACAACACTCGATCAAGAACTAGGCGAAAAATCAAGAGGGCTTGAAAAGGGGGTAAGGAAAAGAGGGAAAAAGACTGAAAGAAAAGAAAGAGAGCGGCTAGAAACACGATAACCGGCTCGACTGGAAAACTTTTCTTTTCCAACGAAAGTCGAACAAAACATTAGATACTTTTATCTTGACAATAATTTAGCAAATGTCTCTATGAGACTTTCTTATTTGCTACACTTTCTTTAGATTTTTTTTTTTTTTTGACGTGGACTTTGCCCACAATAACCTAACAATGGCCACCTCAACAATAAAGGCATACGCTCTTTTCTTGATTTAACGGCAATTGGGCTAGGAAAGAAAAAACGGGAAAATTGGAAAGGGAAATGGAATCCAAAAGAAAGGCTTCTTAAATGCCTCTATCAAACAACCGCCTAAAACTTGATCATTGTGTTTCCGAGATGTATCGCAAAAGCAAGTTCTAACATGCATACAACAACCGACAATATCACACATAAAACCAAACGAATTGTGAGCACCTAGATCATATATACTTAAAGCTCAATAAGGCTCAAACGCTCACGAATGAAAGTTCTTGGTTGGGTTAAAATGTGCAAGCCATGCTAATTTTGAAAACAAACCTTTCATCAATGAGTTTCTTTTATCCCTAAACATGCTTAAAAGGAACTCAAAAAAAAAAATTTTTTTTTGCCTAAAGATATGAACAAATAAGTAAGAAATGCCACAAGATTTAAATTCTAACAAATGAAGCGATGTGTGGTAAACTATAAATATGCTTGATATAAGAATCACTCGAGAACCATCAATGGTTCGATTATTCCCACACTTGACAGAAATACATTGCCCTCAATGTAATAAACAAGTAAAAGAGCAAGTAAAGCAATGATAAAAGCAAGTGGGTCGAGAAATCTCCCTGAATGGCAAGAAGGGAGAACTCAAGAAGTGATGAACCGGACGGCACACCATCTTGGACAAAATCTGTGCAAGAAAGAAATAGAATGCACGACAAGCATAAACAAAAATATAAAACAGACATAAGAGAATAAATTACAAACCTAAGCATTAGCAACAAAAGACTAAATAACAGTACTGGCAAGTAAATTAAATAACAAAGCACAGAAAAATAAAAATTGTTCAAGGGCATCACGCCCGTACAGTACAGACAATCAAATAAATAAATGGGGAATCAAATACAAGTCCGTCAATAAAAAGGCAACAAAACTGGGAGTCAATCATCTTCGGGTGGCGGCGGGGGATACTGGCGTGCGTCCCATGGCATGTAAGGAAAGTACTGATATGGGGACGGGGCCGGAGGCTGCTGAAGCTGGAACTCGGGAGGCTGGACACTAAAGAGACTGTCTACGGACGTTTGGATATGTTGCAGGTAACGTCCTGTCTCTTGGACCTGCTGATTATACACCGACCCGAAGTGGTCGGTGTTGCTGAGGTTTTGCCGGAGCAGATGATTCTGCTCCTGCAGCAGGCCGTAATTTTCCTCAAGCCTATCCCGGTCTAAAGTCATATGAGCAAAGCAGTCATCCAGGCGATCAAACCTAGCATCCCAAGGATAAGGGCCCGGGCCGAAATTGAAGTAAGATGGTTGGGATGATTCCGGCTGCTGTTGTGGCTCTTGCTGCTGCTGCTGTTGCTGTCGCTGGGGAGGAACATAGTTCGGGGGAAGGACCGGGCACATCAGTATCAGCTCTTCGCGTCCCATAGGCATCTGCGAGACCTTGGCTCGCCGGAAGTATAATTCATCCGTGTCTCCCGCCGGATCGCTCTCTCTGAGCCCTCGGAGCACCGAGGGGGTTAGCAAATTAAACGATTGAGCCAGGCGGGTAATAAACCGCCCGCCGCATACGGCGCTGGCTCCAGTGCGACCCGTGGCGACGTGCAAAAAGTACACCGCCAACTGGTAAGGGAGGGACATGAATTCTTCCGGATGAAGAAGGGAGTAAAGTAACCAAAGGTCAGGCTTTGTAATTTTTTCCTGACCCTCCTTCCTAATGAAGCCGTCAACAGTGATGAATCGATGAAGAAGCCAATGGAAGGGATCGCGAAGCTTGGACTCGTAGGCCCGTGATACATTATAGTTACCCAAGGCGATATCGCCCCAGAAACCGGCATAATCAAAAGTCGCCGGTGCCTTCCGAATCCCCACAGACAGGTAGTCATCAAAATCCGGATTTCGGACATCTGAATCCGAGTAAAGATCCAAACGCCGACACAGCTCTAGCACAGACATAGCTCGGCTCGCTCCCCCGAGCCTGAAATGGACGGTGTCCCGGGCCTTCATATTGGTGATGGCCTCGTTAAAAGAGTATGTCGAGAAAAACTCTAAGCATAACTCGGCATACACGGGCTCTCTTATTTTGACAAGATTAAACCAAGCCCGGGACGTGAATGCTCCATGCACAACGGAAAACGTGGCCTCCAATCGCTCCGGGAGGTTCGGACGGGGCGGATCGCATTGAACCCGACCCAGGAAGTCCCAATTCAGGTACCTCCCTGAGTCGAGTTCTCGACTCGCCAGGCTAAGCAGCAACTCCCGGTATTCCCGCCGTTGTGCATTCGGGACTCCGGAAAAAGTCAAATACGGATGATTGGGGTTATAAATCATCCGCACTTGAAGATCCTCGTTACCGGAGTCCGAATCCGGGGAAGGTGCCCGTTGGCGAGAAGTACTCGCTCGACCACGTTTCGGTGCGCCCGACATATCTGTATCATAATGGAGGAGCGAGGGTGAGCATTTGAGCAACACTTTAGCATTAAAATTATGAAGGGCTAAAGAAAACCACAGCATTTAGTACAACCATTCCCACACTTATTTTTGGGACTACATCCCGACATCTTACAAAATAACCGAGATAACTACAACTACAAGACTCAATCAACATATCATGCGTGAAAAGCAAGAAGACATATGTCTTTCCAATTGGCAATCCCAAAGTGATCTCTCATGCAAAATTTAACTAAAAATAAGAAAGACTAACATCAAAAATAAAAGAAACACAAAGCACAGAAAGCTAAACAAAAATAAACTAAGTACTGAAATAAGATACTATGCATGCACTAGACGACAAAAGACACAACCTATAAATAGCTACACAACAAAACATATACTTGCATGCACTAACACGTACAAGATAGAACTCAATAATGTGAATTTGAAAACATGAAATTTTGAAAAACACAAATGATCTATGAGAACAAAAATAAAAAGAAACATGAAACTTTGCAAGTTGACAATAATTACCAAAATATCAACTAACAATTAACGAACAAGAATAAAAATCTAGCCTAAACATACATACTTTAAAGTTACTAACACAAAAAATTATAAGAAACTTCTAAAAACAAAATAATTAAACTAAATTACTACACAATTAAAAATAAACATAAAAGTTTAATTACCTAAACACATACGAAAATGCAAGATCTACCACAAAATTCTTCAAATCTAACAAATAAATTAACCTAAGAAAATAAACATGCACTAACTAGCAAGAAAGTTATAAACTAAACACAACACAACATAAGAATGTAGAATATTAACATGAATATTCAACAAAAATACCCTAAAAAGAAAGAAAATAAAACAAAATAAAAATTTAGCATGAGAAATTCTTGCAATTTCGTTACAAGGAACAAGGAATGTACCGACAAATAGATATGAGATGGAGGAGTAGAAGTTGTAGAAAATCCGGCGAAATTCCGGCGAGGCGGTGGCGGCGGACGACGGCGGATGACGGTGGAGATGAGTCAAAAACACCCGAAAATGATTCCCACACTTGTATTTGACAATATGAAAACAAACCTACGAAGATTTGGGGAGAAACTAGCCAAAAACGGAGAACTGGTGGGTTATGGGGGTTGTCGGCGAGAGAGAAGAGAGGAGGAGGTGAGAGTTTTCAAAAAGTGGCAAAAAAAACAAAACTGAAAATAGGGTTATCTGCGGCCGAGAACTCGGCGAGTTCCTTGCAGAGTGTCAGAACTCGAGATGCTCTTTTGACCGAAATTATTATTATTATTATTTTTTTTTTTAAAAAGCATCAGATCAGTATCTGGACATGCACAGATACTCGGCGAGTATGGGTTGAACTCGGCGAGTTCACTCGGATTCCAGAATGTTAAGTTTGCATGGAACTCGGGGAGTATGCTTAATGAACTCGGCGAGTTCATCAATTTCCAGAATGAAATTCACCTGGCGAACTCGGCGAGTAGGTGCTGAACTCGGCGAGTTCTGTCCAGAACTGCCCTATTAAACCCAGAATATTAAAACAAGATAAACCAAACCAACAACCCGAACTTTTTCAACCTTCTAAAAACACGGAAAAGCAGAAACGGAACAACAACGAACAGAATCGAAAGACATGCTTATTTAACTTCGAGTCTTAAGCTTGACTCGGCCTCCACTTTTAATTTTCGATACGCAACAATGTGAGGGCTTCGACATCCTCACCAATAGCTTCCGAGTTTTCAAAGTATTTTTTTCAATCGTTGGCCATTCACTTTGAATGTTTCATTTCCGTTTGGATCAAGCAATTCGAAAGTGCCATACGGGAATACTTTATAGACGGTGTAAGGGCCGGACCACCGAGATCTCAACTTTCCGGGAAAAAGTTTCAATCTAGAATTAAATAGCAAAACCCGGTCCCCCTCACGGATGTCGGAACGATTCTTGAGACGAGCATCGTGAAAATTTTTGGTCTTCTCCTTATAAATGCTTGAATTTTCATAAGCTTGGAGTCGTAATTCATCCAATTCAAGCAATTGAGCCTTTCGTAGCTCACCGGATAAGGAAAGATCAAGATTGCATTCTTTTAAGGCCCAAAACGCCTTATGCTCAATCTCGACGGGAAGATGACAAGATTTCCCGTATACCAAACGAAATGGAGTGGTGCCGATTGGAGTTTTAAACGCTGTTCTAAACGCCCAAAGCGCGTCATCCAACTTATCGGACCACTCCTTACGGTTGTTTCCAACCGTCTTCTCTAGGATTCGTTTCAATCCACGGTTCGTGACCTCGACTTGCCCACTTGATTGTGGGTGATATGAAGTACCGGTGCGATGTTTCACACCATATCGAGCTAAGGCCTTTTCCATCTGTGAGTTGCAAAAGTGTGTTCCACGATCACTAATTAAGGCCTTAGGAGCACCAAACCGGGAGAAGAGCTTTTTCAAGAATTTGAGTACAACTCGGGCATCGTTTGAGGGCAAAGCTTGAGCCTCGGCCCATTTGGAAACATAGTCAACGGCCACGAGAATGTACTTATTTCCACGAGAAGGGGGGAACGACCCCATGAAATCGATCCCCCAAACATCAAAGACCTCACAAATTTGAATCGGATTTTGGGGCATTTCATCTCGTTTGGAGATGTTTCCGGATCTTTGACATTGGTCACAAGTTTGGACCATGGAGTATGAATCTTTATAAATGGTCGGCCAATAGAAACCCGAATCGAACACCTTTTTGGCGGTGTTACTTGGTCCCAAATGACCACCGGTCGGTCCAATGTGACAGTGATGGAGTATTTCTTGGCACTCTTTGCCAAACACACAACGGCGAATCACTTGATCCGCGCCAACTCGAAAAAGAAAAGGGTCCTCCCAAAAATAATATTTGCAATCGGAGAGAAGCTTTCGCTTTTGTTGGAACGACATGCCTTTGACCATTATACCACAAGCTAGATAATTGGCAATGTCGGCGAACCAAGGAGCCTCGGAATCAACAACAAGCTTCATCAGGGATTCATCCGGAAATTTGTCATTGATGGATGAATCATGAAGCCCTTCAAGATTTGGATTTTCAAGACGAGAGAGGTGATCGGCCGCGAGATTCTCGGCTCCTTTCTTATCCTTAATTTCGATGTCGAATTCTTGTAGAAGAAGAATCCAACGGATAAGACGAGGTTTGGCATCTTGTTTAGAAAACAAGAACCGAAGAGCCGAATGATCGGTGTAAACAACAGTTTTGGACAAAACGAGGTAAGACCGGAATTTATCAAACGCAAAGACAACGGCGAGAAGTTCCTTCTCGGTAGTAGTATAATTCTCTTGAGCATTCGTTAGCGTCTTACTTGCGTAATAAATCGGTTGGAAGTGATTATTGACTCGTTGGCCCAAAACGGCCCCTACGGCGAAATCACTAGCATCACACATAAGCTCGAAAGGTTGGGACCAATCGGGAGCTATCATGATAGGAGCGTGTGTGAGCTTATCCTTGAGGAGTTCGAAAGATTCTTGGCATTCTTTGGAAAAGACAAACGGGGTGTCCTTTTCGAGAAGTTGGGTCATCGGGCGTGTAATCTTTGAAAAATCCTTAATAAACCGACGGTAAAAACCCGCATGACCGAGAAAACTTCTAATGCCTTTCACATTTGTGGGGGGAGGAAGCTTCGAGATAGTATCAATTTTGGCTCTATCTACCTCAATCCCCACACTTGAGATCTTGTGTCCCAAGACAATACCCTCTTGTACCATGAAATGGCACTTCTCCCAATTCAACACGAGATTTGTTTCCTCACAACGAGCAAGCATGCGATCGAGATTTGCTAGGCATGAATCGAATGAGTCTCCATAAACCGAAAAATCGTCCATGAAAACTTCCATAAAGCTCTCAATCATATCATGAAAAATTGCCATCATACACCTTTGGAAAGTGGCGGGTGCGTTGCACAACCCGAAAGGCATCCGGCGATAAGCATACGTTCCATATGGGCAAGTGAAAGTTGTTTTCTCTTGGTCATCGGGATTGATGGGAATTTGAAAATATCCCGAAAACCCATCGAGAAAACAATAGAATTGATTTCCGGCCAATCGTTCTAACATTTGATCCATGAACGGCAAAGGAAAATGATCCTTACGTGTGGCGTCGTTGAGTTTGCGATAATCGATGCATACTCGCCATCCCGTAACCGTTCTCGTTGGTATGATCTCATTGTTTTCATTATGAACGATAGTCATGCCACCTTTTTTGGGCACAACTTGTACCGGACTCACCCACGGGCTATCCGAGATCGGATATATCAACCCGGAATCAAGAAGCTTAATTACCTCTTTCTTAACCACCTCCATCATGTTTGGGTTCAAACGACGTTGTCTTTGGACAACGGGTTTGTAGTCCTCCTCCATCAAAATTTTATGAGTGCAAAACGAAGGACTAATACCCTTGATGTCGGTAATTTTCCATGCAATCGCCCCTTTGTGGGCTCGAAGAATGTCGAGGAGTCTAATTTTTTGGTCGCCCGAAAGACTTGATGAAATTATAACCGGCAACTTAGACTCCTCAAGTAGGAATGCATACTCGAGATGGCTTGGGAGCTCTTTGAGCTCAAGAATTGGTGGGTCTTCTAGAGATGACTTAACCCGACAAGAATTATGATCATGAGAGACGGAATCAACATCCAAGGGAAACAGGGGCGGATCAACGGTCGACAATGGTGTCGACTCTTCCAAAAAATTTTCAAAATCAACAATCTTTTTCCCTTCGTCTATTGAGTAGATGTCCTTGGAGTTGTATGACAAAAGAGATGAAAAATCAAAATCAAAAGCTTCTTCAAATGCGTGCACGTGGTAACAAGTGTCATCCATAAATGATGCATGTTGCATGGCCTTATCAATCGAAAATGTGACTGACTCATTACCGACCTTTAATGTAAGCTTTTTATCAAACACATCAATGATAGCTCGTGAAGTGGCCAAAAATGGCCTCCCTAAGATAAGGGGTACACGGCTATCTTCTTCCATATCTAGGATCACAAAATCCGCGGGGAACACGAATTTATCAACTTTAACAAGCACATTTTCAACTACTCCCCTTGGATACTTTATTGACCGATCGGCCAATTGAATGCTCATTTTAGTCGGTTGCGGATCTCCTAAATGCAATTTTTCATATAAAGAAGTGGGCATCAAATTTATGCTTGCCCCGAGATCCGCAAGTGCATTCGTGATAACTAAACTACCAATGTGGCAAGGAATAGTAAAACTCCCTGGGTCCGTTAGCTTTTGAGGTAGTTTGTTTTGAAGCACCGCCGAGCATTCCTCGTTCATTACCACAGCCGAGATTCCTTCGAGCTTCCTCTTGTTGGTGATGATATCCTTGAGAAACCTAGCATAAGTAGGCATTTGTGAGATAACATCAATAAAAGGTAAATTAATATGCAATTGTTTAAATAGCTCAAGGAATTTATGAAATTGGGCCTCGTCCTTTTCCCTTTTTAACCGACTAGGAAAAGGTGCCTTCGGCTTGGCAATCGGGATTTCTTTTGCGATAGGAGGTTGGACTTGCACGGTACTTGGTGGGCTTGAAGTTTGTGCCTCGTCCTTTGTTGCCTCCTCTTCCGGTTCAACCTGCACATCATCAACAACAATATCATTTGAAACCGAATTAGAAATAGGTTCAAGAATTTTACCACTCCTCAAACTGATTGCTTTGACGTGCTCTTTCGGATTGACTTCCGTGTTGGAAGGCAATATACCCTTCTCCCTTTCCTTATCAAGAAGTAATTGAGTGAGTTGCCCCATTTGCTTTTCGAGATTTTAAATGGAGGCTTGTTGTCCCCTCACTATGTCTTCAAGGGTGGGCTTGGCCTCAGTTGATGGAGCGGTAGTATTTGTAGCTTGGTATGGTTGTTGCGATGTGTTGGTTGGTTGATTTGGTTGTCGGGATTGGTATTGGGCGGTGTTTGGATGACGAGGTTGGTATGAATTGTTTCTTTGGTTGGGGTTGGAAGAACTAGCACCTTCAAATCCCGGTGGTACCGCCGGAGCTTGTTCGTTTGGTTGACGCCATCGGAAATTTGGATGATTCCGATTGTCAACATTGGGATTATAGTATTGTTGAGGTGGTGGTTGAAAAGCTAGCTTCCCCTTTTGATTGTCAAATCTATCACCATACGAATACAAAACATCCTCTTCCAATGTTTCTTCCGCATCGTCACTCCCACAATCCCTTGCCGTGTGTGGTCCTCCACAAAGTTGACACACTTCTTGAATAGATTTGATGGTGGATTGTCTACTAAGAAGTGTAAACCTCTTGGTGCACTCATTTGCGGTATGAGGACCGTCACACAATTGACACACATTACTTGCTACTTTTGGGTTTTGAAGTTGGACTATTTGTTTACCCATCTTAGCAACCTCCTCTTTAAGCGAGCTCATATCATCTCCTTGCTTCATAGCACCGCGCACAACTCTATGCCTTGAAGAATGCCACTCATGGGTGTTAGTGGCCGCGGTCTCTATCGCTTTGTAAGCATCGTTTGGCTTCTTATCCATTACACATCCACCGGCATTCAAGTCTAAAATTTGCCTCGTTGAAATCAAAAGACCGGTATAAAATGTGTACACTTGGTTGTATGTATCCAATCCGTGATGTGGACACTTTCTCAAGAGCCCCTTGTATCGTTCCTATGCTTCATATAATGATTCCTCGCTTTCCTGCAAAAAATTACTAATATCATTCTTTAAACGAGCAGTTTTGGAGGGAGGGAAATACCGCATTAGGAACCGGTCAACAAGTTCCTCCCATGTTGTGATTGATTGTGGCGCAAGTGACTCAAACCACGTTTGTGCGGCTCCCCTCAACGTGTATGGGAACAAACGAAGATACAAGGATTCTTCGGGCATCTCCCGAATCTTGATCATATCGCAAACGTCCAAGAACCGTGTAAGATGCGCATTCGGATCATCAGAGTCAAGTCCATCGAAAGGGCACATTTGATTCAAGTATTGGAGATAATTTGTTTTAATCTCGTAATGTGCCGCTTGAACCGGACGGCGTATGATTGCCGACCCCGACCCGATGTTGGTCGCCTTGGAACGTTCCCTCATGGTTCGATTGTCTTCCTCCGCCATCTTGGCTTCGACTTTGGGTTCGGTTCTTTGTCCCGAAGCCTCAAGATTTTCTATTATAATTGGAGACGCAGATGGTGGTGTTGATGGTGTTTCTTGCTCAACCGAGGGTTCTCCTTCCTTTTGCTTATTTTTCCTTCGAATCAATCTCTCCGGATCCGTCAATGGCTCGGTTAGATCCGAGTGGAGATTTCGGTTCATAAACTTCTACAAGAGAAAGGGAAACCAAACGGGTAATCTCGAACAAAATTTATAATGCAATAAAATAAAGACAATGAAATTAACTTTCGGGAATAAATCCCCGAAAGGATCGCTAATATAGAAATGTTCAACCGTTTTCAAAATCACCGTTATTGTCCCCGGCAACGGCGCCAAAAACTTGATGTACCGCTAGCACACCTTAATTTTAATTTAGAAATGGAAATAAATAAACTAGAACTAGCGGACAAATAGGCAAGTATTACCTATCGTATACTAGTATAGCTTACGTAAGTCCGGATATCAAACTCAGGGACAATCTGGTGGAATGATGATAATAAGTCGTCGGTTAATAATTAGCTATATATTTTAAATTGGTTTAACTATGAAAAATCTAAATTAATTACTAAAGATTTACCAAAACTACACACACAATCCTAAAGAATTGTTTACTAAGATTCTTGATAAAAGGAAACATGTAATCAAATGGGATCACTCCCCCTAGACATCGGATAAACAATTTAACGCGCAAATCGGATAATATAATAGTTATGATTACAAAGCAACAAACACACAAATCTCTAAGTTATGTTTGATACTAATTTATCATAACAACCAATATCATATCCACTCAAACCTCTTATACATGAATACAATATCGATTATTTAACGTATGAACAATGATCATCTAGCTATATAGATCTCTCACTATAGCATAATAATCCCATAACTCACGAGGTGAACACGAAAACCTCTTTTAAATGTTCAAAACTTGAGTTATGCAAATCTGAATGTTCACAACAAGTTTACGTCTTTTGAAAGATTATTTGGTTAAAAGCCAAATACATAAAAATTCATACTATATTCTCATAAACACATAAATCCCCTCTCATTATTATGAAAACACGGATTAAGCCTACTCTTCCACCATCTCTAGTAGAAAGATTCAACCTCACCAAAATGTTTGGTTTATCAAAAACGAATACCAACTATTTCGAACTCTCGTTATGGAAATAATAAAGCATTCATAGCAAGTTTAACAAGTCTAAACATAATAACAAGATTTTCATTCAAAATACGCAAACTTCGATATATAATCCGATTACATACAAATATAAATCATCCAATGTCTAGGGTTTGCTACCCAAATGATTACATAGCAAAACTACTCCATGTTAATGAAGTAAAACACCATCATACAATAAGCAAGCATTTTCAAATATTAAGATGAACTTAAATACAAGAAAAACTCCCCTAATGACTTATGATAATGAAGATGCAATCCTTAGAAACAAAACTCCAAGTAAATGCCTTCCTTTGCCTTCCTTCTTGCTCAAGAAATCAGGAAATAAGTGTGTGTAAAAATTGGTAAAAGTTCGTCCCCCTCATAAATGAGCAGAATCTTCCTTTTATAGGCTGGAGAGAACTCGCCGAGTACAGGGGACGAACTCGCCGAGTACATGTGTTGTCAGCTCCTGATTCGATCTCAAACTGGGTGAACTCGCCGAGTAGTGTACATGAACTCGCCGAGTTCATGTGTTGTCGACACCCTATTTGATCTGGCAATTATCAGGAATATTCAGAATTAATCAGATTTCAGGTGAACTCGCCGAGAATGAGATGAACTCGCCGAGTTCTTCTTATGAGTTTGGTTCTGGAAGTGGGCGAACTCGCCGAGTATGGACAGGAACTCGCCGAGTTCCGAGCAGGTTGGACTTTCTGTTCTTGTGTGAACTCGCCGAGTTTGTGCTGGAACTCGCCGAGTTGTCTCTGTTTCAGCTCCTTTCACTTCAATTTATTCGACCAACACCTGAAATGACAACATACACCTATAAGATCGAGTTTGGGACGAAAATCAACCAAAAAGCTATGCAAAACACGAGATATCGTCCGATAAAACATGTACAAATTGGACGATATCACTAGGCTTCGGGATTTCGGTTGTAATTATTATTGGGTCCGGTTATGTTAAAGTGTCGTGTCTGGATATGCTTTCCGGTTATATTGAGAATCTTGTTAACGGTTGGGATCTGTGTGATTACAGGGACGGGTCAGCGAGCCGAGCCGAGTCAGAGATTCTGGGATTAGTGGATCGACCAGGTGAGTACCCGAGTTCTTTTCTAAACCGCGGGATCGTTTTCCGAGTCATAATTGTGTAGCAAGTTTCGTGTATGTGTATATTGTGTATTGTGAATGAGACAGGGATGCGAGCAGCAGGTATGCTTCTGTTCTTACATATGTGTTATATGTGCGTGAGATGAGATCCAGTCCGGGGTTTCGTGATGAGTTCCATACGGACGGTGATTCGTGATGTGTGATCGCGCGGTTTGACTGTCCCTAACAGTCCTTGGGACGTGTATACACGGCAGGGCCTGTTCGCGCCCGTGCTACAGGGTTTTCGCTAACCACCGGTGTACACGGTCGTTAGCTGGGGAAGGGTCCCCCTTCAGTGATTCTGTGTGCAGGGCTGTGGATCTCATTCTGTGTGTTCATACCTGCTTATGCTGTTGATTGCCAGTGTCAGAGATAGAGCTTGTGCGTGTGTATGTGCTATGTGTACGCATGTTATATGTTTATTGTGCAGAGTCTAACCCTCGAGTACTCACGAGCTTCCGAGCTTACGTATTCGAGTCTACTATGTTCAGGGGATCAGGGAAGAGATCGTTAGCTGGGTTTGCTGATCAGGGATTTGCTGTCAGTGGGAGACGTATCTGCTTTGTTAGTATTCGTGTCTTATGGAATGTTGTAGTCTGGTGGATTCTATGTGTTTAATAATGTTTATGTGAAAGTTTTAAATTATCAGTGATTTCAGTGTATCCTCTTGACTTATGTGTTATAGAGTTATTGCGTTATTGCCACCTGTGATTTGTATTGACGTGGCATTTCTGGGTTCGGGCAGGGTGTTACAGCATGGTATCAGAGCTTGTGGTTTGAAGTCTGAGTATCATTAGTGGATGCTTAACTTAAAATGTATTACGTCTCAAGCTATTTTAAAATGAATTTTTTTTATTATTTAGTTGATTAGTCGATCACACTCTTTCGTTCACCGAATGGTAAAGCTAGCTGGCTGGCAGATAAACGACTATTTTTTTATTATTTTATATATGATATATAACATTTTTGTTATCCTGTGATAACCCTTGATATATTATATTTTATTAAAATTTGAATATATTGTTATGATCGCATTATTTTAATATACATTTTGATATAAAATTTGTTATCGTCAGTTCTATTTTTATTAGGCAGGTAGGTATACAACTAA
The DNA here is from genome assembly GCA_020465985.1 of Centrapalus pauciflorus. NCBI lineage: Eukaryota > Viridiplantae > Streptophyta > Magnoliopsida > Asterales > Asteraceae > Centrapalus > Centrapalus pauciflorus. Next base: position 330,530 of record JAANYP010003618.1, on the reverse strand, counting down.
CTAATTATTTTATTTCATACATAATATATAATTGTTTTCTTTCTGTGTTATAACATTTGATATATTATATTATACGAATTGACTAATATATCATTATGATCGTCTTCTTCTTTTCTATATTCCAACATAAAATTGTTTTTCGTCTCAACTATTTTTAGAATGACAAATTTTTTATTATTTAGTTGGTTGATCAATCACATCTTTTCATTTATAAACTTATATTGAAAGCATAAAATGATCCTCTTTTAAGATTCACAATCGGTAGCTAATGTTATTATATTATATTAAAGTAATATATTTATAAAAATACAATATATGATCCAGCTGCAACGCGCGGGTTACACATCCCTAGTTAATATCAAAAAATTAAATGCAACATTGTATTGTATGTATTCCTATTTTGAAAAATATGTATTTAATCTTATTTGTTATTACCGAAGTGGTGACACCCGCGTTTCGCTGTGTGAAAATAGAGTTTTAGATTTTCATATAATTTGCAAGACTTTTGATTTAGCAAAGATATATGCATAGACAGATACATAGATATTAGTTATATTTTAATTATAAAGCAATTTTATTAGAATCTTGTATTGCGCATTTGAATAATAAATTCTTTTTCATGCAATTAAACATAACATAATAGTTTCAAAAGATAACTCTAAACATATGTATAATTAAAATCATAATTTTAAATGTGTAAAAAATTTTTGTAACAATAAATGTTAAAAGAGGCCTAAGCAAAAATTATTAAAATAAAAGCGTTAAATAAAAGATAACACAAAGATAATGGTGCATTATGAAAAGTTTAAAATAAAAAAAGAAAAAAACCAACCAATCATGGTTGTCATGTGTCAAACCTGGTGACGCCCGTGCTTTGGTGTAGAAAGATAAAGTTTTAGATTTTTATATAATTTGCAAGTCTTTTGATTTAGCAGAGATATGTGCACAGACATACACAGATATTAGTTATATTTTACTTATAAAGCAATTTCATTAGATACTTATATTGTGCATTTAAATAATAAATTCTTTTCATACAACATTTATTACGTAATAGTTCAAAAGATAACTTCAAACATATGTATAATTAGAATCATAATTCTAAATGTGTAAGAAATTTTTGTAATATTAAATGTTAAAAGAGGCCTAAACAATAAGTTATTAAAGTAAAGACGTTAAATAAAAAATAACACAATAATAAGGGTGTATTATGAAAAGTTTAAAAAAACCGACTAATCATGGTTGTGCATGTGTTACACATCCATTGGACAAAACCATTTTGTAAATGTGTGTATATATATATATATATATATATATATATATATATATATATATATATATATATATATATATATATATATATATATTGGTATTTTATAACGTTATACAATTTAAAAAAGAATATCTAGATGTGAAAGAACTAATATTATAAAAATAAGATATATTAATATTAAATAAGCTAGGTTTAAACTTTATGAATGTTTGCGTAAATTAGTGTGACAATTTTTGGGTCAATTACAAAAAATAATAACAAGTTTTTGATTTTTTTTTATCATTTATAGCAACATTATTTATTTTTTCTCACTAATAGCTAGGGGTGTTCATGGACCGGTTCGGTTCGGTTAGTAGCAAAAATGTGAACTGTATTTTCGGTTTCGGTTACCCGCTTTACGGTTTCGGTTTCGGTTATATGCGGTTCGGTTTGCGGATAGTTTCGGATAGTTGTTATCTATTTATAAATAATAAAAGTATAGATATATAAACTTTTAAACTTTGATTGTTCCTTAAAATTAAGTATATTCGTGATAAATATATCAATTACAATAAAATTTTCATAAAACTACTTAAACAAACAAATATTTAATTAAAATGAAACTATAAATATAATATTTTAGCTTGTAATTTATCTATTTATATGTAAATATTTGTGATATGTTTATGTTCGGGGTTTATTAAAAATGAAAACAGTTACCGGTCCGTCATATGTCGGTTTTTTCGGATTTCGGTTTCGGATTGACCGGTCCGGCTCGGTTTTTCGGTTTTCCGGTTCCTTTTGAACACCCCTACTAATAGCATCAATTTTTGTATTTTTCATATAAATAACATCAACTTTTGTATTTTGTATCCTTAATAGCATTAACTTTTGTATTCTTTTTATCATGTATAGCAACAATTTTTTTAAATTTTGCTACAAATGATAAAAAATATAAAAGTTGATACTATTAATGATAAAAACTAAATAATGTTGCTATAAATACTAAAAATGCATAATGTCGTTTTTATTTTTAGCAATTAACCCTTATAAAAAAAATATAACAATAATATCTGGATCGAGCCAATTAATGTATAGGTACCATACTAGTTTTTCTATAAATCATAAATATTATGCTTGGTATATTGTGTTTATTTATTTATTTATTATTTCTGGTGACCACCGATCCATGGCCTTAAAAAATTTGGAAGAGATCGAAGTCAGATTTATTAATTCCCTGTTGTTATCAAACGTTAAGTCAATTCTTTAGATTCCAAAAAGTTAATTAGTGTGTACCATTCATCAGCAAACACTTGTTTTTGTTTAATTGACGTTTTAAATGTCATATAGTTTAACATTCTTGATTTGCATGGAATATCAGTGACAATTTTTATTTTCTATTTTTTGTAATCTGCCATTCACAGTCGACCACTTGTTTCTTAATTGTTTGGAAACAGAAACAGCCAATGGAGTTCTTTATATATGACTTGGTAACCTGCTGTGTTGTTTCACACCATAAAAATATAAAGGGTTAAAACACACACACACATGTATATATCGAATCAGGTTCATCAGCGTACGTACCTATGAAATTCCAGCGTACCCTAATGAGAATGATCATTCACATATATTTTTTTTAATAGACATATATAGAACAACATTATAAGACTTTTTTTCAAAAGAAGCAACATCATAAATTTTGTGAATGGTAAAAAAAACATCATGTGAATGGTCATTTACACCATTCACATTGTGTGAAATGATCATTCACATGGATGACCATTCACATAAATATGCTTTGAGCATTCACATAATTTTTAAGAACACAGAAAGTGTAGATATATGTGAAATTCATATATCATGCGTATAACATTATATTAAACATGGTTATGTGAAAAAAAGTTTTAAAAAAGTTTTTTAAGGTTGGTACCTTCGGGTGCACTTGATTTCGAGAGGTACTTATTTGAACCTGACTCTCTCTCTCTCTCTCTCTCTCTCTCTCTCTCTCTCTATATATATATATATATATATATATATATATATATATATATATATATATATATATATATATATATATAATATTTATAATTACTCAAATGACAGTCTTTTTTATTACATAGATGTAGGCTTAGGAAAAAAAAAACTCATTCCGATAGAAAATTCGTAACTCGATGCCGGTTTGACAGAGGAATCCCCGAGTTGACCGGGGATGTGGACTGGAAATTGCTGATTTTAAGTAATGGGGATGAGACGGGAGGAGAGAGACTTTAATCCCCGAACCCGAACCCAAACTCATTTCAATTTTATATTTTATTATATAATTAATTTTACAATGTATATAATTTAGTACATTTTATATAATATATTAAATGTCAATTTATATGAAAGTTTATTTCTTATAGTTTAAAATAGTATTTGTTTTATTTCTTTTTATTGGTTTTATAAATCTTTTGCACATATTTTTTGTGTTAGTTTTATTATAAATTATAAATTATATATGTAAAGTTACTTAAATATGTTTGAATTAATTTGTTTTAAAATTATATACATACATTTTTCATCTAAACTACTACTTATAGTTTAAACTAATTAATATTTTAGAAGGTTGAAAAATTCTATCCCTCATGGGGATCAGAAATGAAATCTTTGCACCGCCCCATTGTCATGCCAACTTGATGGTATTTGTAAACCATATATGACTTGTTGATGTGATACTTGTAAGTGTTTACTATCCTGGCATGACAGTTTTTCATTGACGTGTCACAAATGGTTGTGACTCATATACATTACGTGTCAATGAGATTAATTAGGTCGTACAAATGTAGCAAACTTTTCTCATTTCACCTCATATGCACGTTCTACTTTTTTTTATCTGGATATGGTACTTATACTCCCATATGATTGATTGATATGGTACTTGTAACTACCTGTCAATTTTTTTTACCCTTTGTAGCAAGAGTTTGTTGAGTCATAACTGAGATAAAACAGTGATCACCTTTGCACCTGTCACCATGAATACGAAGTATGCGTCTTTCATGAGTGATAGAACATTTACGGCCCAGTGTTGATAATACTCTTGCAGCGTAAGGATCTTCACATTCACATTCAGATGCATATGTTTCATTTAAAACATCTTGAATACTGTTGTTGTTGTTGTTCATGTTTGCGGACACAGAAATACAGAAACAAAACTAACAGAATGTAGGAACAGAAATATACTAAATATCACTTTTATTTGTGATAACCACACAGACAATACATACGGATATTTACATATATATAGGCTTCTATTTGTGTCCAAGAGACACACCTATTCGCAGAATGGTTGTAACTGTCTAAATGACAGTTACATTCAACTAACTTAAACCGGTTTATGATAATTCCGGTACTAAACTTAGGATAATTATATATTTACAATATTAATTGTCACATAATAAGTTAACTAAGTTTCAATAACATTTATAATTTCTAACATTCACCTCCTAAATGTTATGAAACTTGTTCAACAATGGTGTCTTCAAACAACAACATACTCATCTTCTTTCATGCTGTCACCAGCAACATGTTCTTTGCTTGCTTGTTGATCAAACTCTTCCATCATACTGCTGGTTCCACACTGATCAGCAAATCTTCTTGCTGCATCACATTGTTGCTTCTTCTGTGCAACACTTTCAGGCCAAAACTTGGCTGGTTTAGTGAACTCATAATAGCATTGTGGTAGGAACAAGTGATCTTCATAGATTTTCATCAATCCAGGGGCGTAATAGGAGGGAAAACCAAGTGCATTTGCTAATCCACTCCATTTTTCTTCACAAGTGACTTTCTCAAAGCCACCATGACTTAATACAATCTTGTATAAGTCTAGCAAACAAATCTGAACTCCAAAAAGTCTAACAGGAACTTGGGATGCAGTGGTGTTGTAAGTTTTGTGATACCATCCAATGATTCTATCAAAAGCTCTCTTAAACGCCTCTTTATTTTTCATGACAAGTTCATCCTTGTTTATTAAATCCAGGAACTTAAAGAATTCAGATATGTTATCAACTTTGAGAGATTTAATCTCCCAATCATTTTGTTCCTGTTTTGATAGAAAATTTTTCTGAGATTTTTCAAAATCCAAGGACTTGTCAATTTCTTCAAAATAATTTGCAAGGAAATTATCTTGAAGCTTCAAACCCACTGTCTCATCAAACACATTACTTGAATTGGATGGATCAAACATGTGTGTTATGGTGCATTTTGAATCATTCATGTCAACCTTGAACCCTTGTAACAAAAGTTGTTTCAAACTCATGAGATTAATGTTAATCTCAGGAGTGTATTTGACATAAGGTATAGTATAGGTTGCTGAATGTGTTGTGATGTCCACAGATCCAATTCCAAGTGCAAAAACAAAATTGTCTTCGCGATCTTTATCATTTACAATAAAACAATTTTTCAGACTTTTAAAGACTTTTCTGTTTGGAGACATGTGAGTGGAGATTTTAGAATTTACATACCAGATATGATCCCAGTGATTGTGTTCTGTTCCGTTTAGCATAAACTCCCCAGCGAAACATACTTTATCTTTGTGCACATACGGTTTCTGATCAGTCTTTGACATGGAGTTTATGTCTGATCTTGCAATGAACAGACTCTGCTTTCCTTTTGTTTTGTGCGGGCAATCCCAAGCATAATGTCCTCTCTTCTTACAAACATAACAACGTGATCTTTTTTGTTTTCTTTGTGCAATTGTGAGCGGTGGAGTCTGAATCTGATCATGTTGCTTCAGTTTCAATCGTTGCATCTTCTGCTTGATCCATGAGTCTTCTGTTGGAGAATTATCATACCTGCTCTGATACCAATTGATAGAACATTTACGGCCCAGTGTTGATAATACTCTTGCAGCGTAAGGATCTTCACATTCAGATGCATATGTTTCATTTAAAACATCTTGAATACTATTGTTGTTGTTGTTCATGTTTGCGGACACAGAAATACAGAAACAAAACTAACAGAATGTAGGAACAGAAATATACTAAATATCACTTTTATTTCTGATAACCACACATACAATACATACGGATATTTACATATATATAGGCTTCTATTTGTGTCCAAGTGACACACCTATTCACAGAATGGTTGTAACTGTCTGAATGACAGTTACATTCAACTAACTTAAACCGGTTTATGATAATTCCGGTACTAAACTTAGGATAATTATATATTTACAATATTAATTGTCACATAATAAGTTAACTAAATTTCAATAACATTTATAACTTCTAACAATGAGAAGTGATATGAATCATATGCTTGCAGAAAGATGTCTCATTGTTAACAAGCCAATCCATTCCACAATGACCTCAAATAGCTTTAACGAAATAAGAATCAGATCTGGATTAAAAACTATATCATCTACTAACAAATGACAGTTTCGATAGACGCTATCAGCCACGACAAAAATGTTGTTTCTAGTTTCAATGTATAAGATACAAGATAGCTTTGACAGTGACATAGGCAATTCGCTAGCAAATGAAGTAGATACAAAGGAACATCTAGCTCCATAATCAAACAAACCTCTAGCCGGTATAAGGTTCAGAACAAACGTATTTATCATTATAGCAAATGACTCTTTAGTTTCCTCTGCTGTGATCTGGAAAGATCGAGTTCCAGCTCGAGCTTTTGCGGCTAAACTTCTTATGACAAACCTTCAACAGATGGCTGAGATTGGAATCGGTGTGCTGGATGACGACACTAATGTGCAAATAGACCGAACTTCCTGCATTTGGAGCAATTGTTAACCTTTTGAGGGCACTCTTCACTGTCATGACCAATCTAACTGCAGACATAACAAATCACATCACTGGGGTTGAAGCGTTCAATTTATAATTTATTGTTTTGACGATAATCCCTTGTTTCGGAGTGAATTGAATAGGAATTAGCTTGTTGTTGTGGTGGTGAAGTGAATTGTCTAGAATTAGACTTGGATGAACTGAAAAATCAATTAAATCATTGTTTTTTTTTTGTGTGTTGAAGGCCATGTAGGGTTCACAAACGTCATACCCGGTCGGTAAGCTGAATCATAATAATCTCGTTCCATATGACATGTAGCTTCAACCATGTCGAAGTAAGATGCAAACTTAGAGTTGCTCATATGTTGTTTATATATCGGATCCAAACCCAATCTACACAGGATCATTTTTTATACATTGATGGCAACCTGGTACTGAGAATATCTGGAAAATCATGAAAACTCGTGTTTATACTCATCCACGGTCTTCGCGCCCTGAGTTAACCATATGAATCTCAACTCCATCTTATTCTGCTGGTCTTGGAGACGATATGTAGTATTGAACAATTCCGAGAATTGTTCCCTGCAGGTCAGAGTCTTCATGGCATTTTCCACGTAGATGCTTTTCTGAGTTTTTCACTAGGCTCGTGCACTTCCAGTAAATAATTCAGTCGCATACTTGACTAACTTTACCTCCAGGCATTCAGTGATATTGATATTCAGTGATATTGAAGATTTCTTCAGTATGTTTAATCGAATTTAAAGTTTGGATAGGATCATAGGATCGACTGTTCCTTTACAAATTAGTGGACCACTAAATTTGAAATCTTTAAACATGCGTGTGACTAGATTATTCTTTTTTCTCAAATTCCGTATTTTACTCGTTTGGATCTCGTCTAATGTGTTTATCTTTTCATTTATCCTTTTTATCGTCTTCTCTTTTAGCTTCAGCCTCATCGCGGACTTGAAATTGTTCTTGCATAAACTTAACTTGTTCACGCACAAGCCTAACTTGCTGCTTATTATTTCGATCGAGCCAACAGTTGCTGCATCATCTCCATCATTTGTTGAGAAGTGATTCCAGCTTCGTTTCCACCTTCTTGTCGAGACATATTCTAATATTATTCAATAGAGAATATTTAGGTTCAAGTCCTAAGCAGGTTTATAGCCAATTCCCGTCCTACGAGTCTTTGTTTCTTATCTTAGTCGAGACATAACCTATATGGTTGACTTTAATGTATTGCTTACGTTTGAGTCAAAGTATCACTCATAATTCTTGTATTCACTCAAACTAGTGTTTTGATACCAAACTGTAGTTACTAAATTTCATTACAGTCTTATTAACAATCTTATTAACGTCCTAGCTAAGCAATATAACATCAACCAATAAACTAAGACATAAGAACAATAAATTCATTAATTAAACATTACATACATGCAAACTACGTATTGTTAAAAGTAAGGTACAAGTCATTACTAATTTTATTATATCAAGATAATGTCCTAAATAAATGCTACCCGATCCAAAGTACACAATAGGACAATATACCAAAGAAATTATGCTTAATATATGTTTTGTAATTTATCTACGTGTCTGATAAAAAAATTTATTTTGTACGTTTTTAGATCTATTAAAATAAATACATAAGATAAATAAATATTAAATTCTTTACAACTAAAAGAAAATTTATAAAAACATATTTGATAGCATATCTATTTATTTTAATAAAATATATAAATACCGTGTCATATGTAACTTAAAACATGACACTGTATCAATTATATATACATACATTTATCATATGGTATAGACCAATGATTTTTTTTTCTTTTTTTCTTTTTTTTTTAATTTTAAATTTAAATTTTCATAATACACCTTTATCTTAGTGTTATCTTTTATTTAGCCCATTTTATTTTAATAAATTTTCATTTAGTCCTCTTTTAACATTTATTATTACAACATTTTCTTACACACTTAAAATTATTATTTTAATTATTGGAGTTGTCCTTATTATGTTATATTTTACTATATAAAAAATACTTTATTATTCAAATTCACGATACAAAATTTCAATGAAATTGTTTTATAATTAAAATGTAACTATTTAATATTTAGTTTTTTTTTAAATATGATCATGTATAACATTGAACATTACTATTATAACATTGACAAACTGTAATCGATGTATTAGAGACATTATCGTTATAAATTTATTTGATTTGATCGTAAAACCAACAAATTAAATTGACGATTAAACCTAATTAATGTCAAATTTTCAAATTATGGTTATGAATATTTTATTAATTAATTATGGTTCCGATCCGATTTAATAAGAAATTGTTAGTAATTTTAGCATTCCAAAATCTATAAACCAATGATAAGAACCAACTGACAGTATTATTTGTGTTGATTCTTGAATCTATACCAGCTTTCCATTTTCACTCTTCGATGTTGGTTCACTTGTGTTTGTTTGAAAAGAATTTTTTATTTATTTGTATTTATATTTATTTTTGTTATTAATGTTTTAGACCCCGCAGCAATGCACGGGTGTTCAATAACTCATTATATATACATACAATTTCCTAATTTTTAGACCAGTGTCAAAGTGCCACATGGCAATGTTTGATTGGTTTTCCTTTTTTTATTATTTAATTCAAAATTTTCATAATATACCCTTAATTATCTTAGTGTTATCTTTTATTTAACACATTTATTTTAATAAATTTTGTTTAGTCGTCTTTTAACATTTATTATGATAATAATTTTTTACCCACTTAATAATATGATTTTAATTATACGTATATTTAGAGTTGTCTTTTGGAACCATAATGTTTATGTTTAATTGTATGAAAATAACTTTATTATTCAAATGCGCAATACATGATTTTAATGAAATTGCTTTATAATTAAAATGTAACTAATTCTTTTTAGATTTTTTAATTAAATATAATAATGTTTCACGCCTTAATTGATGTATTTGATACATTACCATTTTTATTATATTTGATTTAATCGCAAAACCGACAAATTAAATTGACGATTAAACTTAATCAATGTCATAAATTTAAATTATGGTTATGAATATTTAATTATTCAATTTCGGTTCTAATCCGATTTAATAAGACATAATTTACCATTGCAAAATCTATAAAACCAATTATAGGAACTAACTAAAATTATCATTTTGCTTGCTTCTTGGATATATATCAGCTTTCGAATTTGACTCTTCGATTATGGTTCAATTGTGTTTTGTTATTTGAATTGTTTGAAAGGTATTCTTGCATTTGTTTTTTAAATTTATTTTTGTAATTAATATTTTAAACCCCGCCTGGCCAATCATGATTGGTTGGATTATTTTTTATTTTAAACTTTTTATAACACACCCTTATTTCTTAACCCCTTTATTTTAATAAATTTTTGTTTAGGCATTTTTTTAACATTTATTATTATAAAATTTTCTTACACATTTAAAATTATGATTTTAATTATACATATGTTTGAAGTGATCTTTTGAAACTATTATGTTATGTTTAATGTATGAAAAAGATTTTATTATTCAAATGCACAGTACACTATATATTAATGAAATTGCTTTATAAGTAAAATATAACTAATATATATGTATTTGTCTGTGCATATAACTCTGCTAAATCAAATAACTGGCAAATCATATGAAAATCTAAAACTCTATCTTCCCGTAGCGAAACGTGGGTGTCACCAGGTTTGACACAGACAGCACAACCTTCTGGACACATATTTTTGTAAGAATTTTTAAAAATACTAAATCTTCTTAATAAATTCTGAAATAATTATACAAAACATATAAGACATGGAAATAAAACATGTATAATATTCAGATCCAGAAAGTGGCTAAATGTTAACTTTTTAGATCTCTAAAGTATACCCAAAAATCTGTCCAGAAAAGTAAATATTCTTGTTTTGTCTTTACATGTATTAATCATTGCACCTTTTTGTTATAATGTAAGACAAACCCAAATTATTCTATTATATCCATATTGGTTATATAATAGATGTTTTACTTATAAGTTACTAAAATCATCACATGTTATTTTACAAACAAATGATCAAAATCAAAATAGTTAATTCTAACAACATTTGGCAATTGAATAGATTTATTAGAAATTAGACTTAAACATGCCTATTTAGACAAGAAACTTACCTAGAATCGTTTGCGTATTTTAGGAGGTAACTAGTGATTACATTCGAAGATCGATTCAATCACATTGGACTATTGTGAGTATTCACGGCCCCTTTTTACTATATTACGTTTTGGGGTGAAAAACATGTTACTATTCATTTGAACTCTTAATGCACTTTCAAACTCGTTTATGACAATGCATGCAAACATTTGTTATACCAACTTGTTATACTTTCGAACATGAGTACGATGCATGCAAACACTTGTTATACAAACTTGTCATACATACAAACATGTTTATGCAAAGCAAACAAACTCTTGTTATACAAGCGTGATACATTTTATGCAATATGGTTGTTCTTACCAAACTTGATATATATGAACTCATACATTCGTTCATTCATTTTGGCACATTGGTACGGATACAATTGTAGTCTTGTATGAGTGACAAACTAAACATTATGTAAGTCCACACGACAAACACACTACTCAGTTAACTCATTTTGATGAGCCGGATGATTCTTATGGATATCGATATTTGGTTGACGACCCACTCATGCGGTACTAGTGAGTGCATAATTATCATACATACATTTATGTGATTTTCACATTGTGGCATTCAAAGTCAACATTCTAGGTTTGAGTAGTGGCTCATTACATATACATTGTGTACAACATTACCATGTGCTACAAAGACAAACATTTAACAACCATGACATATTGCAAATACATTGCGTTTTGAAATTGCTTATTTCATACAAAACCCGTGAACTCACCAACTATTTTATAGTTGACCTGTTTTTATGACATGCTTTTCAGGAAAGTAATCGTAAGTGGTACGTTGAAGCGTGATTGCATTCAAGTCGTGTGCTCATGAAGATTTTAATTTATTTGCAAATCAAACGCTATTACTTATGTTTTTGGGTTGTAATCTTTAAACACATTTACTTTTGATTTATGGTGGTTGCTTTTGGGAACAATTTTATTATGGTATGAATCTTGAGACTTATGCAATGATCACATTCACCGTTACATCTCGTGTTTCCGCTTTAGCGGGGTGTGACAGGTTTTGGTATCAAAGCCAGGTTTCGATCCTGGGACCTGTGATGGTTGGTGTTTATTAAACTTCTCATATTACACAATTATCTTTGTGTTATATTTTATTTAACACATTTATATTAATAAATTTTTGTTCAATTTTCTTTTAACATTTATTATTACAAAAAAATATTTACACATTTAAATTTATGATTTTAATTATACATATGTTTGAAGTTATCTTTTGAAACTATTATGTTATATTTAATTCTATGAAAAAGATTTTACTATTCAAATCCACAACACAAGATTCTAATGAAATTGTTTTATAATTAAAATACAACTAATATATATGTATCTGCCTTTGCATATACATTTGCTAAATTAAAAGACTTGCAAATAATATGAAAATCTAAAACTTTATCTTCCCGCAGCGAAGCGCGGGTGTCACCATCTCGTTAAGATATATAAATCTAATTCTAAATATCTATAATCATTTATGTATGTAATTAAAAAATTATTTTATATGTTTCTAAATTTATTAAAATATATTAAAAAAATACATATTATGCGGAATATAATAAAATACTTGACAACTAAAAAATATATTGCAAAAACATATTTAATAACATATTTATTTATTGTAATAAAAAAATATAAACATTATATCATATACAAATTAAAAATATCAAATTATTAAAATACTAGATTAATACCCATGTATTACATGGATTGATGTAAAAGATTTGATATAAAATAAATATTAATAAAGAGGTGGGATCCCTTAAAAACATTCAATTTTTTTTTAAAATTAAGATATAATAAAAATCAATAAAAAGATGACATACATGCAAAATTATTAAGTCAATGGTAGAATATAATGACTCTAAGTCAATGTTTAAGTCAAAGAAGACGACTAAAATGTGATTCAAATTATTTGAATTATTGATTTAATGGTAAAAAATTGATGACTCTAAGTCAATTTTTTAAAAATTTTTTATTATAAAACTAATTTTTTTTAACCGGTTTTTTTTTTAAATTATTTACTCTTTACGACTTTTAAACATGAAGTTTATTATTTTATTGATTTAAAAAAAAAATATTTTAGCTTGTTAATCTTGAAAACTTTTAATAAATATTAATTGTAGTTTGAATTATTTTAGGTAACAAAATTAATAATTTTCAACAATAAAGTTTAAGTTAAATCAACTAAATGATAAGAATGGTACTTAAATTAATTTTTATTTTTATTTTTAGAAAAAGAGCGGGAAAATGAAAAACTGGGTTATTAGATAGGTATATATGGGTATATTTGCTACTATACAAAATTATGAAATTAAAACAATTATACTACTATATATTTATATAAATAATTTATATTTTTATGTTTTAAATTTTAATTTATATGTGTTTTATAAAAAATTATTAAAAAAGTATCCAAAAAATGTGTTGGTCATTAAACTAGTTTATTTTTTAAACACTATAAAAAGGTATACATAAATACTAAAATGGTCCGTAATTTACAGCCTACAGTTTGAAACTACCATTTTTAACTTGTGTACCTTCAATAGTTCGTTTAATGATGCAATGAGTAGGGTGGGCAGTTTTTGGTCCGTCACCGAGGGAACCAAAAACCAAACCAAATCGAATCCATTTAAAACCAAAATAAATTTTAAATTCGGTTTTCGGTTTGGTTTTAGGCCAAACCAATTATAAAACTCGGTTTTTGGATTTATTTCTAGTCTAGCTGGTAGCGGACCGAACTACCGTGTGTGTGTGTGTGTGTGTCTATATATATAATAGGGGTTCAATGGAGAACCTCCATGCATCGAAAAACCTTGAAGAACCTCCATGCACCACCACAAATGCATCACAATTCCCCCATGATGCATCATTATTTCACGTAATGCATCAAATTTTCGCGTGATGCATCGATTTTGCATTACCATTTTTTAGCGATTGATTGTGGTTCTCCAAGTTTATTCGATACATAGAGGTCGGTTCTCCATTGAACCCACCCCTATATGTGTGTGTGTGTGTGTGTGTGTGTGTGTTATATGATACCAGAAGTGTCAAGTTTGAACATTACATGAATAATATTAATGGTTTAAAATTCAATGATTTAAAAAATTAATTAGAAAAAACATCACCATGAATCTAAATCATTAAATTTATAGATCTTATATTCAATATTAGTACTTCTGATACCTTGGATATTTGAGCTATTAATTTGAACCCAAAACTATATATGTACGTAATATATTTATAAATTTTAGAATTTAATTTTTTGACATAAAATATTTTATATTTCTTTAACTTGATGTTTTGGGATAAAATACTTAATTTTTGACTATTTGAGATGCTTGAAAATTTTATGTTTGTAGTTTGGTATTTGGTTGTTTATAGTTTGTTTTGCATATTGAATATTTGGTTTCTTTGGTTTATAAACCAAACCAAACCGAATTCAAATTGGGTTTATGGTTTGGTTTATGTAGCTCTGAATTTGGTTTGGTTTGGCTTTTGGTTTAGGATAAAAAAAAAATAAAACCGAGGAAACCAATCCGAAGAAACCAACGAACTTATAAACCAAACCATTGATCACCCTAGTAATGAGTAGACTTTGGATTTTCCAGTTTTGTTACGGAACAGAAGTTATAATTGAATATTAAATCTATCTTCAAGGTATAGTGATACTTGCAGAGTAGACTTTGAATTTTCTACCAAGAAATTTTAGGAGATATGATTGAATAGGTCCTCCTTCAACTGTAAGGAATATTCTGTGGTTATAATCTAATTAATGGTGACAACAATTTTGGAAATTGCTAGGAAATATAACACGCATGACGATTGCCGACTAATTAATGTCAATGTACACATATATTGTCTATACACACACACACACACATATATATATATATAATACCTCGCGTGAGTATTCAAATAAACCAGTTCATCATTAATTCAATTTTTCTTCATGCTACTGGACAGTATGGAGCATAAAACACACGTTGTATCGATTGTGCTCTTTGTTACGTTTCTTTGCACGATTGATTTTATGAGTGGAGCTATTGAAGATAGATCGTCTAGCCTTAAGAGAAGAAGATTCATCGAGGAGCAAGGTGTACTGAAAGATGGATGTGCAGGTATGTACTAATCTTTATCCAGTCCTTTTAAATAGAAAAAAGCTTCATTAAACTTTATAAATAGATAAATATATATATACAAATCAAGAAACTCATGAAAGAAAGAAGAAAGGATGGAGCAAAATGGGTTGGTTGTCCGTTGTCCAAAGGACTATCTGATCTGATCATGGGGATAAGTGGATAACACAATGGCAAGGCATTGGTTTGCTAAATTGGCGTAAAATCTATAACTAGGATATAAACCAACAAACTCCTAATTTATTTTAGATTTATGGGAACAAATTAACTGTAGAAAGATGTTTCGTGGATGACATGTATAAATATATTATGTTTTTTCATTTGACAATTTCATGTATGATTAATTCTATTTCAAGTATCAAGTCTTTCATGATCGAATTCATTCTACAAAATTCATGAACTTTCTCTAATTAATGACTTTTACCATGCTTTTGTTTAATAGTTTAGAATTTCCCTTACAAGACAAATTTAAATTTTTGAAAATATATACGTACGGTGATTGATCATTTCAGTAGGTACAAAGGGATTGACAATTTGCAAGAAAGAACATTTTATTCAAGCCTCCTTTATAACGTGACTTCCCATGCGCATTCCTTTTAATTTGACATTTTTTAATATTTAATAATTGGATATTATTAATGCTATGATGTGGCGGCCTAGAAGTGCAACTAACAAAAAGGGTTGCAAATAGCTAGTTTGTGGATTAATCGGTTTTCTTGGTTTGATCGAGGAATTTTAAAATCAAACCGATTTCACATATATAGGTTAAACCAAAGTTTTTTAGTGGCATAAAACTCTTGCAAAATTTCTTTAGACACTAAAAAGTGAGATTGTTAGTCAGAAAACATCAAAAAAGTTTTTTAGGGGAATAATTTAATTTGTATTCTACTTATTTACCCTAGATTAATAATAGTAAGAACTATTTGATAATGTAAATTTGAAAATGTATATTATGTTTACGGTTGAAATATATTTAATTCAAACCCTTAATTAAGTAACAAACTTCCTTTTAAAATGGAGCAACTTATATAATTCAAATAATATTGAACCTGGCCTCAAACACTTTTCAAAATATAGTATGTGTTCAGAAGAAGTCGACAATGTATGTTTTAACACTCTCAAAATGAACTTGAATATTTTATTTTGCTCCAAAAAAATATACAACATTGTTATAGGTCCAACTTATTCAAAACCGATCGACTTCTTGCATTATATAAATATCATGAATGTTTTGTCCGCAAGAATCACAATAAAATAAAAACAATGTTAGAAATAAGATCAAATAACCCAAGTATGTACGTAGTTTAAACTAACAAACTGTGAGAATTTAAAATGAATATTCATGGGTTGATATGTTAAGTCAGTAAGAAATGACAAGTTGCATTTTTTGACATATATAATGAATATATAATTAATGGGTCTTTTTCCGGTGTCATTTGTCAATTGTTACACTTGAATATTGTCAATTGTGTTACGCTGTGCATGTGTAATTAATGACTACTCGAATCCGTATACGAGTTTTGGATCTCCGAAATTTTAGATTATCTGAAAATCGGATATTGTTTTTAACATATAAAAAGTAATTATGTCAGAAAAGAAAATATATAATACTTTTTAATTTTAAAACAATAAAAAACTCGTCAAAAAAAATTAAAATATATTTAAACAAGTTATAAATATATTAAAGCTACATTATAAACTTAAAATTAATGAATGTAACTATTGTTAGTCATGTAACGTTTGACAAAGTTTAGAAAAATTAAAAAATTTAGATTTCGAATAATTAAACAAATCCGAAATCATGTGCAAAATCGATCCGTATCCGTAAATTCGAAATTTCGGATCGGAATTTTAGCTTATTGGATGAGACTTTTAAATTCGAATATTTTTTAACACCCCTACTAACAGTCATAAACACTCAGGTGATATTCAATAAGTGTCCGAAATTTAAAAGTTGATAACGTACACATAATAACTAACAACACACGTATAAGCCTCTCCTACAAATTAAATTTAATCATATATTAATATATTGGTAAACTAAAATTTCTAAACTTTAACTCAAAACAAATTTAATAAAACTATACATAAAAATTTAAGATTTGTTTTATGCTTAAGGTGTAATTTTAGAAGTGAATCCTGATAAAAATTTAAGGAAAAGCTTTGATGCAGACTATTTTTACCCAAAAGCTAGCGACATTTAGATCGAATTATAATGTCTATTGCATTATATAATATGTTGCTTTGTTTATAATTTTATAAATTTGACATTTGGTAGGCAACGACCAAGATTAACCGAAGCTGCATTTTGTTATCATTCTAGTTATCATTTTGATCGATGAATACCTATTTAAACAACGAAATATATATCTCAATTAATTTTCGATCTTAATTAATTCATATTAACATTGGGTGGTTTTCATTTCTAATTGTCTACACAAGACATCATAGGGGCAACAAGGAACATGAATAAAGAAGAAGATCGTTCATGCCCAATCTTAACTGTATGGGTGCCAAAGAAAGTAGGTTTCACGGAGTACGTAAATGTCAATGAACACACAGGCGCTATTGGTGGATTTTCCATAGAAATATTTTGTCATGCCTTACGTTTATTACCTTATAACGTTCACCCCAACTTCAAAGTTTACCAAAATGATCACTATGGCGAACTTGTTGAATTCATCAGTGGCAAGGTACCTTTTCTTAAACGACATCTACATACGAGAGTATACATTCATACATGTGTCTGGTCACATATATATGGTTCATCTGAGTACCTACAAATTACATATATAGTACCGTGTGTACACGTGAACACACGAGTTTCGGGTGTTAACAAGCCGTAAAAAAAGTTTTTTTTTTTTTGCATATTCACATAGATACAGACAATATAAGACTATTCGTAAAAAAAAAATTACGCACATTCACACTTACTAGCATCTTAAAAATCACGTGAACGTGAAAAATTAATATGAACATGCTTAGTGTGATACGTTCACAATGGCACATGCAGTTCATGTGAACATGCACATTTCATATAGTTTTAGTGTGTGTTTATGTGTGATTTTTTACAAGTAGTCTTGTATTATTAATTTAAACATGATTATTAAAATTATTTTCAGAAAAATTGATTTTAAACGAAGTACCTTCGGTATTCCACAAAATTAGTGTTACTCACTTAAACCCGGCCAAGTCTATGTATATAATCACAATATTTAATTTTCTATGATATACACACACATTAGAAAATGAAATATTGTGATGCATGCACATTAATGATTTCTTTTGCGATACTTCATCAAACACTGATATATATATATATATATATATATATATATATATATATATATATATATATATATATATATATATATATATATATATATATATATATATATATATATATATATATATATATATATATATATACCTTATTCGTGAATAGAAAAGATCATACAACAAAGAAAGTTTGCTTACGCGCACATGTTATAACATGACACGTTTCTTAATCATATATTTTGCAGAATTGCACTGCTATGGCAGGAGATGTAACCATACGGTATAATCGAACTCAATATGTTGACTTTACAGCTCCCTATCTGAGCTCGGAAGTTTATATGCTTGTTCTTGCAGCACATGAATGGAACCAAACCCTATGGACTTTCTTTAGACCTTTTACCTGGAGATTATGGATCACAATAATTGGCGCATGTATCTTTACTGGAGTTGCACTTTCAATTTTAGAATACCGAGCTCAGAACCCCAGATTTTCAGTTCCTTTCTATCAGCAACTCATAATGGTTTTCTGGTTTCCTATTTCCACTTTCTTCTTCAATGAAGGTACGTACTAATTATGTGGAGATACTCAAATAAATACTCATTTTTGTCCTTGAGGGCCAGTAGGATATATTTGCATTTATATCTACTTTTCGATCTTCAATCTTATGGACTAATTGTATATATTGATATTTTGGGACATAAATTGTTAAGCATCGATCTGGTCTACTTGTTATTTCTTGTAATTAACCTTGTGGTATTATTAAATTAAGAAGAAAGAATGTATAAGCTACTAATTAATATTGGCATTAATATTCACGAAACAAATTAAAGAGACACATTAAGCTTTATATAGAAATAATTTCTGCATTTTCTCTTCACAGGAAGGATACGCAATAAGTGCTCTAAAGTTGTGCTAGTTTTGTGGCTAAGTATGATTTTCATAATCATTCAGATTTTCACCGCTACTTTGTCGTCATGGTTGACACTGGATCAACTACGTCCCAGAATGCCTTCAAGTAATGGAAACACTGGATATCAATCTGGTTCATTTCTAGATAAATTTATAATGGAACAAAACAATTGCTCCTCAAAGAATCTCGTGCCTCTGAAAACCATTGAAGAATATAAAAATGCTTTGTCCAGTGGCAGCGTAAATTCTATTTATGATGAGCTCCCGTACGTCGATCTCTTCCTTGCAAAGTATGGCTCTGATTACATGAAGATTGGACCAATAAAACAGGAATCTGGAATTGCATTTGTAAGTATCTCTCGATCTCTTTGTCTATATCTGTCTTCCTTCTTGTGTCAGTGAAGTGATGTTTGCTGTTTCGATTTTCCAATGAAATTTCTTTTTTCATTACTATCAATCTTGTTGTACACTAAACCATAATATTCTATTCTATCTAATAGTATATATGCTAATAACTTTTAATTAATCTACTGTTTTATTCCAGGCATTCCCTATCGGCTCTCCTTTATTGCGTGACTTTTCTAGAGCAGTCATAAATGTCACTGAAAGTGAAACTATGCTGGCAATGAAGAAAAAATACCTGGAGTTCTCTACTCCTAATACATCACAGCCAAATCAAGCCCATCCACAAAGTCTTGATGTTCAGAGTTTTATTGCATTGTTCGTTTTCATGGGGATCGTCACCATAGCCACTATTATCTGGTCAGAAATCTCGCTTAGGTGTGTAAACAAGAAAATCCATCCTCTGATATCAACCGACAAGGAACAAGTATCAAATATGCAGCATACATCTGCGGTAAACATGGGAAGTTTTGATGTCTTGAAACATGAAGATGGAGAACAAGAAGTAAAAGAATATGTTGTTGGAAATTAATGACAAAAAGTAATTAAAGATACAAATATGTAATTATAGAATAGTGAAAGGACCTAGAATAGTATATAGTAAACTTGAAGAGTTGCATCTCTTAATTCCTAAAAGAGGCAAGGGTTCGTAAAGGGGTATAACCGAACCATTGTGATGGTTCAAATGCACCCTTTCAACTAGTATAGATAGGACTCCTATGTACATTTCAATGTGTGTAAATTGATCAATAGATTTTAATGAAAATTTTAGTTTGATAACGATCCTCGAATGATCAATGAACCTGTAAAGAAATACAATATGGTATCTGAGCCTTGGTTAATCAAACTTACGATTATAAATTTTTTTCATTGACTATTATTTACTTTTCGACACATATAATAAATTAAACTGTTACATTTATATACTAATAGGTACGTGTTTGTTTTTCTTAACTTGTGACCATATAATATAATACTTATAATCATGGTGTTTCTCTAATCCATGACCATTGATTACATTTAGCTAGACAAAACAAATTAATCGTGATCATAAAATGATCACAGTCACATGCCTTTTTTTCTACCATTTACTTCTTTAGATAAATAAAAATATTGATATGTAACCTTTAAATATTATTTGTCACATTTTGTTCATCTAACTGTGATCCAAAAATAATTACAGTGACAATTTTTTTCATTAATCATTACTACTAATTACTTACAGTCACACAAACAAATTTTACCGTCATCGTGACTACAAAATATATATGGTCATAACTCTTTTTCTTTTACCATGACGATTATTTACTTTTACACATATAAAAATATTAGTCTGTCACATTTTATTTTTAATCAGTTTAGACACACAAAACAAATTTTACAATGACCATAAACACTTATAGTCACATCACTTTTCTTTCATCATAACAATTACATACTTAATCTACTAAATCATTACCATAAAACATGTATAGTCACAACTTTTTAATTTTTCCATATGTGACTAATATACTCTACCCTTTGTCACACATAGAGATTTTTTTTGACCATATAAGTTAACTAACTTTTGCTAGAGTGTATTTATGTGACTAATTTTACATAATGTTTTAGTCAAACTAGTGTGTTCTTTTGGTCATAGAATTGGATTTTCGAAACAGTTTACATATTTATTCATCATATAGTTAATAATCATCACAAAATTGATATAGTATCAAACAACAAAAACCTTAACAGATTATGAGATTTGACCATAGTTTTAAAACCGTGACTTGTACTTGTCATAATTCTTATGTTAAAATGTGGCTAAAGATCTAAATGTGATTTGCAATGGTCTAAATTATTAAGTTAAAATGAAGCTAAAACAATACTACAACATCATAAATGAGTATTTACTTATCAGCTTAGGGTACCAAATACAAATGAGTACGACGTATCACCTCAAACTGATGGCCAAAGCGAACGTACCATTCTGACAATTGAAGATCTATTGCCGGCGTACATTATTGATTTTGGAGGTTGTTGGGATACTCTCTTAGTGTTGGTAGAGTTCACCTGCAATAACAGTTACCACTCATTGAAGCCTTGTATGGGTGGAAATGTCTGACACCGACTTGTTGGCAAGAAGCAGAAGAAAAGCCATTATCCAGACTCGAGATTCTTCAGTTAACGCATGATCAGATCAAATTAATTCGAAACTTACTCAAAGCAGCTCAAGATTGACAGAATATTTATTTGGACAAGAAGCATAGACCGATAGATATCACAGTATATGATTTTGTGATGTTGAAGGTTTCCGAATGGAAGGGAGTGCTTCGGTTTGGAAGGCGAGGTAAACTTAAACCATGATATATCATACATTTTAAGATCACTGAGAAGATCAGATCTCAAGCTTACCATCCGGAGTTGCCAGAAGAGTTAGCAGGAACTTATAATATTTTTCATGTTGGCTATCTGTGAAAATGTCTCGTTGAATCGGATTCAGTTGTGTCAATGTCAGATGTTCAAATTCATAATAAGTTGAAATATGTAGAGGAGCCCGAGTCAATTCAATATTTCAATGTGAGAAAGTAAGGAAGCTTCGGAACAAGGAGATAGAAATAGTTTTGGTTAATTGGAAGCATTACTGTGGTGCACATCTTACATGGAAGACCAAGACTAAGATGATGGCCAAATATTCAGAGCTATTTATCTAGAAGTGATTCCGTTGATGGAATCTTTTCAACGGGGGAGGAATTGTAACATCCACCGTTTTAGGTACCCTTTTATATTATTTAAATTCCTAAATTAGTCTCTAAATGATTATTATCTTATAATATTTTACCAAGGGCTATTATATAGTTACATCATTAATAGTTGTGCTTTAGAGACTTGTACCTAGCTTGATGATTAAAAAGGGGTAATATTAAGTAATTATTGAAAATGTCAAACATATTATGAGTTTGGGTGCTAAGAAATAAAGCTACATAGTGTGTGTGGTTGGGGGGTTGGGGGGGGATAGAAGATTATATGCTCAAGGAGGCTAAATGAAAGTTTGTAAATAAAAATCTGAATTTTATAAACGGTCAACCAATCGTGAAGCTCCTACAAGTTTCTGTGCACCTAATATTTCTCCTCCAACTAAATTGGAGCTTCATTTGGGTTGTGTTCTGTTGGAGGTTTAAGATTGTGAGTTTCTTATTGGGGATATTGGAAATTCAATAGAGGTAATCCTCTCCTCCTCCTCATCATCTTTTTCATTTCATTCTCTTCAATCTCCCCTTGTTCTTTTGTTCTCATTCTTAAAGACGATGTCTATGGCTTAAGTATGATTATATTTATGTTTAAAGTGTATGCTAAGAGTCTTTACACTTTAGTATTATATAAGTTTAGGTTGCTCCTTTATGTATCGACATTGATGTTTATGGATACTATAAACCAAGAAAAACTTAGGGATGTTTTGGTGAGAATGATGGAATCATCAAATGGATGAATGATTTGAAGAGTTTATGCAAAATAAACTGTTTCTAACTTGTTCATTACATTAAGATGTGTTTATATTTCTTAAACTTGAGCTA
Organism: Centrapalus pauciflorus; assembly: GCA_020465985.1. Lineage (NCBI taxonomy): Eukaryota > Viridiplantae > Streptophyta > Magnoliopsida > Asterales > Asteraceae > Centrapalus > Centrapalus pauciflorus. The sequence continues at coordinate 306,998 of JAANYP010003618.1, read as the reverse complement.
GCCTTCATCTTGAATTATATATTGATCTTGAAATGCCAATGGATGATTGATAATATTGATATGGTTAAAAGTGTTAAAATTATGTTATAATGATTAAATGTAGCGTAAAAGTTCAATGTCTAATGTATTTAAAGAAGCTTTAAGCATCAAACTTGAAGGATATGGTTTTTGGGGAGTTTGGGGGAGCAGACAGCAGAAAAATCGTCAACACAAGTGCAGGGAACGGGGGTCACGGGGTGACCCTCCCATTGGTCATGCCATAACCATCATTCCTCTAATCGGTTTCGTTTTGAGCGTCGGCTGGGTTCATGTGGGTCTTTGCTTTGCACTATTAAATTACGGGTTTAAGGCATCGTATAGTCAAACTGGGGAAAAGAAACTTGTAAGGCCTCGTAATGGTGTGAACTTTCATTTAGGAACAGAAATTATGTATATATGTAACTCAAGTGCTGAGGTGTATTGCTTAGGTTTTAAAACCATCAATCATGTAACATCCTCATAATTAAGATATTAATTTAATTAGTTAAATCACCAAATGAATTGTGTTTAAATTTTAATTATGATTAGAATGAAAATAATTAGCCACAAGCTTCAACCATTTGTACTATGTGCGTTTAACTTTGTAAATTGGCAATCTATACATATAAGGTAATATGTATGTTAATGGTTAAAGTGTAAAGAGTAATAAGTTTTGTGAACAAATATCTTGTGTGGGGCTTGTGTAATTTAAGTGACCAATTAAACCCCAATCGATAAACACACCTCAGGTTTTAATGTCTAAATGAACCCAAAGTATAAATTACACAACTGGCAGTGTACCAATCGTGTGCAATATAGCTTCAAGAATCACCCAGGATTTATCGAACTCAGGGAACGGAATAAAGAAAGGAGACTCCAATACTACAACCTAAACCAATATTTAGCTATTTCGGAATTTGTGAAGAAATTATCAACTAGAGACAATAATTAAAATTAATTATCTGAATAACTAATGCAAACTAAGTAACACGTGAATAACAAGTTAAACTAATTTTTTTTGGGTTTTTTTCGAAATAATTAAAAACTAAATCTAGCAAACACAACTTAAACTAAACTAACGAACGCACCACAAAAGGACAACTATATAATATGAACCAACTAACAAAAACAAAGTCAACTTAGAAATAACTTAAGCAAGTAACGAATTATATGGAATTTTACGAAACTCTTATATTACGAAAACGTCACCCACTTGGAATTAGAAAACTACGATTAATTGGCGATGGATTGAATTGATTGACTAAAGATAAATCGGTTGATAACCAATTCTAAATTCAAATAAGCCCGGATTTTAGTTTACTTTACCGATTAATTAATTACTTCAAGTTAAAATATTTAATGTTTATAACCACGTGATGAAAACAAAGCAACTCATCGAAACTCCAATATTAACCAATAAATCTTATAATCGCAACACAATGCCTAAAGATAATCGATTAATACGGAAATCCAACAAATTAACTTCGTTACTTTAAAAATCAAACTTTACGATTTGTCAACCCTATTGTCGCAACACAATGCATAAGAATTAACAAACGCATAAAATTCTAGATTAACAATCAACTATCAAATCATTATCGCAATACAATGCCTAGAAGAGATAATTGACTATTAATTTTTCATTCAAAGCATCATTCTTTTTTAAAAACGCAGATTTAATTAACACTTTATTATCGCAAAACAATGCTAAAAGATTAATAAAAATCTGATTTTTAACTAGAATACATGAAATAATCAACAATTTGACAAATATAAACCACAATCCATCAATCAATCCAATAATATACCAACTAATACATAGAATTCGTTATCCCAAGCGGGTGAACAATAAACTACTCACGACCCATAATAAAAACAGAAAATAAACAAAACTTAATAGCATTCATTATGAAATACGAAAGAAAAAGGAACGAATGTACCGAAATCTTGCAAAAAGTGACGAAAAATCAACGGTTACCGCTAACCGAATGCTTCAATCCACGCCTATATCAATCCCGAATGATTAATTAACTAAAACTATGCTAAACCTACTTAAATATGTGAAGAAATACTGCAAAAATTCGTAAAATACTGCTGAAAATTGAGAAAATAAGCTTCCCCTTTCGTTCTGGCCGAATCTGTGTTTTTATAAGGATTCTGCGCCGCCTACGACCGTGTGCATTAAGTCCTACGGTCGTAGGCCTCTTTGACCTGTCAACATCGTGCCCTAGCCCACGGTAATGCTCCTGGTACCTCATATGGTCGTAGGCTTCCCCCTTCTACGGTCGTAGGCTCCAAAAATCACCAAATACATCTCTTTTCTTCTTGGAAAATTCATGAGAACTCGTCGGTACTTCAAAGTTTGTCGGTTTTTCTTCGATGTTCATTCCTTCGTCGATAAAACCTCTTTTGTCCTACGAATCACGAAAATGAATGAATTAGATATCTTTATCACATATTTCGAGAGAAAAACCGACCAAATTGCAAGGGAAATGATGCCAAAAATATGTATAAATATTAGCATATCAAAATACCCCACACTTGAACTTTGCTTGTCCTCAAGCAAACTACTACATAAATGTCTTTACTCGGGCCTCAATTCAAAATAATCTCTCTAGAAACATGCAAGACTCAATAGCATTAAAGATCCATAAACTATGAATTTGAAGCCAATGCAAGAAACAATGATACCACAAGATGCAAAAAGAATTGCAATGTCAACAACTTCCCACCTCATTACATGACTTAGCACCTCACACTTTTCAATCATCACTCATTGTATAGGCTCGTACATTTTCCAAATTCCGCTCAATGCCAGACATGTTAAAAGAATATCAACATATGCTTGAGAGTAAATCACACCGCCATCACTTAATGTTTGAATATAAAGCACATAAAGGTCTTAATGGGCTGTAACGAGGCTAGGTTAAGGAAATGGGGAATATATGGCCAAAGTGGGGTTAAAAGATTGGGATCGAAGATCAAGCATCAAGCTATAGAAACGAGTAACGAGCATGAGACCAAACTCAGAAAATTACACCAATAAACTCGCTTGATTTTTCACATCTAATAGCAGCTCAGAATGACAAGAATTCATTTCACTTTCTTATTCCAATTCTTTCTCTTTTCTTTTTCTTTTTTTTCTTTTTTTTTCTTTTTTTTTCTCTTCCTTTTTTTATATAGCGTTGAATTTCCAGACATCGATTGTATGCAATCTGTACCCAAAAAGAACTCTCTTAACCATACTAGCATTGCCGCGGCACAACACTAGAAAAGCCAGGAAGAACACAAAAGTAGAGAATTACACGTGACTCGAATGCTATCAAAACAAGGCATAAACATCAAGGCTCAAGGAGGATAAACTAACTAACAAACATATGATCCGAGATAAATACCTAAAGCTTGCTACTGAATCACGATCCCAATTCTGGAAAACGATAGACAAAAGGATTATTTGGCTGATAATGTGGGTTGTCACCGAAATGAACGGCCAATGCTCAAAGGGGGGAATCTAAGGGAAATAATGCCGGTAAGGGTGTCATTGGGGAAAAAGGGTATCCTAATTGTGCCTTTATATGAGTGCTAGATTCTCAAATGATGTGATCTTGACATGCATTTAACAAACAAGTTCTACCTTAATCCAATTAACACCGACAGATTCACACTGAAAGAAATAATGAGCATTAAATATGAATGCTAGATAGGCTCAAATTCTCACGAAACGAATGTACAGGGTTATTTGTGCTTAATCATGGAATTTCAGTCAAGAAGCGTGACATGCACATCAAACATCCTGTTACCACAAAATAATTTCAAAGTCACTTGCTCAGCTTCGCATGCATAGAAAATAGAACAATACTGCAAAAGAGTCCAACATGCCAAAAATAGAGAATAAATTTTGAAAATCAGCCCAATTTTAGACAAAAATGTTGCGACTTTTACTTAAGTACATGCAAATCTCAAAATCAACATTTTTATACCCCCACCCCACACTTAAATCTGACAGTGTCCTCACTGTCATGAACAGTTCAAGATAGCATGGAATAATGGAGGTAATCAATTGGAACAGAAAAAACTCCCCTGATACACTTAAGCATGCCCATGTCTGAATGAAGAGGCTAAACTGACTGCTAGTGAGCATCTCTACCATGGCCCATCATGACAAGACATCTATCAACAGCTGTCCAAGACTGATAACACTCTAACACACATACATTTGTCTAAACACGCATCAAGCACATCACTCACACTCATATCAAACTATGTGATATCAGATACACTACCCCACACTCATTTCAAACTTATGTGATCATATGACATATCAGCACACCAAAATATTCTCAAGACAACGACATCCCTTTTACATAAATAAAGCATAATACGTGACACCATGAGCATGCAAGGACTAGAACATAAATACCTAAATATAAATTTACGAAAATAAACAAAGAAAACATGGAAACACACCAAACTATTAGAACTCAAAAACACACCATCTATGAAATTAAATATAACAAGCACACCACACACAAAGCAATAAAAAAAAAACTAAATAAGATAAAATAAAATAAACTAGAAATTAGAACAAGCAAACATGCTTTCAAAATAAGACCAGTAGCATCAATCTTGCAATCCTAAGACACATACTCAATGCACGAGCTACTTATTTAAGAATATAACTTTCAAAATTTAAATTAACAGCGCAACACATCAAGCAAAACAAATTAAACATAAAATGAAAACTTAATATACAAATGAAAGTATCTACGGGTTGCCTCCCGAAAGCGCTTGTTTTGACGAGTCTCTAGCTTGACTCGTCCACATGGCCCTTAGATTGATAAAACATACCTGGGAAACGAGCTCGCAAACCTTTCATACCTACTAAAGCAATGTACTCACCAACCGGATCCTCATGATCAAAATTAAGCTTCGGAAATTGACAAGTTGGTTTTGTTGTGATCTTATCCACCTTCTTCTTTCGCTTTCTTGGCTTCTTCGATTTCCCTTTCCTCTTTACCGAGCTTGAAGGTATCTGTCCATCACAAACAACAATAGTATCAGATTCAAGAATATCAAGCTTATCAAGATCAATATGAGAAGGAGTAGATGGTGATGGTGCTTCAAACATAGCAAAAATATCCTCATCGGTTGGGATGTCATTCTCATCAATGTGCATCTGCCAATCTAGTCCAAGCAAGCAAGCAATCTCCCGCAAATCTTTATCAGCATCAAACTCGTTCGTGGCATGAACACCCTGCATAGGATCTAACTCAACACATGGTGCATAAGTAGATGTGGAGAAAAGTGAGTCAGGCAGAAATGGATATAATGGATTAGCTTTCGCCATACGAAATGTAATATCCTCATATCTCACTCTAATAGTCAACTCCATAGACAGGACATCTATCAATGCTCTAGCAGATGTAAGAAAGGGTCTACCCAAAATGAGGGGATTGCCACTCGAGCTATCCATGTCTAGCACCACTAAATCAACAACAAACTCAAATCTATCAACCTTCAATCTAACTCCCTCACAAATCCCTACAGGCCGTCTCAAGGAACTATCAGCTAGCTGCACGGCTACCAAAGAAGGCTTAAGAGGTCCCAAATCAAGCTGTTGGAAAAAATCATGAGCAATAACATTGATGCTAGAGCCTAGATCGGCTAAAGCATTGCTGAATACAGCCCCCTTTACAGAACACGGGATAGTGAAACTACCAGGGTCGGCCTTACCTTGGATGTATAAAGGAGGAGGGACATATGCGGTACTTCCTGAAGCGTTCAGATGCATCTCGTCCATTAAAGCCTCCAGTTCCTTCTTCAATGGGGGAGAAGAGGAAGAAGTAGAAGAAGGAACATCCTCGGGGTGCTCATCATCATGTACAGTAATGGCATTGACTTGAGCAGGACCCTTGTCTTTCAGATTACCTCTTGGATTGGGCTCAGTGTTGCTAGGAAGTTCACCAGCATTCCTAACATTCCTCGACTGTGCTAGCTGTCCCACTTGTGTTTCAAGGGCCTGAATAGCAGCCTGCAGATTTCTAGACAACGCCTCTTGATTAGCAATAAACTTCATCATCATCTCCTCGAGGTTTGACTTTGTAGGTTGCACGGGCTGAGACTGATGATTCTGATTAGGGAAGTGGGCATTATGGAACTGATTGGGATTAGAATTAAATTGTGAGAAAGAAGAAGATTGTCCCTGATGATATCCATGGTTATACCCTTGCTGAGGGTTAAATTGGGGTCTCTGCATCACCTGAGGACGAGGATGAGCGAATCCAGGAGGTGGTTGGTTCTGAGCTCGAGAAAAATTCGGAGTAGGTTGGGCATATCTAGCCATGCCTCCACCATAATCTCCTGACGAGTAATATACCTCCTCCTGATTTGGATAAGAAATGCTAGCTTGGCACTCATAGCCAGAATGTGGTCCACCACAGTGCTCACATCCGTGTTGTACTGCGTGTACAGTAACTGGGGATGACTGTGGCTGATTAGTCTGCGTAAGGAGCTCAATCTTAGCTGTGAGGGCAGCTATAGCAGCAGCTTGCTTTGAATCAGAAGCTCCCCACCCAAAATATTCACTAGGTGTCTGAGTTTGGCTTAAAACCAGGTCATCGATTATGTCAAAAGCCTCTTCTGGTGTCCTCTTATACACTGACCCGTTACAAGCTGAGTCGATCAGTGAGTGATACATGGGGTGAACATTCTCATAGAATACCTTGACACGGTGATTAAGTGTCATGTTATGATTTGGGCATTTCATGATGGATTCCTTATATCTCTCCCATGCATCATACAAAGACTCATCAGGTTTCTGCTTAAATGAGAGAATGTCACTCATAAGCTTAGTAGTCCGAGAAGGAGGGCAGAACTTGAGGAGAAACTTTGATTCCATATCGTCCCAAGTACGAATTGAGTTTGAGGGAAGGGACTCATACCACATCATGGCACGTCCTGAAAGAGAGTAAGGAAAAAGCATCAGACGAATTACCTCCCTTGGAACTTGATTTGCTTTATACCCACCGCATGCTTTCCTGAATTTCTTCAGGTGGGAATATGGATCCTCAGAGGATAGACCGCAGAACTGCGCGTTATTCTGAACTAAAGCGATCAGACTCGACTTTAGCTCAAAGTTAACGGCATCGAACCCTGGAATAACTATTGCACCTTCCGAGTCATCGGTGACCGGTTGGTTGAGTTCAAGCATTGTCCTTCGGTCTCCCATTGTGAAAGAGGAAGGCTCAGAAGAAGACGAAGAATCAGAAGATGAAGACGGCGAAGAAGGTGAAGGACTAGAAATCGGAGGTAACTGGACACAAATGTCTACGTGACCTTCCTCCACCGGATGAGGAACAGTATGGTCAGTAGAATGAGATAAACTAGACAGTCTCTCAACTAAAGGGTGCGATTGTTCACGACGACGGTTACGGAATGCTCGCTCAGGTTCGGAGTATGGGCTGACGATATTAGGATTACGACGACTCATACACCGAACACCCTTTTAAAGAAAAACGAAAATAGACAGAAAATTTAACTTTTCAGGGGGATTGCCCCTAAAAAGGATCAACTAAACTACAGGCGTTGGTTGTTTCTTAAAGCTCACACCGCTCCCCGGCAACGGCGCCAAAAACTTGACGCTTGCAAAACACACCTCAGGTTTTAATGTCTAAATGAACCCAAAGTATAAATTACACAACTGGCAGTGTACCAATCGTGTGCAATATAGCTTCAAGAATCACCCAGGATTTATCGAACTCAGGGAACGGAATAAAGAAAGGAGACTCCAATACTACAACCTAAACCAATATTTAGCTATTTCGGAATTTGTGAAGAAATTATCAACTAGAGACAATAATTAAAATTAATTATCTGAATAACTAATGCAAACTAAGTAACACGTGAATAACAAGTTAAACTAATTTTTTTTGGGTTTTTTTCGAAATAATTAAAAACTAAATCTAGCAAACACAACTTAAACTAAACTAACGAACGCACCACAAAAGGACAACTATATAATATGAACCAACTAACAAAAACAAAGTCAACTTAGAAATAACTTAAGCAAGTAACGAATTATATGGAATTTTACGAAACTCTTATATTACGAAAACGTCACCCACTTGGAATTAGAAAACTACGATTAATTGGCGATGGATTGAATTGATTGACTAAAGATAAATCGGTTGATAACCAATTCTAAATTCAAATAAGCCCGGATTTTAGTTTACTTTACCGATTAATTAATTACTTCAAGTTAAAATATTTAATGTTTATAACCACGTGATGAAAACAAAGCAACTCATCGAAACTCCAATATTAACCAATAAATCTTATAATCGCAACACAATGCCTAAAGATAATCGATTAATACCGAAATCCAACAAATTAACTTCGTTACTTTAAAAATCAAACTTTACGATTTGTCAACCCTATTATCGCAACACAATGCATAAGAATTAACAAACGCATAAAATTCTAGATTAACAATCAACTATCAAATCATTATCGCAATACAATGCCTAGAAGAGATAATTGACTATTAATTTTTCATTCAAAGCATCATTCTTTTTTAAAAACGCAGATTTAATTAACACTTTATTATCGCAAAACAATGCTAAAAGATTAATAAAAATCTGATTTTTTACTTGAATACATGAAATAATCAACAATTTGACAAATATAAACCACAATCCATCAATCAATCCAATAATATACCAACTAATACATAGAATTCGTTATCCCAAGCGGGTGAACAATAAACTACTCACGACCCATAATAAAAACAAAAAATAAACAAAACTTAATAGCATTCATTATGAAATACGAAAGAAAAAGGAACGAATGTACCGAAATCTTGCAAAAAGTGACGAAAAATCAACGGTTACCGCTAACCGAATGCTTCAATCCACGCCTATATCAATCCCGAATGATTAATTAACTAAACATATGCTAAACCTACTTAAATATGTGAAGAAATACTGCAAAAATTCGTAAAATACTGCTGAAAATTGAGAAAATAAGCTTCCCCTTTCGTTCTGGCCGAATCTGTGTTTTTATAAGGATTCTGCGCCGCCTACGACCGTGTGCATTAAGTCCTACGGTCGTAGGCCTCTTTGACCTGTCAACATCGTGCCCTAGCCCACGGTAATGCTCCTGGTACCTCATATGGTCGTAGGCTTCCCCCTTCTACGGTCGTAGGCTCCAAAAATCACCAAATACATCTCTTTTCTTCTTGGAAAATTCATGAGAACTTGTCGGTACTTCAAAGTTTGTCGGTTTTTCTTCGATGTTCATTCCTTCGTCGATAAAACCTCTTTTGTCCTACGAATCACGAAAATGAATGAATTAGATATCTTTATCACATATTTCGAGAGAAAAACCGACCAAATTGCAAGGGAAATGATGCCAAAAATATGTATAAATATTAGCATATCAATACTCGTCTCCTTTACTTCATCTTCATCAAATTTCTGCATTTTTAGACAAGCAAAGCTAGGTTGAAGGGTTGTTGCAAGTCTTGGTGTAGAAAATTCAAAAGGGTGAGCAATCAAACTTGGAGAAGACATAAGGTAACTCAATCTTTGTGTTTTGAGTTGTATGAATATGTGTACACCATCATCTCCCTCTTAAACTAGCAATACATATGAAGAAGGTGATGTATATAATCATAATATAATGATTCAAAGGGTTTTAATGATAAGTAGTAACTTGTTCATATGGTTTCTGAAAGTGAAACTCAAAGTACAAAGAAATCTATGAAAGTTGGATTGATTTTGAGTTAGTTTAATTTAAGGAGTAGATAGTTAAATTGGCTGATTCCTTATGTTATAAATGTTTATGTATGTTTATAAAAGCAACCAAAAGCATAAAAATGAGTTTTTAAGTGTTTGTATATGGTTGGAATGAGTTTAGAAGGAATGGAGTTAGTGCATGGATGAAAACAAAACCAGAAAGTGCAGTTCAGGGTTGACCGTCGAGTCATCCCTTTAACTCGTCGAGTCACTACCAGATGGACCATCTCTAAAAACATAAAATTTTTAGCCCTGTGAGTCCTCTTCGCCTGACCTTTTGAATCACCTAAGTCGGAGTTCGTATCAAAAAGTTATGGCCAAAATACAAAACTAGTGCAAGTTAGACAGTTTCCTTCATTGCATGTTCGTTTTCTTCATCTACGAATGCCAAAAGAAAGGTCATGTTTGTGACAAATAATTTCAATACATTATATGATAACTATATATTGATATAACACTAAAGACTACCTAAAAGTCTACGAGAACAACCGAAAGGTGCAACGGTTTTGATAGAATTTGGAGACTCAAACCAAAAACAGTTAAGCACTTCAAATGGCTTCCGAACCTTATGATATGACAAAATAAACTTATAAATGCTTTTAATACCAATGTTTGATAGGTTTGTACCAAAAAGGGAGTATCGGTTGCTGAATTGGGAAGCGAAGGATGAAAAATCAAGCTTTTGAAGGATTTTGACAACTATTGCTACTTAAGGGCTATTCTTAGCCTAATGTTGTGAGTTCTAGTATTGATGTGTGTGTTGCATACATATTTACATGTTTACTTTTAATTACGACATTATGCATATATCTTAGGAATCATCCTCTCATATGATGCATTGCACTAGCAGACAATTAATTACATGATCTTGGACTATGGCCATGGAGCGTTGTTTGATATCATTACTATATATTGATGATTCCTTTGAAACTTACTTTACCTATGCTTGATTAAACCTACTGTTGAGCTATGCTCAATCATTTGGCCTCAGTGGACATCCAGATTATTATTTATATTTAAACGCCTTACTGCGTGTTTGTGCGTAGAAATTCCTACCTCTTGAAGCTTACGGAGTAGGTGGTCAGACTTCGGGTGCCGGTTAGGGTTGTCAGGACTCGGTTCTTATCCTGGCTGGCAGCGCGCGGGTTCTCGAGTCTCCCTCGTGACCTATTTGTAGTGGGTTCTATTCCCACACATTTTGGTTAAGATATTGCACATGTCCTTTTATAACCACGTTTATTATTGTTCCATGTTTTGTCTTATGCACGTCGTATCAATGTAGTAACTCACTAAGCAAATCAGATTTTCTTACTCCTCATTTCCCACACGTTTCAGGTACAATTATCAAATGTAAAGAAGTTACTAAGCCAAATTTTATGGCTCGTGGGTTCGAATCCCTTGAGGTGGAACTTGCCGTGTTGACAATCATGAAGATAATATGGGTAATGGGTAGTGACTTCCCTTGAACACTATTTTATTACTGTGGTTAGATTTAATTACAAAATATACATGAAATAATTATTCAAATGACACATGATTATCGAAATTTTATAATGGTGATTACCTAAATCTGATTCTGAAATAGAAAATTTTAAATTAGTCATAATATATTAATATAATTAATGAGTTGTGGACTGACACGTGCAAAACACACCTCAGGTTTTATTGTCTAAATGAACCCAAAGTATTAATTACACAACTGACAGTGTACCAATCGTGTGCAATATAGCTTTAAAAATCACCCAGGATTTATCGAACTCAGGGAACAGAATAAAGAAAGGAGACTCCAATACAACAACCTAAACCAATATTTAGCTATTTCGGACTTTTTGAGGAAATTATCAACTAGAGACACCAATTAAAATAATTAACCGAATGACTAATGCAAACTAAGTAACACAAGAATAAAAAGTTAAACTAATTTTTTCGGCTTTTTCGAAATAATTAAAAACTAATACCGGCAAACACTAATTAAACTAAATAACGACCGCAAACAACTAATGACAACTGAATAAAACCAACCAAACAAATTAAAGCAGAATTTACTGAAGCAAGTAAATAACAATAATAAATTAAAATTTATGAAACTCTTATATTACGAAAATGTCTCCCACTTGGAATTAGAAAACTACGATTAATTGGCGATGCATTGAATTGATTGACTAAAAACAAATCTGTTGATAACGAATTATAAATTCAATTAAGCCCGGATTTTGATTTAATTTACCGATTAATTAGTTACTTCAAGTTAAAATATTTTATCTTTGAAACCGTGTGATGAAAACAAAGCAACTCATCAAAACTCTAATATTAACCAATAAATCTTATAATCGCAACACAATGCCTAAAGATAATTGATTAACACCGGAATCCAATAAATTAACTTCGTTACTTTAAAAATCAAACTTTACGACTTGTCAACCCTATTATCGCAACACAATGCATAAGAATTAACAAACGCATAAAATTCTAGATTACAATCGACTATCAAATCATTATTGCAACACAATGCCTAGAAGAGATAATTGACTATTAATTTTTCATTCAAAGCAACAATTTTTATTAAAAACGCAGATTAAACCAACAATTATTTTCGCAAAACAATGCTAAACGATTGATAAAAATCTGATTTTTAACAAGATGTTATGAAGAACATCAAGAATCTAGTAAATATGAACCAAAACCCATCAATCAATCCAATAATATATCAATTAATACATAGAATTCGTTATCCCAAGCGGGTGAACAAAAAACTACTCACTAATCATACTAAAAACCATAATTAAACTCAAATAAAAAAACCATTACTAAATCAGAGAGTTTAAGAACGAGTGTACCAAAAAGCACTGCTACAATAAAGAAATTGAACTCCAAAACTCGAATCGAATGCTTGTAAACTTGAAAGATACGAAACCCTAAACTAATCTGTGATCAACTACGGTGAAAATCGAATAAAACCGAAGAAATATGTCTATGAATATCGCCACTTTCGTCTCCAAATTCGCTGCTAATCTTTGAAGAAATCGAACCCAAAAGTCCAACCGAATGCTTCAAATCTTCAATAAAATCGAAACGCTAAGCTAAACTATCGTTAAAATACGTGAAAGATGAAAGAAAAGCTCTGAAACTCACCCAAAATCATGTCTGAATCGCACAAATCGTGTCTAAATGCTACTACCGCAAGCTAGGGTTTTAAAAACGAATTCTGATGGGTTGGGCCTGCACGCGGGTGCGTAGGGGTAAGTCACGCGGGTGCGTGGACTTAACCTAGCATACGCCCTTGCGTGGGCAAGTTACGTAGGATCGTGGCTTGCTTTGACTGAAATTGAACACGCGGGTGCGTGGGATGTCCTACACGGGTGCGTGGAGAGTCTTACGCGGGCGCGTAGAGTTACTTTTCGCCAAATTTTGCTTTCGATCACGGGAGATAGCTGGATCATAAAATCTCGTTATTTTAGCCCCGAATTTTGTTCCCTTGTTGATTTAATGGCTTCTGGCCTGCGGTCCACATAAATTGGAGATAAAATGATATCAAAAACATGTATAATTTTGCTCATATCATGGACACCATTAGTATAAATCTCTGATAATTATGTATTAATTACTAATTATGTTGAATGGGTGTTTCAAAACATTTACTAAAACATGATAAGTGATTACTTTTACTACTACACAGAATTGAGAGGGATTCTAATTCATACTAAGGAACTTAGGACCTTACTTTGAAGTTTATAAAAGTATAAGTAAGTTTAGTTAAAGAGGTTTATTCTTTCCATGTCTAGTCTTAACATGGTTGTATGTGATCTTCTGCTATGTCTAGGTGTCTTGTAACTAACTTTGTCAACATTTGGAGCTTGTGGGTGAGTCCTTGGCTAATTCATGAATCACTTTTATATTGGCTTTGTTAATCTCAAAATTATGGTTCATTGTTAATCTATGAGTACTAGTGTTAATATGTGCACCTCATACATGATGACAAGTGATTACTCGTCATTACCATGTTATTCAATTTTTAGTTATGCATTACATTATCTATCCATGATCTGTATGCTTATGCGTTTAATTTATTGACTCATGTGGATATTCATGACATGTACATGTTCATATATTTTATTATGATATTGTACATTACTATATGTGACGTACATTATAGCCATACCACCGATGATTTTGGAGTATGATGCAGTGTTTCATTGTTCGCAGGAGTACAATGTCGGGTACTGCGGGCCTCGATGAAACTTGATGTACTTAATTCCGTTTATTTAAATGTATTAGTGGTCTATTTCTTCTATTATATATTAGATCCATGGGCATGTTTAGTGCTTAATTTATTATATTATGTATTATCATTGTTAATTATAGTCATGGTATTGCATAGGTCAAAGCTCGTTAACTCAACTATTAAAGCCCGTACACAAAAGCCTATCAACTATTAAATAAATACAAATAAATCCTCAGACTTCATTACAATAAATTAAGTCCAACACGTACGTCCCGTTATTGCTTTTATGTGTGTCGTTTTATTTAGGATGTCCAATGGTTAAGTATATTCTTTTTGGGCGACCATTGTAGTTTATCTAACATCTTGCTAGATTCAACTGAAAATCCATTGTCATTTAAAAAACTTAATAAAAAGTTAGTTACATACGGTTGAATGGTTCCCATGTATTTTTCATAAACAAAGACCCCGGTTTCTTGCTATAGGAACGAGGTCTAAACCCTTCGTTAATAAACTGTACAAGACGCTCAAGACACAACTTTTATTAAAACGAATGACCTCGATTTGCATTGAAGCAACTGAGGTTCATTTGTCAAATACAACACCTCAAGTATCCCTTATTTCCTACTCCCACCCTCACTTTCGTCTCTGGCTCTTGAGTATTGAAATTTTGTAAGTTTTCTTCTTCCCCATGTTCTCTCTTCATCGCGTCCATCTTCTGCACTTATCAAGCAACATCCAAAAACCATACAGACAACCCGACTCCACCATGGTCAACCCACCACCCCTCCGTCTTCGTCAAATGACCTCTTGCAGGTTTACAGACAACCAACGACTTGGTATCTCTCTCGCAGGTTCACAGGCAACCAACAACTTGGTTTCTCTCTCTTAGGTTCAAGTCCTAATCGATTTCTGTTCTAATTATTGAGCTACAATTCATTTTGTTATTAAATTTATTTACGTACATATTTGATTAACAAACTTATTCCTTAATATCTTAACTTCATAAAAATAGATTTTGTTGGAGATTGAGCCTCAAGATCACTCGTTCAATAGATCAATGTCGAACTTTATTTAACAAGATGATGCGTTATGTTTTTACTTGCGATACACTATTAAGATAATATTTTTTAAGAAGTTAAGTCAATAAATTTAAAAATAATGAATTTATAGTTTAATGGATAAAGTACTGCTTTAAGAAACTAAACGTTTTGGATTTGATTCTCAGCTAAATAATTTAATATTTAATTTTTATGAAAAAAGTAAATACGATGGACACAATAACATACATTGATATATATGCAATACTATTGGCATATCTTCTATATACTAAAAGAAGATAACCCTTCTTTTTAATTGACACATCACCACCCAAAAGAACACAACTATTCAATTATACACGTTATCGATTCCTTTTCTTTTTCTTCTCTTCTCGGCACACACTACGCACACACAAACACACAATCACCACCCCCTCTCTCCTTTCTCTCTCTACCCTTTGATCTTTGTCTCTACGCCTCCGGCCAGCGCCGCACCAACACCACCACCATCTCCTCCATCTCCCTCTCGCCACTCTGTCTCGCTTTCTTGCTCACTCTGCCTCCTCGCTCGCTCACTCGTCTCCCTCTCACTCTCACAACCAATCGACAGCGGCCTAATCCCTAAAGCCGCCGCCGCCGTGCACCGTTGCCGCCACCATTGCTCAGCCTCACTCCCTTGACACTCACCTCACCTACACCTTTCTCCCTATCGGCTACCACAACCACCGCTATCGCCGCTGACGAGGAACTGTCACCATCACTGTCGCCTACCAAACTTAGTTTCCAGGTTTGTTTTTAACTCGTTTTACTTTTAGTTTATTACTGATTTTTCAATTACATCAACTCAACGTCACACAGTTGAACACAATGTGGCTGTGGCTGAAAGTGTTGGATGTTGTACATTGTTGTGCTGGCGTTAGTGTTTGAGAAATGTGAATTATTTTGTTATTTGGTTGATGCGGGTGTTTGTTATTATGTTCATAAAAATCTTGAAACTAGAACTACCAGGAAGATGGTTTAGTTGATTTGATTAAATGAAGCTAAGTTGAGTTGGGTTGGGTGCACAAATCAAGTAGGTGGGAGGGAGATGTGTTTTGGTGATTTATGCACATTAATTAATTCTTTTCAAGATAGCCTGCCTATTTTGGTTTCTATAATTAAATGTTATAGACCATATATTGACATCAAATTTACAAGTAAAGGTTTGCTATTTTGTTATGTGATTTTGTCAATTCTAATATACGGTTCATATAAGGTTCTGGACATGTTTCTTGACTCAAACCTAATGATTTTTAAATGAAATATGTGTAAATATATATGGTTTATCCAAACTTCCTACATAAGACCTATTTTGTTATGTCAAAACCGACCATTGCATTCATATTGCAAGATTTTGGGTTTTAAGATATGTTTTTTGAAAATTCTAAGCTAAGATGGTTGTTTTCATTATACATGTAGAATGAATTTTACAGAATTAGGAAGCATTCAAATAATTATACAGTGAATGCAAGGTCATTAAAGTAGTAATGCATGCCTCACGAATCATTATGCTTATTTTCTTCTTCATCAGATTAGTCGAGTGGACAACATTATAGTTGTGTCAAGATCCAAGGTTTCTTGGACAATACCATGAACCTTTATTTTGGATGCAATGTGGTGATCTGACACTAGATACATCAAACCCTCTGTTAACCTTTTATATATAACGAAGGTTTTTGTAGCTTTAACAATTAAAGTAAACTAAATATCATCATGTAGCTTTAACAATTAGATTTGGGCCCAATTCGGGTTCGGTCCGGTTTGGTCCGGTTTGGTCCTGATAACAACCCTACTTAAATTATCGTAAGTCAATACCTTATCTTAATTTATGTAGTTACATGATTCTAGGTTTGTACTAATTCTTATCCTCCTCATAGTGCTTCAAAATTTTTAGATATCATTAGCAGGAGTTTGTAATAATGTAGTTTTTAGCCCATTATGGATAGTGTTTGGAAATAAAATTGAATCATCATAACTTTTCCATTTAAATTAATCTAAGCCTCTAAATAAAAGTAAAGTGTCACAAGTTTTGCATCCTTGAGAGATGGAAAAATGAAATATACCATAGTTTGAAAAAGGTATATTTGATTTTCATTAGTTCTCTTTATTACATAATATTTGTGTTCTTTATTGTCAATTTTATCAAGAATGTGATTAATCATATTATCTCAAATCATGCATCTTTAAAATGATATTAATTATCATTGATTTTGCTTTTGACGCATAAATGCTTGTTAGGACTATTTCCACTGGATAATAGGATAATAGGATAATAGGTTGAGCATATGTAAGCATCAGTTTGCATGTACGGTATGTTTCACTACTTATCTTTGATCAGGTAACCAAGTCTGTCTAATTTCATATGATTGCTATCAAGCATTATTCAATAAACCATATTTTCAGCCCAATGGGTTTAATAGCATTGTTTTGGTGCAACTGTCTTCGTGTATTAGTTCGTTTATGATAGGTTCATCTTTGATTTGATAGCTAATAGGTTTTTAGTTGCTTAACTTTAATTTTTTAAAAATATCAACTTCGTATAAAAATGCTCCATATCTTTGCATATTTGATATTTCAATTTTCGAATTCTCTCTGAGAACATATCTTTATTATCAGCTATATTGTTGTAAGTATCCATTCACCTGACTATATCTCCTATAAATAATGCGAAGATTTAACCACTTCAAGAAATGTTCAACACTTCGGCCATTTAACAATCATGGGCCGTGCGGAGCATGACCTAAAAGGATACCTAGTTAACTTCCTAAAATAGCCTTATATACCCCTAATGTTTGATTTATATCTCAACAGTTTGGATCGTCGGACCGATTTGACTTGACTCGGACCGGTTGCATAATGAATTCCTAAAATAGCCTTATATACCCCCAAAGTTTGATTTATATCTCAACAGTTTGGATCGTCAGACCGACTTGACTTGACTCGGACCGGTTGCATAATGAATCAAGTGATCGTGATAAACCATCTTTCTCACGTGATGCACTATGCTTTCTTTTGTGATGCATTGTGGTTCGACTCGTACCGACCGCATGATGCATCAAGTAATGGTGATGCACAATCCTCCATTGATGATGCATTTTGGTTCTCCAAAGTTTTTTGATGCACAGAAGTTCTCTGTTGAACCTAGTTTTATATATATATATATATATATATATATATATATATATATATATATATATATATATATATATATATAGGGGAGGGTTCAATGGAGAAACATTATGCATCGAAGAACCTTGGAGAACCATAATGCATCGCTGTGCATGGAGGTTCTTCGATGCATGGGGTTCTCCATTGAACTCACCTCTATATCACTACAAGAAATAAGGGTATTAGGGGCGACAAAAGTCGCCGCTAAAGCCCCCAAAAGTCGCCGCTATTGCCTTTAGCGGCGACATGTCGCCGCTGATTATGTCGCCGCTAAAATGTTGTCGCTATTGCTCGAAATGTCGCCGCTATTGATGTCGCCGCTAATAGTGTCGCCGCTATTACCTCTTGTCGCCGCTAATAGTGTCGCCGCTATTGATCTTTTTTTTTTTTAAATTTTTTTTTTTAAAAATTCAATAAAACCTGTTTTAATAAACCTGGAAACAGTTTATAATTTAATAAACCTGGAATAAATTTCATATATCCAAAACATTCGTCAACTACAAAATCCTTATATCCTTATATGACCCGTTTAATTGTTTGTTACACATTAAAATAGCAAACTACTCGTCATTATCTTCATCGTCTTCATTCTCTTCGTTCCCCATATCTTGATCTTGACCCTCCTCGCTTCCCATGTCATTTTGAGACGAAAATGACTTTATCATATCAGAAAGTGCCGATCTAAACCTTGGGTTTCGAAGAAACGCATCTACATTATCCGGCTACAAAATAAACAACTATATTAGCAACTTATATTTAAGCTAAAATAACAAACTAAAATACTAAAGTAACAAACCACCAACTATATATATGACCGTTTACAAGTATATATGACACATTTCAAAACACCAACTATATATCATTTAAAGTAATAAAACACCAACTATATATATGACCGTTTACAAGTATATACGAGTATATCAATCCATTATAGGTAAATATAATCTATCTCAATCCTTTACAAGTATATATGAGCTATATCAATCCATTATAAGTAAATATAATCTATATTAATCCAATACAAGTATATATGACACATTTCAACCAATTACAACTAAATATAATGTATATCAATCGTTTACAAGTATATATTAGCTATATCAATCCATTATAGGTAAATATAATCCATATCAATCGTTTACAAGTATATATTGGTGTTGTGTGTCACCTAGTACCGAACACATACAAACATTGAACACACATCAAAGATTGAATTAAAGAAGAAAAGTTGCAGCTTGCTTTTGATCGATCACACAACATTCGATATCAATGTTAAAAAGGAAATAAAAAAGCTGTTTCTTCTATCTTTGCATCGACACACACACACAGCATACACACATATCTCTTAATTTATGCAAAGGAAATGAAAGGATTGCTTTTGCTTTCCTATTTCTGCATACAGCCCACACATACACACATTCCTAATTTATATAAATGACAATGAGATGGAAGAAAAGGCTGCTGTGTTGTGTTTCTAAGGAAAGAATTGGGCTGCTGGAACTGTTCGGTAGCTTACAAAATTATCACATACACACGTATATGTGATCCAAACCAACCTATTATAAGTATACATAACTTATATCAACAAACTACAAGTAATTTTGACTCTGTCGGCCTATGATCATCAATTACAAGTATATATATGTGTGTGTGTGTGTGTGTGTGTGTGTTGCATTTGGTAAATAAGTTACCTCAGTAGGGCGTGATGATTGGGTATATCCTTGACTGGAAGTCGACATCCCAGAAGGTTTATATCCAATTCCTTTAATATGTCCCCGTCTAGAGCCCAATACCTTCTCAAAAATGGCTACCTCGTCGACTGGAGTTGGATTGATTGATGAGCTTGATCGTTCGTATTGTTCACCAATCTCACGCAATAAGGAATTCTGTATTTCATAAAGATGCTTAAAAAGATTTGTATACTCTTAAATTTAAAGCAAAAACAATAATGTACTTCACATTCAAGAATTAAACGTCAACATTAAGTTGAATAACTAAAAACTTACATAATTTTCCTCGGCTAATGGTGTGTCGAATTGCCCTTGTTTGTTGACATGAGCATCACGATAAACTTGGACTCGATTTATATTCTGTTTAACATTAAAACTTAGATTATACTTTAAAAACATTTAAATACATACATATAGATGTATATATTTACATAATTCTTAATTGTGACTTACTTTTTTGTAGGATGTGCTACTATATGAGCTTGTCCCACCATGATTTTTGATGACTTGTTTTGCACGATTTAACTTATTTTGTTCCGAACGCTTTTTATGTTTGTCGGACGTGAAATAGTCAACACACTTATTCCAATTTCCTTCGGACATACCTTCAGGAGGGGTGGCTCTAGCTCTCTCTATCTCATCATACCCTCCTACACTAAGAAAATGTGTTTTGGCATCTGTCTTGCGGCCTCTGTAACGAGTAGAAAGCATATGTTCAAGGCCTTCTTTTAACCTGTATTGTTGTGGGTCTTCCATCACCCCTTGAATATCAAAATACGGCTAAAAATAAAAATAAAGTTAGAAAGTTACTTAACAAGCAATTAGAAATAAATATATGAAATATACATAAAATATAATTTACCCGTAGATGCTCGTACATAGCATTCTTCTCGGCAGCAGAGACCTTTTTCCATGTATCTCTTTCCAAAGCTATGTCACGCCATATATAAGAACTAGCCTCGCGGATGAAGAGATCATGTAACTCACCAACAGTGGTACCAGTGTAGTTATCGAAATGTAACGGTAAGGGATTTCTCCCGTTTTTCTCCCAGGTCGGTGTGAGGTTAAGGTTTTTAGCCTTGCCTCTACGCCGAGGTGGTACAACTGCAATTATAATTAAAGAATATCAGTCATAAAAATCATTATAAATGAATGAATATATTTAAAGACTTAATTACCATCCATCTCGTGTTGACCACGACCACGGCCACCTGGAGGTGGTGGATCCTCTCGGCCATCTCCATCATGTCCTCGAGGCATGATATCAGCCATCAAATAAAAAAGGATACCCCAAAGATAATCCATACCTGAAAAGTTAAACGATATAGAATAGACAAATACTAAATGGAATACAATGCAATAATAAGTCTTGTCGCCAGACATTAACTGTTCTAATCAAATATAATTACAATAATAAGTGTTCTAATCAGAATCACTCTCCTCATAATTAGTCTTGCCGCCAGACATTTCACTATCATAATCAGAATCGCTTTCATCATAATCAGTCTCGCCTTCAGACAATTCATTGACGGTACCAGTTGGCACACTAACTTCAACTTCACCTGTCGAGTGCAAGTTTTCAAAGTACTGGGTGAAGTCGATTACAAGTCTGCAATTAGACGAACAGTCAGTATGAACGACGTCAACATTTTCTGCAGAACCATTATCAACATTTTCGGCGGAGCCATTGTCGTCATTGACAACACGACCATTGTTTATACATTTTTCACACGGGCATCTGATTTGACCTCTGCTATCGACGAATGCTTTACATCTCTCAGCAAAAAGATTGAGTCCTTCTTGGAACTCGGGCAAATTACGGTTTTGAATAGTAGTCCAACTTTTATCGATAGACATGACGCAACTGAAACGTAAGTTAGGGCTTAGGGACTTACTCTACAGAAACTAAAATTTTAATCGGACAATGAATAGAGTATATATTCACAAGGGTAGGCTTCTAAACCCACTTTTTGAACACCTTACCTCATATGTGAATGCGTATTAGATTATTGGTCGTTTTAGAAAAATTCGGCAGCATTTTCCCTTAGCTTCCAAGTATATATAGAAATATATATACCCAAGAAGCAAAGAGAAAAATGACAACCGAATATTTCTTAAACGACCAATAATCTAATACGCATTCACATCCTAAATGAGATAAAATGTCCAAAAAGCAGTCCCAAAATGGGGACAGTCCGAAACTAATTACTAAATCAATTTCGGACGGGTATTTATTCTAAGATCAAACACACACCACACACATTTACACAATTACACATACATATTTGATTACTTAAACAAACTTGTATTTTAATTACGAAATGAGATTCATTACATTTAACATTGAATATTGACGGAAACTATAAAATGTCACATTGAACTCTTCAATTCATTCAAACATAAAACACTTTGTGGAAATTTTAAAGGATACAAATGAAATACAAACATGTATATGAAAAAATTATATAAATTATAAAGGATACAAATAATTTACCCAATTTTAATAAATCTACAACTTTATCTTAAAATTATATAAATCAACAAACACAACTAAATTAACACTTTTATGCTTACACAACAAATCTACAAACTTTTATACAAATAATTACACAACAAATCTACAAACATACAAATATTGCACCTTAAAATAAATAGCAATAATATAATTTTATCAAAAATCAACAAACACTAAATTAACAAATTTATAAATTATTTAAATACATTTACACCCAAGTTTAACAAATCTATACTTTTTTTTTACCTAATACACACTAACATTATCATAATACACACCAAATATACAAAATATAAGCACATTGTAGAATTTTTACCTAAAAAAAATACATATAAACGGTTGTGTGTGTGTGAGAGATAGAGATCGAGAGTACCAAAAGCAAGAAAGGGAGAGTCGCCGGAGGAGCCGTCGATCGGAGAGTCACCGGAGCTAAAAAGGGAGAACACCGGAGGAGCTATAAGGAGAATGTCGTGGGCTTTACGGGAAGAGAGTCCGAAATGCAGTTGGGGGAAGAGGGTACACGCGAACCGTAGCAGCAGCGGCGGCCGGAGAACGCCGGAAATCGCCGGAAATCGCAGGAGCAGCTTGTGGGCGCCAAAAAGAAAAGAGTGAAGGCAGTGGGGGAAAAGAGGCTAGGTCTGCCGCTTATTATTTCGTCGGGTATTAGCGGCGACGCCTTTAGCGGCGACATAGGGCTTTAGCGGCGACAAATTCCCGTGTTTTTATTTGTCGCCGCTAATGCCCTATGTCGCCGCTAAAGGCGTCGCCGCTAATACCCATAATTCTTGTAGTGTATATGTGTGTGCGCGCGCGCATGCATCCCGTAATCTAGAATATAAATAATATTTGACAGAAGAGACGCAATAATTTCTGCAAATATTCACTCACAACACTTTCCAAGCAAGTTCCAGGCTCCTGTCACCATCATATACATTGTATTGTTACTAATATGTATATGTAATTTTTTCTCCGATTTCTAGTTATGTCATTTGAGCTTGATCAAACTCATCGACTGGTTCAACTGACACATTTCAAGACAGAGATTGATTGTTGACCTTTTCAAAAGTTGGAAAGTCAATTTTTTTTCAAATTAATTACCAGAAGTGTGTTATCGTTGGTAGTTGAAGTTTCATCCCCCACATACATATACACAAACGACAAATATGAAATGTTGTATACCTTTTCAAAAATTAGTGTATCTATAAATATATTAATATATACATACACGTATACATATATATACATATACATACATATTTATAGGGTTAATACTGAAAGAAAAAAAAAAAAAAAAAAACCTATACTTTTTTCAGTTTTGTGATTAACTCTCTAGTGTTCACACTACAAAATAAATAAATTACAAAATGTTTTTGTCATTTGCATGAAGTTGAAACTATAATTAATACTTATTAAAAGTTTTTAAAATCTATGCATATTAATAAAACAAATTGTTTACTGTAACGTGTCGCTTCATTGCTTAACCAAAATTTTGTTTTCCCGCCCAATTTTCCATATATAGTCTTTTTAATTAGTTATCTAATTTATTTTAAAATTTAAGCATAAATGTAAAAAACAAACTTTTGAAAAGATTTAATTAACTTTTCAATTTAACTCCTAATTTTCGCAAGCTATTCATTGTTTTTTTAAAAAGTAAAAATCTTTATATATTTGTAATGAAATGTTTTATAATATTTTTAATTATAAAAATTTTATATTGTGTTTTATGTAAAAATAAAATTTTTGAACTTTTATTTATTCATAGAAATATAAAAATAAAAAGTTTTAAAAGATGAGTACTATTCATATATATGTAAAACTAGAAAATTTTAGTTATCCCTAATAGCAAAAGATTACACCATTATCATATTTCTTTAAGAAAAAAATAAACATTTTTATACATTTTTTATATGTAATTATGTTCGTGTAGATTTTTATAAAATATCCACGTATTTACGTGGGTTAATAACTAGTTAAATAAAATCAAACACTTTCTCAAGATTCAGATTCAAGATAGATTTCAGTGTGAGATTCTCTAAAATATGTTTGTATTCGAGATGTGTTTGTTCTCAAATTCTTGTTTAGATGTTGACTTTTTAAATTCATCTTTGTAGAGATCCACATCTCGAGTTTGTGTTCACGTTTGTATTTAGAACTTGTTATAGGGTCTTCAGGTTTGTTTATAATTTTTTCTGAAAATTGTTTATGGATTTAGCTATTTGAATTGGTTCGGAATTAATATTTGATAGAGGTTTACCTGATAAGCCAGATTTGATTCTGATAATCGTTTATGCGTTTGGTTATCGAAGAGGATTTAGTTCTGAAAACTAATGTTGATCATGATGTGGGCTGATCGAGTGGATGGTGCGGTTAGAGTGGGAGGTGGAAACTGGCCACTTAATTGGCCAAGAGGTTAATCATCGGAGATTTATTGGAGATCATACAAAGGTATTGTTGATTAAACTAAACAACTACGATAAAAATTTAAATTTAATCTAATTTAGAAAAAACCACATCACTTGCTTTTTACCTGTGTTTGGAATTGTGTTTGAAAAAATAATACAACACTAATAATCAATTAATAGTTGTAAAAAAAATGTCGTCAAAAATTTAGTGTTTGGTTTAAATTCTATTGTATGCTGTCACAATTATCAAAAAAATCAGTTTTTAAAGTGTTTGGATTTGCGTTTAAACTTGTTATATATGACCTTATTAAGCAAATAAGATACATCTTTCACTTATTAGAAAATGTACGTGGTAGGTTAAGTTTAATTCTAAATGCAAATAATCACTTATTAATAATGCAATCCAAATACTTTAAACTAATTATTTACATTATCGTTAATCTGATAGCTAGTCTCCACCGTAACGGATAACCAAACACTTTGGTTACAATTCCAGAAAAATGATGCATGGATTTTTATCAGTTGGAAGATTGATTAACAATGAATTCTTTCATAACAAAAAATAAAAATTTGCAACAATTATTATTCCATTTGTTAAAGAAAAATTATCAAGTAACGTACAATATTTTCGTTACTAAGCATGCATAACAGCAGCAAGCAAACACAATGCTAAATTTGTTAACCAGCAAATCAAATTGAACTTAAATTTTACAACAACGGTCTAAATATACGTACTAAATTAGCATTTTAAAAACGTACTCTCGATCTGCTGTTAATTTCTATTTAGCGTTGGAATTTAAACCTCATTGATATGTCCATTGCAAACGACATTTAGCTACATATTTTGTTTGTTTAGCAACAGATTTGGCTGTTGCTAATTGCAGTTGTTCAATAGTGATAATACATAGGTAATTATTTTAATTAATATATTAGGTGGTTAAAAAATTGTCACGTAGGTGTATGAAGTACTCACGATGGTAGCTAGTCTAAGTAATCTGAACATGAAATCCTTAATGGAGGTTCATACTTCAGACGCTACACACATCCTTTAATTGTGTGTTATGCAACATGATTTACCTCATCTACATTCATCGTGGGACCGGTGAATAGGACTCAGAAGTGAGTTATCCTTTTATTAATCAAACAATTACTTAATACCTATAGTTTCTCAGTAATTTGTGCACTGTCATGAAAGATGAATAACTAATTAATTAAGTGAAAATACGTCGCAACTCGTTGGATTAAGAACTATGATATATGTCAGCGAAACCTTTCTATTTATAAAATCAATTTGATCCAAAGAATGAATGTGTCTTATTCTGGAGTTTAATCAAATATTACATAGTTGCAAGTTAAGAAGTAGTCAGAGTGGATATATATTATGCATGCATGCCTCTTCGCTAGATTATTTGAATAAATCAATTCAAATTCAAAAGAATCTTTACAAGTTTGTAGTGAAACTTCTTCGCAGGATATATAGAATGATTGGCAAATAAAATAGGCGGGTTACTTAGAAAATTGTTAAAATTGTATCATTGGGCAGCCTACGGTCAAGCACTTTTACTCAAATTATTTTAAACATTTTACCAAACTATATTACAATAATGATAATAATATGTTTTAAAAAATAATTCAATATGAATCCATTTGACCAATTCTTGATGAACATTGTTAAATAATGATTTATGATGTATAGTGTAGGGGTCTCTTGTGTAAATATGTACTCTTTATATTATGTTGATTGAATGCAATACACCCTCACGGGTTTCCACATATCACAACATGTTGGAAGGCAGCCATGGACGATGAAATGTCTGCCCTTCTTTCCAATCACACGTGGGATCTTGTCCCCCCTCCCCCAAAAGTCAACATTGTTGGCTGTCGTTGGTTATATCGCCATAAGTTCGATAGTCACGGTCGTCTTGAGCGTTACAAGGGTCGTCTGGTGGCTCAAGGTTTCTCTCAAATGCCTGGTTTTGACTATGACGAAACTTTCAGCCCTGTTGTCAAACCGGTTACTGTCAGGATGGTTCTAAGCATTGCTCTCTCCCTAAACTGGCCAATTCATGATGTTAAAAATGCTTTCCTCAATGGCGAATTATCGGAAGAAGTTTATATGAAACAACCGCCTGGCTATGTTCATACTTCTTTCCCACAGCATGTCTGTCGCCTTCGAAAAGCCCTGTACGGTCTCAAACAGGCACCACGTGCTTGGTTTCATCGATTCGCTGTCTTCATTACTTCTCTCGGTTTCCATTCAAGTAAATCTGACAGCTCTCTCTTTGTTTATCATCACGGTCGTGATACAATCTACCTACTACTATATGTAGATGATATCATCCTGACAGCCTCCTCCCAATCTCTGGTCAATCATGTCATCTCTCGTCTCTCCTCTGAATTCAAAATGACTAACTTTGGCGCTCTCTCCTTCTTCTAGGGGTCTCCGCTATACGCTCTTCTTCGGACCTTTTTCTCTCTCAATCAGTTTTTGCCCAAGAAATCATTTCACGTGCTGGCATGGACACTTGTCATCCCTGCTCATCACCGGCTGAGACAAAGTCTAAACTACCATCATCTGGCAAACCGGTCGATGATCCGACTCTCTATCGAAGTCTCGCAGGTGCGTTGCAGTACCTCACGATCACTCGTCCGGAAATCTCCTATGTCGTACAACAAATATGTCTGTACATGCATGATCCTCGCCAACCACATCTGAATGCCCTAAAACGCATTCTTCGTTATGTAAAGGGTACTTTATCTCATGGTCTTTTTCTCCGCCCATCTTCTATAAATCGTTTGGTCTGTTACACTGATGCTGATTGGGCCGGCTGTCCTGAAACTCGCCGGTCCACCTCTGGGTTCTGCATCTTTCTGGGTGACAATCTTGTTTCTTGGCCCTCTAAACGCCAACATGTTGTGTCCCGTTCTAGTGCAGAAGCTGAATATCGTGGTATTGCCAATGTTGTTGCTGAATTTGTCTGGCTTCGTAATCTTTTGATTGAGTTACATTTACCTCTTTCACGTGCCACAGTTGTTTTTTGTGATAATGTAAGTGCCATGTATTTAGCAAATAACCCAGTACAGCACCAACGTACCAAACATGTGGAAATTGACTTACACTTTGTAAGAGAACGTATTGCTTTGGGGCAAGTGCGTGTGTCGCATGTGCCATCTTCTCAACAGTTAGCAGATATATTTACTAAAGGTCTTCCTACACAATTGTTTTTAAATTTTAAGTCCAGTCTTAGCATTCGTCCTCCTCCAGCTCCGACTGAGAGGGGTGTGTTAAATAATGATTTATGATGTATAGTGTAGGCGTCTCTTGTGTAAATATGTACTCTTTATATTCTGTTGATTGAATGCAATACACCCTCACGGGTTTCCACATATCACAACAAACATGACCCAAATCGGTCAATTCATGACCTATAAGCAAGTGGGTCAAAATTTCCTTAACTAATATTTTCGAAGGTTTTGCTGTCAGTACAAGAAATGTAGGCAACAGCGAAGCATTACCGGTGACATTCTAAAACTTTTATATAAATAATATATAGTCCATTCAACTCACCTGGTCACCAAGGCTTTAATTTGGTTCATGACTGTAAAGTGGTATTAGCTCTATTTTCATGTAGTGTGTACCATTCTAAAGTTTACCTCTATTTTTTTATTATGTTTCTCTTAATTACATTAATGAGAAATGTATAACCTAACATTGTCCATGTCCACCATCGACTCCATTCGTTATATGTGTGTACACACAAAGACGAGTTTTTTTGAATGTTTAATTTATCCGTTCATAAATATGTTTGTATCCTAAGAATTTTGTTGCGAATACTATTATGAATAATGTGAATCCTATGAACCTTGTTTAATCATATTAACCTTGTTTAATCGTATGAATCTTGTTGATTTCGATAACTTGTACGTACGTTATTTCTTATTATTCTTGTTGGATTCTAGTGCGTTTGGTACAGATAATGGAAATGCAGAGAAATGACAACAGAGAATGAAATGGTTGAGAAAGAGAATTGGTCTGTAGAAAGAGAATTCAATCACCTGTTTGGTAGAATAGTGAATTTGACAGAGAATTATAACAGATAATCATTTCTCTTGTTTGGTACAACAACAGAGAATTCACCTGAGAATTCTATAATTAAACATTTTATTATTTGCAATCATAATTATTTTGTAACAATTTTTAATTCAAACCCATAGTAATCTTTTGTAATAATTAAACATTTTATTGATAGAACTAGTCAGGTTGAGATTGTTAAGGATTTTATTATGCCTATAAATTCTGGATCTTTGTGTGTTTATTAGAAATTTCTATTGCAACCAGAGAAACTTCTAAATTTGACATCACACGCTAGCTATTAATTTAATTTTAAAAATATTATAATAGGATACCGTCAATTTTAAAAATAAATAAATAAAACAAAATAATTATAGGTTTACTAATATTTATAATAATAAACAAATCACATATATGTCACTTGAAACGCACCACAGGAGTTTTATAATATTTTTACCCAAATAAAAAATAGGTTTCATAAGAGTTGGAACAGTTTCAAAAAAAATACTTACTGGTTTTTATTTTTAACGTAACTTTCCCTTAAAAATAATACCAACTTCCATGACTTGATGTTTGCATATCATATTGTGATCAACCTAATCAGCAATGAATTAGAAAAGCTACCAATCTATGGCAATGCATTTGCTTCATATACAACTTAGAGGGTGTTTGGTTTTGCGTTATGAACCAGATTATCAGCTTATTACGTTATAATAACGCAAATAATTAGTTTAAAGTGTTTGGATTGCATACGTTAATAAGTGATTATTTGCGTTTAACGTTAATCTTACCACACTTTTTCATAAGCTAAAAATTGTAGCTTATTTGCTTCATAAGTGATTATTTGATCATTTTACAAGTAAAAACGCAAATCCAAACACTTTAAAAACTGATTATTTGATAATTATGATAGCAAACAGCAGAAGCTAAACCAAACACTACATTTCCTGCAGCACTTTTTGTTACAGCTATTATCTGATTATTAGTTTCCAAAACGCTACAGCACTTTTTCAAACGCAAATCCAAACACCCTCTTAATGTATCCTCTGTTAATGGTACAATAGAACCAACAAAATACTCAACATATGGTATTCACTTTTTATGACAAAAGGTTGATATACCCATATGAAACCTCCCCTGTCATGGAGTATAACATGGTATATATGTATTCGAGGGAACACAAGATACCTTCCATAATTCTTTTTTTACATATTAACAACTACATACAATACACCGATGGTGATTGAGAACGAATAATGCTCCGACTTGGGGTTCGAGGCCTTGATCGAGACCTGCATGAATTGTCATACGTACAAAATAAAAGAAAAACAAGAAGCCAATTTCATTAGCCACATAATCCATGAGCCAAAACATAAAACAATATTTCCATTTGGGTTCCGATCGCCTAGTCACGCATAATCAGGACTTTTCACCACATTCAAAACTAAATGAATTTGCTATACAAATTTCCTACCAGGTGATATTCAACCATTGATGGGAAGATCAAATTGGTGAACCAAACTTACTTTATTTTCTTTAATCAAGTTTAGTAAGTAAATCATATTTTATATGACAAGTATATATAAATGATCAAGATTGCAGGCTCCTGTTAAATATTGTATTACTCCTAATTAAGAATAAATATCCATGTTGTATACAAGAGTACCTCAGCAGGTCATGTGTAAAAATTATTGCAATCTATTGTAGTAAGTAGTAACTTGTGATCATATAGAAACTTACAGGAGGAAGATTCAAAAATAGGTCCTTCGTTTTACAAGTTTCAGGCACAAAACAATACATCTAAATGAAATTGAACTCAAACAGCAATCCATCTACATGAAATTGAACCAATCACATCAATCACAACAATACATCTACATGAAATTGAACCAAAACAGCAAATAGGGAGAAAATATATCATATCTATGAAATATGAATAGTCAATTATATCATATCATAAAAGGAACCGCATATTAATTTGGACAGCAAAATACCAATGACTTATCCGTGTATTAGCACTAGTTTACGATGAACTAAATAATGTAAAACAAGATGGGACTTAACAACTATTTCATATCAATCTGAGATTCATAAACAACAAAAAGAAAGAGACAATCTGAGATTTAATATCAAGCAAGAAAGCAATAGATACCTTCGAGTGTGTGTGTGTGTCGCCGGCGATGAGGAAAGAGAGAGGGAGGGAGAGAAGCGTCGCTGCTGAAGGGAGGAAAGAGAGAGAGAGAGAGAGAGAGAGAGAGAGAGAGAGAGAGAGAGAGAGAGAGAGAGAGAGAGAGAGAGGAGCGTCATTGTTCTGCCACTTGCCACTGTCGTTGGAGATGGAAGAGAATGGATGCCGCCTCTAGGGTTTTTTGTCATCGCCGCCGGGATGGAGATGGAAGAGGATGGCTGCTGTAACGACGACGATGGAGAGGATGTCTGCTGGAATGAACGGTGAATATGGAAGAGCAAAATCGCCCTAGGTTTTTTTTTCATAGGTGGAGCTGCAAGTCTCCGTTTTTTTTTTTTTTTTTTTTTTTTTTTGTTAATTCTCTAGAGACTTCAATTTTTTAATTCTCTTCATTTCTTTACATACGAGAGAGAAATAAAAACAGAGAAATAGAATTGATTTATTTTTCATTTTATGATTCTCAAACCTAAACAAACAAGGGAGTTCATTCCAAGTCCATTTCTCAGTCTCCATTTCTCTGTACCAAACACCCCTTAAAATCTTGACTAAAAACCTACACTTGAAACTTGAAAGATTCAATCTACTAAAAATTGACTCGTTTTTGTTTATGATCTTAATTAATATCAAGATTGGATTTTAACAATTATGGAAACATTCAACATTTAAGATAGGGACCTCGTGAAAGTCATCTGTATACATATTATTTTAATATATTAATTATATATTATAATTTATAAATTATTATATATTGCTTACCTCAGTTTGAACTGGTCGACGGTTTTATCTTCTTCCTAAATTGACGTAACTAGAATGTAAATGAAGTATTACGTACATCGGTAGTAATGGATCTTTGTAAACAGCAAAGGGGCACCATCCATGAATTTGCAATATAACATATTGGAAGGTCAAAAGAGTGGAAGTTGCCCGAAAAGGATATGTGCGTTAAGAACACCCCCAAAAAAAAAAAAAAAAAAACCTGCAACCAAATCTGTCTTTTTCAATCAATTCTAGCTTATGTGTTAAGGTTTAAGAACAAGTCAACAAATTTAAAGCCAAAAGTCGTTCTCGCTTTATATATAATACTAACATACGAGTCTGCCCCAGTACGTATAGAACTAGCTAGCGACAATATGGAGCACAAGGACTGTAGTGTTTCCTTGGTGTTTTTAGTTGCATTGCTTTGTGTTTATTATTGTGTTGACGTTGTGAAAGCGTCTATGGTAATGAACCAAATAAGTTTAATTGAGGAAACACGTTTCGAAAACCACATAAAAGAAACCATGATGACTACCGCCGTGCTAGATGCATCGAGCCACAGGAAAAGATCTATCCTTGAACAAGGTGGTGTTGGACAGGGAGACGTATGTGCAGGTATGTACGTTGTAGCCTTGTTGCCATTCCGCGATCATTTTCCTAGTTAAAAAAGGTTTTGTAAAATTTATTTTGTGTTTTTATAATGAGGAAAGAGAACGTAATAAAAAATACACTTAACCGCGACCAAGTTCTTTTAGAAAAGGAAAGGAAGCAAGCCGAAAGAAAATTTGATGAATTACTCTCTTTTAAAAATTTGATGAAGAGAGCATTTATCCTTAATAAAAGGAAGTAAAGAATGGAGGTTTATTTTTTATATCATATCTTTACTTATATGTAATTATCATCCGTTAAAAAAAACATATAAATCTAACATTTCATTCACTATTATTAAACCGTATCAAATGCCCTTTAAGATAAGTTTCTTTCCCGTTCACTTACTCTTCCTTCTCATTCTTTTTATCCTCTTTCATCCAAATTTCCTTCCAATATATTTCATTTTCGCTTCTTTTCAATTTCCATTTTTTCTTTCCTCCAATTGCTCAGGAATACAACGTTAACGTTAATGGAATTGAAATGCATCTCCATGTGTGAAAAAAGAATATCGTCGAGTAGGGACAAACCAAATATATTATTTGATTTTATCTGGTTTAGGAATATTTTGAGTTCAGATCAAAGTGTAACTTAACCAAATGTATATGACCAAACTAATCAACAAACAAGACTCAATTTTTATTTGATTTGGTTTTAAAGTTAAACTCAAAGCAAATTGGTCTAATACAAAATGACTAAAGGACCATCACGGTGGTCGTCTGTTTCTTCACAACGGTGGCTTCATGGTGATTTCTCACAACAATTTCGTCAGGACTCAAGATGCGATGATAATGGTGGTGGCACCCGCAGGGCCTGTTTTTTCATGGGCACCAAAGAGAGAGTGAGAGAAACAATTGGCTAAAATTTATTCATAAAACGAGAGTGAGAGATTTATGGGAAGGATTTATCGTAAGGAGAAAGAGGGATATTAAATTCTTTTTACAATAAATTTAAAGTTATGAAACCACCAAATCGTTTGGTTCACTGGAATCCGAGAGAATTGAATGGGAAAAGAATCCAAAGTTAATTAATGTGTTTGGTTCAACTATAAAAAGAAATTGGATTTCATCAAAATTCAAATTTTCCAATGAATGAAAAAAGATTACATTCCTTCACACTGCGAATGTAATTCAATTACTTTTAAAAACAGAAAGTGGTTGATTACAAAATAACATTTATGTTTAACACACTACAATACACTATGTACTGTCTTACCCACCCACCCTACCTACCTACTTACCTACCCACTGACCCATACCCAACCACCCTACCCTACCCCATCTCATTCCACCTCTAACCCACCTACCCCAACCCTACCTATGTTATCCAACTTACTCTTACATACTACCCACCATACCCACCTTACTTACTCACCCATCCATACCCCCCCAACCTACCACATCCTACCCTATTCCACCCACCTCTAACCCACCTACCCCAACCCTACATATGTTATCCAACCTACTATTACCTACTACCCATCATACCAACCCCTACCCATCCATCATCCATCATACATTATCCACCCCACCTACCCTACCTACGTTATCCAACTTACTCTTCCCTACTATCCACCAAAGCTACCCATAGCCACCCATCCATCCCTCATTTCAACCCACCCACTCTACCCTATCCTATCCATCTCATCATATTCCTACTTTATGGACTTATCCACCTCTACCCACCCACCCTACCTTACCCCATCCCAACAACCTCTACCCACCTACCCCTACCTTACCTACGTTGTTCAACCTACTCTTAGCTACTACCCACCATACCTACCCCTACCCACCTACCCATCCCTCATCCATCATACGTTACCCACGCAACCCACCTACCCTTACCCTACCTACATTATCCAACCTATTGTGACCTACTACCCATCATACCTACCCCTACCCACCCATCCCTTATCCACCCTCCCCACCCCATCCCACCCACCTGACATTATTCATCTCATCTTATTCCTACCTTAGAGATTTATCCACCTCTACTCATCCATCCCATCCCAATTTCATTTTTAGTCAACCAAACATGATTTGGATTCCAATTCCTTAACATATTTCAATTCCTTTTAAAATATTATGCGAACCAAACACTACCTAAAGGTTTCAGATTAAATTGATGGTATATATATATATATATATATATATATATATATATATATATATATATATATATATATATATATATATATGATAAGGATAATTAGAATCTTATAGGATAAATATTGTAAGAAATATGAGAAAACTTTCAATTCTAACCATAGAATATATAATTAAATAATTTTGGGCCCTAAAAAATTTATGGCCAGAATCATACACACACACATACAGGGTTGCAGAACAGTTAGTATCGTAAAAATTCTTAAAATGCAACAATTTATATGAAAATGCAAAAAAAAATTAAAAAAATTCCCAAATATGAAAAAGAAATCCAAAATTCCATGTCCAGAAATTTGTGCATTTCTATATAAATTTACTAGGAGTACCACTTATTACGCAGCGCACCAGAAGATACCACTGCACTCTTAAAATTATTTTTTGATGTGTTAATTAACATTACACATATGATATATAAATTTCACGCACATGCACGCATTTCAAGTACATGAAATCATGCATCACATAAATGTACGTTCACATATATGCAAATTTATATAAATGTATGTTCACATCATCTATAAGAAGTTAGGAGATGTGAATGTATGTGAAATATACATATTATCTTCATAACGTTAATTAAAATATGTTTATGAAATAAAATTTTAAAAAGTTTTCTAAAGGTGGTACCTTATGGTGCGCTATAAAATGAGTGATGATCTCTCGAACTATATTTTATATATACATATATACACACACATATACACACACACACATATATATACACATACATACATACGTACATACATATATACATACATGCATACATATATATATATATATATATATATATATATATATATATATATATATATATATATATATATATATATATATATATATAAGTGGAATCATATATATAGAAGTCAAATATTTGTAAAAACTATGAAAAATATTGAAACAAATAAAAAAATATGTTAAATCAGTATGTTATTTCATGATTAAACGGTTTGTGTTAAGTCAATCTAATTAAGGCCTCCAGAAATATTTTAAAAAATAGTGGGGCCCTAAATTTCTCATCGATATTTGATTTCTCATGGAATACAATAAATACATACATGTATATATACAATTTTTTTTTTTTGTCCCAAGTCATAATTATTGTGGGTGGTTTTGGTATCCAAGACATCATGAGTGCAAAATGGAGCGAAAACAAGCAGGGGGAAAGTCCATGCCCAACATTAGTTGTGTGGGTTCCAAAAAAATCAGGCTTCACTGAGTTTGTGGAAGTCAACAAACAATCCAAAGTCGAAGGTGGATTCTCCATAGCCGTATTCTGTTACGCCTTAGAATTGCTACCATTCAAAGTTCAGCCAATCTTCAAACCTTTCGTCAATGACAAAGGGGAAAGTAACGGTTCCTATAATCAACTTTTAAGGCAGATTGAAGGCAAGGTACATATGTTTTATATATACATATACCATACATGTGTGTGTATTCATCTATTCATATACTAACCATAGATCAAGTGGCCACCCTTGGGTAAGGTCTTGAGTTCGAGCCTTGCCAAAGACGATTCTTCTTAGGTGGAGGTGTGAGGTTTGGTCCTCACCCTCAAGGTGTCTAACAATGGTGCTAATAACTAACCGTTAACTTCTGCTGTTCAAAAAAAAAATATTCATAATATATGTGTATGAATGATTAATAAACATAGGGAGTTATGTTCATGTGTAGTTGTTGGCCGGGTTGTTTTAGGCGGCATTTGGGTATTAAACTATAGTACTACATACATGGAAATATATATTCGGATGTGTCTTTTTCGAGTGTTGTTGGTTTAGGTAATTTGGTGTTTTTTTATGTTTCAGAATCTTTCTATAAATAACTTTCTTTACCATTTGAAAAATAATCTTTCTAAACCAAAGTATATTTAAGATTTTCTATACCTAGCAGACTTGCGAGGCTGTGGCTGGAGATGTTACTATACGTGGAAATCGAGCTCAGTACGTTGACTTTACAATTCCCTATCTGAACTCCGAAGTTTATATGCTTGTGCGAGCTCCAAACGAACGGAACCAAAGCCTATTGACTTTCTTAAAACCTTTTACTTGGCAACTATGGGTCACACTGGTTGCTGCATGTATATTTACGGGTGGTGCAATTGCAGTTTTAGAATACCGTGTTGGCAACCCCTCATTTGCAATCCCATTCTCTAGCCAAATCATAATGGTCATTTGGTTTCCTATTTCAACATTCTTCTTCCGTGAGGGTAAGTAACATATACTGATATATATTATACAGAGAGGGTTCAATGAAAAACCAACTTAACATGATGCATCGGGATACCTTAGAAAACCTCCATGCTCCACCACAAATGCATCACCATTCTCGCGTGATGCATCACCTGATCCAGTGGCTATATTTCCGGGTTTTCCAATGCATATAGGTTTTCCATTGAACTCACCTCATATATGCATCTTATTGTGATATGAATTTGTTGCAGTGGATTAATTGTATATTAATTAAAAGGGATAATTATATACATATGATGTTATGAAGCTTAATCATAGAAGGAGGCCAGGTTTAACATCAATATTATAATTAATTAAGAAACAATAAAAGGTTTCTAAGAAAAGTATTTCTTTATATATGCAGGAAAGATACTAAACAAGTGCTCTAAAGTTGTGCTTATTTTATGGCTATGTATGATTTTCATGGTAGTTCAGATATTCACAGCTACTTTGTCTTCATGGTTGACACTTGATCAACTACGTCCCAAATTGCATTCATGTTATGAAAATGTTGGATATCCAGTGGACTCCTTTCTTAATGAGTATATTAAGACACAATACCATTGTTCTTACAAGAATCTTGTGCCTCTCAAAAGCGCTGAAGAAGAGTACAAAAATGCTTTGTCCAATCGCACCGTTGATGTAATTTTTCATGAACTTCATCACATCCAACTCTTTTTGGCCAAGTATGGCTCTGATGAATACAAGATGATTGGACCAATAAACGTTGAATCCGGATTTGCATTTGTGAGTCTCTCTTCCCTCCTCGATCTCTCCTATATATGGAACATGTTTAATTCGTTGTTATTAATTGT
This sequence comes from Centrapalus pauciflorus, assembly GCA_020465985.1. Lineage (NCBI taxonomy): Eukaryota > Viridiplantae > Streptophyta > Magnoliopsida > Asterales > Asteraceae > Centrapalus > Centrapalus pauciflorus. The sequence continues at coordinate 269,204 of JAANYP010003618.1, read as the reverse complement.
TATTAATATTATTTAAAAAGCAAGGATATAACCCCAAAAGAAGATTCATAATTAGTTATTTTAGATGGGTGTGTGAGTTCTGCAGTTCAAAAAAAAATTGTAAGAGGATTTGCCAATACGTACACTAGCTAGTGGTGCTTTAGGTATGCTGGAAGTCTGGAACAGAAAAAAAAAAAAATAAAATCATGTAAGGTTTAATTACAAACTTTTATGTTTTGTAGGTCCATAGAAAGATATGTAAATTTAGAGAATGGCTAATGTGAATGTATATATATTCACATGATCATATCAACCTTTTTACACATTCACATGTCATGATAATATAACATGTAAAGTTTTTAGCGTTAAATACATATTTGACCATTCAGCTTTTTAGATTTATACATTTTTAGCTACTATATATTTTTTATACACATTTAATCACTAAACCATGTTTTGTACATATTAAGCCACTAAAATTGCACACATTTAGCCACTATATAATTTTATATACACATTTTCTAAAAAATATTATATTATTAAGGGTTAATATTGAAAAAACCCCATAAACTTTCCTTAGTTTTGTGATTAAGTCCCTAAACTTTTTTTCTGATTGTTTAAGTCCCTTAACTATTTTTGTCTTATTCAAAAAACTCACTATCTTTACATGTTTTAGCGATTAAGTCCCTAAACTTTTTGTTTTATTGGTTTTGTTTTACCTACTCATCCGGTAGCCGGTAAAAAATATATACTTTTGAATAATACAAGAAAAGTTTACGGACTTAAACAATCGGAAAAAAAGTTTAGGGACTTAATCATGAAAATGAGAAAAGTTTATAGGGTTTTTTCAATATTAACCCTATTATTAATTAGTAAATATACAAATTAAATTAATGCCTACATTATTATATAGTATATACACATTTCTCTCTTAGTAATTTTTCAAGTTTAAAACACAAAGCTAAGCACTTCAAAGCTAAGTCAAAATTTAAATTTCACCAATACTTTCTATAAAAGTTATTATCTAGTTAATTATTAGTTTTCTATCCAAATACAAATCCAAACACTCTCTTAATCTATTGTTAATGTGATTCATGCTCTTCTATATATTCAAATATTGTGTAATATAACTTCTAACTTCATGTGATTAATGTTCCAGGCATTCCCTATTGGAGCTCCTTTGTTACAGATTTTCTCAAGGGCAATAATAAATGTCACTGAAAGCAAAATTATGATGAAAATGAAGAAAGAATATCTAGGATTCTCTACTTCTGATGAACCACAGAATAATCGTGTCGATCTAGAAAAGCTTGGTGTTAAGAGTTTTATCGGACTATTTATATTCATGGGGACTGTAACCATGGCCGCTATTATTTCGTCAGAATTCTCCCTTAGGCATTTAAATAACAAAATCCTTCCCCTAAAACCAATGGATAAAGAACAAGATTCTGATCTTCAACATGTATATCTAGCCCACTTGCGAAGTTTTGATCTTTTGAAACTCGAAATGGAGAATAAGATATGATGTAAAAGAACAAGATACATGATCATAACGAGTTCCGCTAAGTTTGTGGTTGTATTTCATTTATAATTGTAATATATGTTTTTCCAACTTAGCATTGCATCTAAGATCGATCCCTCGTGCCGAGTCGTGCGTTATTTATATACACATGCTTGTATATGTGTGTTTATATGATGGGTATGTTTGGCGAAACTAACTAGTGGGTTTGAATTTAACTGTAGCTTTTTATTATAGCCATAACTTTTGATCTTCTTAGACTACATAATTGGAATCTAAGAAATTACCTAACTATTTATGGCTATGGACAATTATTTTATGGCAAATTAGAAAAGTAAAGATGAACAAATAATTTGAGATGAAATAAGTAATTATTAAGATGGTAAAAATCCAATTTTATTTAACCAAAGTCCAAGCATGCTCTGTTTAATTTTAGAATATGAAATGGGTAAAAGCACACCATATCTTGAAATTACTTGAACCAGTGATTCACTTTATTAATCCCTTCATATGGATATCGAGAAATGAGAAGATGTTTCGGGCACACCGTACATATTGACATACATTTGAACTCATCATTAATGGTATAATATTTAAATTTATTTTAGATTATATTGTATATTAATTAAGTATAAATTTTAAAAATAGTAATTAAATTGAGTTGCTGAAAGCATGTAGTATACAAGTGAATAAAGTTATTAGCTTATTTATTAACAATGTTTGTAGGTTATGGATATGTTTGGCACAATTAGCTTTTAGCTGAAGTTTTTATTAGTATATGTGTGTTGGAAATGTAGCTGAAAATAGTATATGTAAAATGACATAAAAGACAAGTAAATAAAAATGTTAAATTTAAATTAAATAGTGTACTTTAAGGGTCATTTTGTCATTTTTTTTCAACCGACAACTCAAGTTAATCCCATAAACTATTTCAAAGTAGCTTCTTATTTTGAAACTTATATTTCTTAGAAGCTCTTCATAAAATGGTCTGTCAAACACCATAACTTCAAGCTCCCCATAAATTGTTAGAAGTTGGGTGTCAAATGAAAGATATTCATTGCTATATTCAATTTAGCATTACTGGGCTCTTTAGGTACACTATAAAACTCTGTTGTTAATATGATAGCAGAAAATGTTGTTGTTGCTTAGTAATAGATCTGATTGATAGCAGAAAATGTTGTTGTTGCTTAGCAATAGATCTGATTGATAGTTATTGCCAGTGTTTCAGTACTGAGAGTTAGGTATTTTACTTCATTTATTTGTCGGTCAAAGAATTGGTCCTTTTGGTTCACTAGAATGTGAAGGAATTTGACGAAAAATGAATGATAATTCCATTTAGAATCGTGTTTAGTTGTCTTGAAGGAGAAAACGTAATATTTTTTACGGAAAATATCCCAAAGGATAGGGAAAGGATGTTTTCGTAAGCACATTGTGAAGTTGTGCAGTGGTGAGCACCAAGTGGGCATCCTTGGACACAAGCTTGGACGTTGGCTTCAAGGCCTGGGACGCAAGGTAGGGCGCTGCCTAGCTTTCCCTCTTGGTTTCTTGTCAACCAAATACATTACAGATTTGAATGCATAAATCCTTTTAGTTTTTCTTTCCTTGATAGATTTCATTCTCTTCAAAAATATTTTACAAATCAAACGTCAACTAACCCGTGTGCCATTAAATGTGCAAACAAGAAGTTAATGACCGTTGATAATTTTTTGTTAATCACTTTTTTAAATTGATGCGAAAGACGGGTCTTTTCTGAATTCTCCCCTCGTGGCCAACATAAATAATAATAAAAAACATTGGCTTGTTATTTTGTGAACCAAACTGCTTTCAAAAATTTGATTTTCATTTTGGTTTGGTCCATTCTAAATTCGTTATCAACTTATTTTTTCGATTTGTCTCCAAAACTTTTCAAATAGATGAACACCTCACCTCAACCCACATGTCATTGTTTGCAGTTCTTGCAAACAATTAAAAAAAGTTGGAGGATTTTTCCTATTGAAAACAAGAAGTGGCTTGATTTTTATCAGGTTTGATGTATTTTATAACGTTTGATGTGATTTAATTATGCAGGCAGATCAAGTCATATGTGTGGTCCGTTAGGTCTCACATAAGCTGATTCTTGTTGTTGATAAGTAGCACATGCTGAAACTGATCGATTCATCTCAAGTATTAATCTCTAGTCTTCCTTTGAACAATCAGCTCAAGAGATTTTGTTACAATACAAGTTTACATTTACATAAAAGAAGCATACATAGACAGATGCTGAAGGATAAAATTATCGTAAAAACACTACAAGATAAGCGACATTTAGTGACTGAGACATTTAGTGACTGAAGTCAATTTAGTCACTAAATATTAAACCGGTAAAATATAAAGTAAATTTAGCAGACAAGGGATTGAACCCTAAAAATCAAAATTAGGTATACGTTTTCAATCAGCCGCTTCCTCTCTCTACTCTCGATCCCCACTACTACGGCTTGTGCCTCCCAGCTCCGCCTACGTCAACGTTCCGTCGCCGTCGCCACTGTCGCATCCTCCTCCTCTTGCGCTCCGGCCTCGCTCCACACATATTGCATCTGCCTTTTATCGCTTGCTCTGATCCCCTCTTATTCGAGTTTCGGGCTCCGTTGATCTCTAGCTCCATTTTGGCCTTGATTCACACTTTCTCAGCCTCTGCTCTTTGCTTGCTCAGTGCTTCCTCCGCCTCTACTCTGCCCTTGCTCAGTTAAGTGTTCATTTATTCTTTCTCATATTCAGGTACAAGTAAAATTAAAATGAGTTTACTTATAATATCAGTGGTTATTTGCTTTATATTGCTCGGATTTTGATGTGTGTGATTATCTAAAGCACACACATACCATTTCACTAACTTTTGTACCACTTCAAATTCTGAATCACAACATGTGTTAGGAATTTGTTTTAGAAATTTTGGGATATTGGATGTAAAATAATTAGGATAATTTGACATTTGAATTCAATACATAATGCTTTAAACATGCTTCACATTGTCAGATTTTACTAGAACATTAACAGTTCTATTGGTAATTATGTGTTTTCTTCTTTATTTATAAATTTTAATTGTAACAGTTCATTTTAACTTTTTCATCCATCTTGTTTATTTATAAGTGAAGACTCACTTTCTAAGCCTCTGCAGTTGCTTGTTTGGCTACGTTATGCTTGTAAGTTATTTCAGGATCCAAGTCTGTTGCATTTCTTAGTTGACATGAGGGGAGTTGATGTTGATGATCGTCAAGTCCCACTCACTCTCTACAATTTGAAGAGATGCTTTCAAACTGGTTGCATAATATTGTTCATTTTTAATGGTCTTTTTAGGATTTTTATGGAATAGTTAAGAGATGACTTGTTAACGAAGGCTCGAAGCTTATTGCTAGGTTGTGACGTGGTGTCAAACACCCTATTCCTACTAAAATACTTGTCACTAAATCTAATTGCCCTTTACAGACTCAAATAGAGTCTATAAATACTTTTAGCAAACGCAATACTAGTGACTGATTTTTATTCGGAAGGACTAAGTCATGTCGGATTTAGTGACAGATTTATGACTTTTTTTGACTCTATTCTTTAGTCAGTAAAAGATAATTCTTTTGTAGTGAAAACATGTTGATTTAGCTAAAATTTTCAACATGACCAACCAAACCGAACGGAATATATATATCATAGTTAGATCAATTCCGGGCTCTTCCTCTCTCTCGAGGTTTTACTTTACAATAGTTCCATACAACTGACGCATCAGCTAAGCACCTAGTGTTTAGGACACCACTAAATTACAAGCGGTTTTGATTATCCAATAGATTTACACAAGTTGAACAATGACTCAATGAGATAAGTTAAGAGTGTCTTGAAATCATCCTCCGTTAATCATAACAGACCGAAATGGTACCCTTTCAATGTCGACAAAGGTTGATTCATTCTTTAACGGTTGTTTCCATGGTTCTCCATCCATTTGCATAAAAGCTTTTTTCCATGATCCACCCCTTAACTCAAATCGAATCGCAGAAGCCTGAGGAACAAAATGTTTGAAAACGGAAACTAAAAAGGTGAGATTTTAGTAAAGTTGCAATGATCTTGGATTATATTAGTTTGAAGAAAGCTTACAACTTTCGGCATTCTATAATGTATAATTGTATGCAAGGCTATTGATGGGCTTAATTTCAAGGAAAAGAAATTTCAACTAAGATTTTGCAGTACCTGTGCGATGTGTTTGGCTGAAATAAGCTCGACCATCACAAACGATGCATGCCATCCTTGCTTAAACCCGAAAATTTCTAAAAGGCCATCATCTGCATTTGCCTCAACGAAACCTTTCTGCATTCGAACAAATTGCCATCAAAACAGCTTAAGAACTCATCATGCATTAAAGGAGCATTCATAGGTTCTAATTGTTGCCGTACTTAATTGATACTAAAATAATTTACAGCAACGGATCAATACTGATGAGGAACAAATAACGCGAGTTGGGTTTGTGGCTAGTCCATAGGAAGGTCAGAACTATATGCAAACCAGTCTATGGCGGTTTGTCCCAGCCTTAGTAAGTGATTTCTAAATATGATAAGATAACATTGCTTTTTCATGAATAATTTTTATGTAAAATTTACTTATTATCAATTTATCATCATTCTAATTACAATGTGAAGTTATTTTTGGTCCACAAGATTCCCCTATTTTGTCTTTCCGAAGGTATTCAACACATTTGACAAATCGTCTGACAAAATATGAAACACCAAGTTAAGCATCACAATTTCATGGAACTAAGGAAGTCCGAAAAGTTCAGATGTCATGATTCATAAGTAAATTACCTTTTCCATATATCCTGGCTTCAATTTACCCCATGGATTTCTTCCACTCGCGTAGCTATGAAGATTCAAAGCAACAAGAGACCTAACACTGGAAAATGGATAAATCATCAGGCAACAAACATCAATTTACAGGGAAAAAAAATGCTGCCAAATGTTTTTTATAAACAACAAAATCTCACACCTGAGCCAACTTTGTTAGGCAGACATGGAGGCCATAAATACTCCATGGAGGTTAAAATCTTACCTAATTGATGCTATAGATTATAGTTCCACAATTTTTTGGAAGAGAAGGCATTAAGGTTTTCACTAGTAGTTAAATGATTTCATAAAACGATGTGTCTAGTTAAACTTTGCAGTTTTCGTACGACTATCTAAATCAGTAGAGTAAAGTAACCTTACCTTGAGGGTATAGGGACATGTTCCCACTCTGAACTGTTGAGCCTCTTAACATGTAGCCTCAAAATATTCTTTAGTCCCCTGTTTTATAGAAAAAGAAAACAAAAATGGTTTTAGATCAATGTGGTTTGCGCATTGTTTTAAGTTTTTCTCAATCATAAGATATATGTGTTTATTCATAACAAATTCTTAATTACCTCAAACCTGGGTCAGACATGCAAGGCGTAAAAAACCACCCTTGTTTGCAGCTATATCCAGAGTAGATTATCTATGACGACAAAACAATCAACAAAAAGCGTAAATGTGCCACTAACTAACATAGTCATAACTCATAATCATAAGATGTATTGATCATAAGACGTTCACAGTCATGACAACAATACACCAGCAAGATTAAGAATGTTTCATAAGTAGTTAAAGTTTGAACCTTGTTTGAAACAGGACCTCGTGCAAGGTAAGGTCTCTCATTACGTAAATGATGAAAACCGTATGCAACTTGTGCATCCATTCCTGTATGAAGTTTCAAGAAAGTTACATGGGTAAGATAGTAAAAAGCAAAAAACGAAGTGACAAGAATAAATACGAATAATATGTGTACTAATATAATAAATATACATGTGTGAATTCCCCAAAAAATAAGTAAAGAAAACAGCATACCTATGCTGAAATAATTATAGAACACTCCTTGATAGCATGAAACTTTCTCGGGCAATTTCCCGTCAAATTCTAAACTCTGCAAAGAAACCCGCGAAATTTCAATTCTTACTCAAGATCAATGGCAGATCCAGGATTTCATATTAGGTATATACTATATGGTAACACGGATGCAATAGAATAATAACTTTTGTGGGGTTATTTGCACAAAATATAACATATATACTTCCAAGCAATTTCTATTTGTGGATTGTACTTTCAAAATCAATGTTTAATCAAGAATCATTGTTTTAAGTTTGTAATCAACTATGGCACTAGATTACCTCATAATACAGATTGATTGATAGTACGATATATTTTGATGCAATTGAACTTTTGGAGTACAAAGATAATATTACGAACCTGATCAAGAGCAACCTCCTCTGTTTGCTTCAACGAATGAGGGGCATCCAAATCTATACCAGCTGGCATCGATATCAAAAGTTTCCAACTGCACATAATATGAAAAATATGCATAAATCATAAATCTTGAAACCGACTCATCTAAAAGACGGACTAACCTATCAAGATGGCTAGTTGGAGCGTGAGTGGCCTTATCAAGAGTCCGTTTAATGGCAGCTCTCCAGCTAAAAGGAAACGAACCACCCTGGAAATAAGTTCAAGGACACCTCAAGAACATTATCAAGATCGGAAAAAATGAAATTTTTTCAAGGTCGTGATAAGATATACCCAACCGAAACTCCTAGACAAGTCATTTCCTGTACCAAGAGGTATAACTGCTGTCGGTGGAACAGGGTCCCGTCCCTGATTGTGAAGCTCTACGAGGCATCCAAGAACCCAACCAACGGTTCCGTCACCTCCTGCAACCTACCAAATGTAAACATTTAGATAGAAACAGAACGTCTCAAAATAAATGTAACATATTTCTTTTTCTAAACTTCAATGTAATAATTATATATAATTTTCCTTAAATTCATGACTCTCACGAGTCGAATCACGAGCTCAAAATTTAGGATTTTGAGTCACGAGTTGACAACTATGATTTCTATAACTTCAAGTTGTAATAACTAGCGATCGGATAACCTACTTTTCTACGTATGATTATCTGATTATTTAGGTTGGGCCATCAGTTTGATACATGCAACAAGAAAATTTACTATCATAGTGTAGAACCCTGAATCCTGATTTTATCTATTTATTCTTTATTTAATGATAATTTGCCAAACATTCAACAACATCAAAAGACATTACAACTTCATGCAGCATAAGTTGGCCCCAACTATTGTATCATGTAACATGTTTTATTACAGTTAAATATCTGATACTTCAAAACCACACATCCAAAAATGCACCTTAACTAATGATTGATTAAGCAATTTTAATTAAACCATATGTAAACCCTGAGCACATTTATTTCGGACAGAGAGACTTAGCATTTCCGAATATGCAAATGGCCGAAAAACAAAAGATAGCGCCATATACATACCACAACCCTCAACCTTTCACGGGTTTCTTTGGCACAAGTGTCTCCGAGACTAGCAAACTTCTCCAAGCAACCCAACCCGTACTCAACGAACTCTTGGGGCTTCACATTTTGAAGGTCAAACACCTGTGACAAGAAACAAACTAAATGAAAAAAAAAAACTAGTCTTTGGTACCAATGGAAGCAAAAGATTATTAACCATACTAAAGTACGCAGAAAGGCGAAAACATTCAAATATATCTACTACCTAGTTTCAAGTAACCCAAGGAACTTTATCAATTTTCTCAGTCTTGAAAATTTTAAGAGATTCCCCCAAAAACAAGATCCACCAATCTATTATGCTATAAGAAACCTCATATCAACACAATTTCTTGAATTCATGCCATTTTTAAGAAAGTTTCATGAATTATGGGTAACATAATGCCTCAATTAACATACTAACAAAATGAATTCTCATGCTTACATTGTTACAACTTTAAATCAAAATCAAGAGAAATTTAGGCAATTTTAGCAAATATATTCATAGAGAAGATTAAGCATTATGGATGGCAAAATATACAATAATAAATATCTGAACTTTAGTTTATTATTTTTATTATATAAAAAAGTTTAAAAAGTAAAATTCAAAACCTGTTCTTCGCCCATCAAATATAAAAAAGTTTAAAAAGTAAAAAATCAGAACCTGTTCTTCGCCCATCAAATCCTGCAATCTCGCTTTAAGCTCCGGACCGTGGCGCCCACCGCTCTTAGAGTTGATAAAAACCACCAACGGGCACTCGGTGGCGACGAGAGGAGGCTTATCACCGGCGATAGTATTGGCATCGTAATGACGCTTGCTGGAATCAATATCTTTTGAAGCAATCGAGTCGCGTATAGCAAGACGTAAATACTCAGGCATCGTGATTTTTTGCCGTAACTCCTCTTTTGGAATCCTTATTCCCGATAACGAACACCTTTTTATCGAGTCAATAACCGACGACTTGACGGCGACTGTATTCACCATCTTTTCCGGTCCCGGCGAGTCCATCTTACTCACTCTGTTTATGCTGTAATTGCTTATGTAAGAACTCACAATTTTGATCTCTTTTTGGCCTTTTAGCCGGAAGAAAATCGAAAACGATGGTAACAAGGAAACCGTCGTCGGTTTTCTTGAGAGGGATTGTGTGTGTGAAAATGGGGCCGGCGATGGTGTCACTTTTTGATGTCCGACGAAGGGGTGTGGTTTGAAATTTTTGGTTTTCTCTTTCGTCAAATATAAAAAGTAAAAATCTTTTACAAGTGTCAAGCTTGACTTTTGCCATCGTATTCTGAATTAATTACGAAAATACCTGGATTTCTGAAGAGCGTGTGTATGGTTTTTGACCATACATATACTCCCACGTGGCTCGGTTGGTACTTTTGAAATTTATGGGTCTGGGTAGTGGTGTATTGACAATTTTTCATTCATGTCTCCTTCTATTTTAGAATATTTTCGTATCCGAGTTTCGAATATTCGAAATTTTGAATTATTCAAAAATTATAAATTTCTAATGAAACTTAAAATTATAAAATAAATTCAATTATAAAAAATACAAATCTATATACCTTTTAATATATAAAAAAAGTGAATGTGTCGTAAACGAAATTATATCATACTTTTTAAACTTAAAACAATAAAAAAACATGTCCAAAGATGGTAAAATACATTTAAATGAGTTATAATTATGTTAAAGCTACATTATACATATAAAATTAAATAATATAATTATTTTTAGTCAAATAAAAAATTTTAAAAAAATTGATTTCTTATCCGAAAATCCAAAATTATGGGAAATCCGAATGCGAAATTCGGATAATTTCAATTCGGGTTTTCGGATTATTGAATCGGATCCTTGGATTCGGATTTTTTTTACCACCCCCTAATTAGCTCAAGAAAGTTGCAAAGCCAATCCTTCTCAATATGATTAAAACAATTAGGATGTTTAGTATAATGAAATCACATCTATAATCTATAATTTATTTATATATATCTATTAATCTATAAGGCTGAAGGAAATGGCTCGATATCTCATCATGGTACCAAGTAAAATTAAGGGAAACACCACCCCTTCATCATGGTACAAAGATGGCATGATGCCAAAATAGCATCCAAATGCCGAGAAAGATGGAGAGAATGTCGCCCATGGTGTGAGTGCAAATATGTATATATGTAATTTTTTAATTAAAAATAGGTTTGACAAAAGTGGTATCAACACTGTGTGAATGACATTAAAATGACAAATGCTGGCAAAGCTGACATGGCTGCAATTTTGTTTGGCATACTCACTAACGACTTCCTATAACCTAACTACTAATAAATGAGTAACTATTTTGTCATTTGTTATCATCTTATAATGTCAAGTGGCATCTTTTATGATTAATATATGTTAATTAATTTTCTAGATTAATTTTAAATAAATTTCATTTATAAATATGATTATATTATATCTACTAAAATTTTAAAAAACAACATTTAATAGATATTTTAATAATAATAATAATATCCACTAGTATTTTAATAAACAAAAATGTTAAAGATATTTTGCTAATAATAATAAATTTAAAGTTATTAATGAAAATATTAATTTTTTAATTTTAAGTTTATATATTTTAAGAAAAAAAATATTTATTAAAATTTTCATGTAATAGACGGGTTAATAAACTAGTATACTATTATATGAATAACCAAAATGTCATATGTCGACCTCTGTTTTAATTTGTCACATGTTAGAATTTTATTTTACCACATTTTAATCATCAAAATTTAATTTGAATTCAAATCAAATGAAAGCAAATCCAAATTATTCTATTAAATCTAATTTAAGTAATCAAATAATTAATTAACTCAAATTTTTTATAATTATTTTATATATTTTTTATGAATATTTATAATTCAAATATTTTTTTCAACCCATGTAATACATGAGTATATAAACTAGTAACTCTTAAATGTAACATGGGTTTATTATAAAAATACTAACATATTTTCACATTATTTGTGTTTTCGTTCCTACATGTTATTTTCTTGCACAAAAATTCTCAAGTTTTTTTTCTTTTTTTGTTTAGTGAAATTTGTGTATTAGAACCCAATTTTTAAGTTTTTAAAAACTTGGTTTACCAATTATAATTGAGCTCTAATAGTCAAATTTTACAAAACCAATAAAAAAAAATTTAACTTAGGAACTTTTCTATAAAAAAATAATATGGAAAGACAAAAAAAACAAAAACCGTAAAAATATATTGGTTTTTTTTTTTTTCAATAATAAATCCAAGTAATATCATCAACTAACTATCATTATATATGTATAACTATCATTAGAACATCCATAAAAGTAAAACTTTATCAAGATTCTTAAAAGTAACACATTATCAACAAATAATCCACGTAATTAATTTATATCCTAAATTGTTAATTTTAATAGTTAATAAATAAGAATAAGAAACTTAAAGGATAACTTAATGAGATATAAAGTATTGAGAAAGTAATAAACAAGTTCTGGTGTCACGCTCGATCTCTCATAGTCTCATAGAACGAACACGATAGTTTTGTACAGGGGTGTCAACGAGACGAGATAACTCGTAAATTACTCGGGATCGACTCGTAAAAAAACTCGATATTGACTCGCAGTTAATCGAGACGATCTCGAGCTCGAGTATTAAAATAGCCTACTTGACACTTGACAGGCTCGCGAATCTAATTGAGCCTAAGTTTACATGTTTACATTTTTACCCTTCAACTTTGTAATATTTATTTCTATCACTGTTACATAAATCAAACTATATAACCCTAAACTTAAAATTACATTCTTATATGTTTACCCTTTTTGCTGTTGTTGGGATAAATTTAGATTAAATATTTTGTACTTATATTTCGAAATCTTATATCCCGAATTTAATCGAGTCGAGTCGAGCCGAGTTCGATAGTATCGAGTATTTATTGAATCGAGCTCAAGTCTCAAAATTAAGGCTCGATCGAGCTCGAGTTTTATTGTCAAATTCAAGCTCGAGCTTGGTGATACTCAACTCAACTACAACCCTAGATTACAAATCAATATTGAAATTATAACATTAATAAATAGATATTAATTGCCTCTCACCACACTTGTGGCTATGGACAAACACAAAAGTGCCTACAAGGCTACAAATGATGATTAATCAAAAAAAACTTCTAAACTTAAATGATTTCTTTCCAGGTATCGAACACCCTCATCAAAAGACTAATGTGTATACAAAGAGTATTTTAGGGTGTGTTTGTTTGGTGGATTTTTAAGTTATGAAATGGGTTTAAATTTCTTAGATGTTGTTTGTTTGAGAAATGATTACCAAATATGTGGAAATCATTACAAAAAACTCAAACTCATCTGCACTCATGAGTTTTTCATTCCTTTTTCTCTCTCTCCTGTTTCTTTCAAACTCATACTTATACCTATATCAATTTCTAAACTCATTAACAAACCAAACGCACCCTTCTTCATACATTTTGATTCCCAAACAATTTTGAATAAGTGTTTTGAATTAATGAATCAAGAATTAGATTATCGAGTTAAATTTTTATAGAACATTGAATTAATTAGAAAATATTGAATATTGAATTGGTTTCATAATACGTTTCAAAATATCTTTAAACTAATATATGAATGATATAAGTTATAAAACATTGAATTAATTATAAAACATTAAATTAATTAGAAAATATTGAATATTAAAGTTTTTCCTTTCTTTAGGTTATAGCAATTAGTGTGGGGGTCCCATTTACGGTTACATTAAAAGCGAGGGATGTGAATGTAAACTTTAAGTATAAAGAATCCAGGGTAGATCAAGTAGTTCCAATATTTCAGTAGAATTACAGATGGACTGCCAGTTGGACAACTTCCCTCATATTTGATATTTCCAGGTAGGCTGGGACGCTTGGTATTAAATATTAATAATATTTCATAAATAAAAAATTGCTTATGATGTTACCATTAATTTCATAAATCTTATTTGTTAGGGTAAATTATCAAAAATAATTTAATATAAAGGGTTAATACTGAAAAAAATTTCATCAACTTTTTTATTTTTGTAATTAAGTTCTTAAATTTTTTTTACTGTTTAAGTCCTTAAACTATTTTTGTTTTATTCAAAAGTGTATATTTAGCTTGTTTGACCGGTTACCAAACAAGTAACTTTAATTTTTTTACTTGATTAATGTTGAAAAAACACACTATCTTTTCATATTTTAACATTAAGTACCTAAACCTTTTGTTTTATCACCGACAAATCCAGTAGTCGTTCAAAGCCAAGAAAAATGTCATTTAGTGACACACGCTTTTAGTGACACAAAAAAAGTGTCACTATATCTTATTTTTAGTGACACTTACGAAAAAGTGTGGGTATAAAGCAATCTTTTACCCACACTTTTTCTAAATTAGTGACACAAACACATACATTTTTAGTCACTATATACCTATACCCACTCCACTTTTACCCACTTTTTTTGTTGTAAAAAAAGTGTCACTATAGGTATTAAAATCTTTTACCTACACAACAAAAAATGTGGGTAAAAGTTGAGTGAGTATAGATATATAGTGACAAAAAATGTATGTGTTTGTGTCACTAATTTAGAAAAAGTGTGGGTAAAAAATTGTTCTATACCTACACTTTTTCATAAGTGTCACTAAAAGTAAGATATAGAGACAATTTTTTTTAAGCCACTAAAAGTGTGTGTCACTAAATGACATTAGTGAGCTATATACTTTTGAATAAGTCAAACATAGTTTAGTGACTTAAACATATGGAAAAAAAATTTAAGGACTTAATTAATAAAATTAGAAAAGTTGTTTAAGTTTTTTCAATAACCCAAAATAGTCAGACTGGTTAGCTTAACTTGTTTAAGCAATAAATTGACTTATTGCATTGCTCAGGACCACTGTGAGTGACAGATTACATTACTTACTTGCATATGTTTCGATACCTATTGGTGATTGTTACTGCCTTGTATGGAAACAACTGTTGTTGTATGTTCATTGATTACTTAATTGTATGTTTGGAACGTATGTTAGACACTGCTGAAACTGGACAACTGTTGTTGCATGTTCCTTGATTACTTTATTGTATGTTAGGAACTCACGTTAGACATTGCTGAAACTGGACAACTGATATGCCTTGAACTGCATGCTCACTTTTACATTCTATGTAATTACTTAGTATGTTTGCTGCTTACTTGTAATATTTAATTATTACTTAATGCATTGCCAACTTGTAACTTAATGTCGTGTACTGTTTGTGGTAACTTGGGTGTTACAAATAAAATATAAAAATTGACGATAAAGGTAAGTTGAATTTTTTTTAACCCAAAAAAGATAACGTAAGTTTAAATGTTGACCAAAAAGGTATTAACAAACATTTAAAAGGTAAATTTCTAATTTTATGATCTCTTTTTGGTAACCATTTGATTATCTTTCTTTACTTAAAATTTAAATTTCATTTCCTTTCTCGACCAAAATAGAATTTTAGGTTATCTTTCTCGACCTTTTATTGTCAAATATTGTAATTTACATTATACTTGTTGGTAATTTTTCCTATTTTTAATTACTACTAGACATTATTTATACCTTAAAGATGTTTAGGTAAATTGATTAAGAAATCAATTGCCACTACAAAAAAAATTGTCTTTAGCGACACACTCAGCGACATTTTTAGCGACGTTTTTATGTCAGTAGCATCTTTAGTGACATCAAAATAGGTGTCGCTATAAATGCGTCGCAGATTTTTGTGACATCAAAAGGCACGTCGCTAAAATTTTTGACACCTTTAGCGACTTCAAGTAAAAGTGTCGCTATTTAGAGTTATGTTACTAGTGGTGTCATTGTTTGTGTCGCTGTTCTTGAATTATGTCGCTAGTTGTGTTGTAATCTGTGTCACTGCTATCGAACATTGTCACTAGTTGAATCATGATTTTTGTCGCTATTTTTGAATTACGTCACTACTTGAGTTATTGTTTCTGTCACTATTCTTCAATGATGTCGCTACTTATGTAGCTATATGTGTCACTATTAATGAAGATTGTTGCTAATGACAATACTATTTATGTTGCTATTTTATATGATGTCGCTAGTTGAGTTGTTGGATGTCATTATGTGTGTCGCTAATTGTGTTATTGTTTGAATCGCTATTCTTGATTAATGTTGCAAAAAATGTCGCTATTCTTGAGTGATGTCACTACTCATGTTACTATATTTGTCGCTATAATTGGTTTATGTCACTATTTGTGTTGCTATTTGAGTCACTGTTTTTAAATTATGTCGCAATTATTATTATTATTATTATTATTATTATTATTATTATTATTATTATTATTATTATTATTATTATTATTATTATTATTATTATTATCATCATCGATACTATTCTTTTAATATTGTTGCTAATTTCTATCAAATTATCATAACTATATTATTAACATTTATATTTTATCAAAAACTAAAACTGAGATAAATCTTTTATTTATTTATTCCATCAAACTATATTATTAACAATAATTTTTCACTAAAAAATTAGGTTATTTGTACTCAAAACAACAATATTGTTTTACATCAACTAAACTATCTATGCTCTTCTTTGCCGATACTGTTAGAAGTCTTTCAGTGGCTCTTAGCATCTCTTCAGTTACCGTGCGTCGTAGATTTTCCTCCAACTCATCAATCCTTTGTGCTTTCTTCTAACTGTGTGGCTTTATTCATTTCTTGATCTTCCTGTTGTCGTTGCACCATATCTCGTATACTATCCCATTCCAAAATAACAACATCAATAAGACTTCATGAGATAAGCCACAAAGGAAACAAGCTACGAATCGTAAATCAAAATGCAAACATGAATATACCATTCCAAAAACTTGCATCTATTGGCCAACTCGTTTGCCATCATTAATGATAGGGAATCTGAGAAGAATTTATATATATGCTGACCCTACTATATATTTGTGTATATTGGCACATGTTTGAGATATTTACAGTTCTGTTGTGGTTCTGTATGGAGCACTATAAACCATAGTTTTCCCTCTCAAAAGAAGTTCAATCACAGACACATACACAGAATCACAAGAGGAACCTTGCAAGTGTATTTAAAAACTAATATAAAACCTAATCAACAAACAAATAATACTCTTACCTGAAAATTAAGGTGAATCTGCAGAGTCGAAGCAGGACGGACTGCAGAGGTGTTGAGCAATGCTGAAGCAAAGACACGCATAATCACAAAACCACAAGAGGAACAAAAAAATCATTAATAATAAAATCAGATATTAAATATGTATCTAATTGACTACATCTAAGTTACATCGGAGAGGATGTGAAACATGTTAGGATGTGACTGCAAAGTGCGATATGTATGTGTGTTCCTAGTCTTCCTATCTTTTTCACTTTTCACACTTGACAGGTAAAAACCATAGAATGTATTAACAATTACTACATATTATAGATGGGTTTTTCCTTTGCTTGTCAAAACATCACAAGAAAAAGAACTCAACTAGTGGAATTAATCAAGAAGCTGCAGATGATTTAATTGATGCATTCAACCGTTATAACTTTTCATTTATACTTCATTATCTACCTGTTTTTTTTGTAGAACGGAGGTTCATATAATGTCTCGTAAAATCCCATAGAAATCAAAGACGTGTTTCATAGGGAACACTGCTTATTAATTCAAGGAGTCAACGGTTAGATGTTAGCACACAAAGAATACGTAACCTAAATCTATTGGATATTAGCATCAATCGAATTAGATTATAGAAATACCTTGTTGAGAAGATTGCTCATTTCCTTGTCTTTGTTCACTAGACCCATGAACTTCAATGTGATGCTGGACTTCAATGGGTGGTTGCACTATTGTAAACGTGGATCTACTTCTCGATTCTAAAAAGTGTAATCCATCACCTAAAAAGAAAGTAAAGTATAAAAATAAGCAAAAAGAACCATTGACCATATATTCTCTCCATGAAACAATATTGTCTTTCTAACGCCCCAATGTTCAAGAGAAGTACCTCTTGTTTTGAAGACGATGACATGTCTTCGGCTATGTTGTTGCTAGCTTACCTAACTTCGGCAATCAAAAGCAACACTATATGCAGCAAAAATAAACACCCTAAGCTATAGAATCAAATAAATAAAAAAATGCATAAACTAAATCTGTTTATTTCAACAAATGTACAAATTAATTCATCAACAAATTTTTGCTTAACTACAATGATAAGAAAACGATAACCAAATTTTCAATTAAACAAGTCAAAAGCATAAATATGGAGCTAAAGAACTATTTTATTTGGACAAAATGCACAAACTACTGAATCAAAATTATAAATAAAAATACATTTAATTCGATTAATTAACAACCACAAAATGCATAACTTGGTTTTCCTTTAGCAATGAATTCAGAAATAAAATCTACTAGTTGCACACAGATGAACCCGAGGCCAAATGATAAAACTGAATGTTATAATAAAAAATAATTTAAATAGACTTCTAAGTAAATCAGTAATATAAAATATACATGAATGTTAAAATCCAATAATGAATCAATTAAGTCTTGTTATCGTCTAGTTGTATACATGGGAGTTGTTATATACTTATATCTATGGCACCCCAAATATGCCAAGCATAGGAATATAAGTTAAATTTACATTAAATAAACAATAAGGTACAAGTGTATATATGATGATATGATATTAATTTGAAGTGTTAACTAAATCTCCAAATCTGATTTTCTTTAAACCTTAATTAATCAAATTTGCAAGTGGAAATAAATCAAGAAACAAATCAAGTTTCTAATTGCTCCATTTCTAGAGAAATAAACAAATTTCAGTGAACCCTCCTGGTCCTATATCTTGTAAGTGAGAAAGAACCATTCCACAAGCCACACTGGTTTATATCAGTATACTTGATATAACCATTGACATTAACATGAAATCACATCAAACTATTTGTTCATAGGTTCATTATGAGAGTAAGAGGCAAACTCTAACACAAATAACATCCATATATATCAGTTATGAATTGACTTCTGATAATACACTAAGAAATCAATATGAGCTCAAAACAGAGAAAATTTACCTGCATTAATGGAGATTTTTCTACAAAGGCTTAGAAGGTGTGTCTTTAGAAACGAATTGCTCTGGTTCACAACAAAATAAAATGAATTCATCGATGAAAACAAATTAGAAGAATAAAAGGAGATACTGAACATTCTAATTATAAATAGCAGATCGTTATCTGATATAAAATATTTGCTAAATTTAGGGCTCATCAAAGTAGACCGGTGTGGAGGCGCAACTAGAGGGAAGGCGGAGTGAAGCCAAAGGCGGCGTAGAGGTGCAAAAACAGAGGAGGCGGAGGCATAGCCGGAGAGTAGGCTAAGAAAAATATTCAACTAATCATCAGGAAAACCTGCAGAAACATTTAAGCCAAAAATTAAGCAAAGCAAATCCAAATTTATTGTGTCGTAGCGTTTTAATTACCACGTAGTTTAAGAAAAATATTCAACTAATCATCAATAGCATCCTTTAACTTTGAGTAAAATAGTGGAACAAAAGAAAAAGCATCAGGTACACGTAATTTGTGATTATTGAATATTACATAATCACAGACTGCAAAAAGCGAAAAAGAATTACATAATTAATTTCATTGCAGGTAAAGAAGGTCAAGCCTCATGTCCTTCTTGGTTTATCTGGAGTTGGAGGTATATTCAATGAGCAAGTGCTTACTACTTTCACTATGATTATCCCAAGTTCAACATCTTATTTCTCTGTAGGTGTATAATTTTAAACTCTAATCTTTTAGATACATCTTTCATACGAATCAGCAGGAAAACAATGCAATCAGCAGGAAAATAAAGAATATACAAACAATCTAAGCCAAACTTTATCAGGATTTAAGATCCATCTAGATTAATAAGCGATTCAATATACAATTAGCTTCAGGCCTATCCATATTAATTTCAATAATTCCTGTCAAATAAACACCAAATGTACCTGACAGATTGAGACCATTAGCATAGAACCAGCATCGTGAGCGAAGGAGAGCTGAAACAACGCAGAGGAGCAAAAATCGCTAATCTTAGGGCTCGATTAGTAAATATGTGTGGAGCAACGAGCAGAGGGCGCACAGGTGTGTAGCTGGAGTAGGAGTCGGAGCCGGAGCCGGAGCCGGAGTCGCAAACTGAGGCGGTGGCGGAGTGAAGACAAAGGAGTGGGAGATCGAAAGTAGAGAGAAAGAGACTGTGGAATAAGCCGCAAACTGGCCTGTGGAATCCCTTATAATTAATAATACTACTTCTTTTTTTATTTCTACCATCTAAATTTTATTTGTTAAAAAGAGTTAATTGCTTCTTTAATTTGTGTTTAAACATATTTATTTTTATCTTTAATTTCCAAAAAATTAAGATTAATAAACAACATTAGACATATTGAGCGACACTGTTAATGACCAGCGTGCTTATGTCACAAATTCAGCGACACATACAGTGTCTTGTATATAAATGTCACAAAATCAGCGACACATGTAGCGACATGTGTGTATATGTCACAACTTTAGAGACACACATTGTGACTTGAATATAAAGGTCACAGAATCAGCGACACACTTAGTGACATGTGTGTGTATGTTGCAAATTCAGCGACACATATAGTGTCCTATATATGAATGTCACAAAATCAGTAACGTGTATAACAACTTGTGACTTTATGTCACAAAATCAACGACATGTATAGTGACTTGTGCATGGATGTTACTAAAAGTAGTGACATAGGTAACGACGTTGATGACATCTTCGTCCCAAAACATGTCTCTAATGTTAACACTAATTTGTGACATTTAAATACAGATCACTAAACATGTCGCTGAATGAGGTTTTTTTTGTAGTGTGCTGATTTCTTTTAGATAGTTGACGTATACGAAAGGGTTAATTTTGGTTAGGTTTTAAAGTGATTTGAATTTATGTATTCATGTACTTTGTAGGATAAATTGTGCAAAACTGTAACTGAAATTGGGTAATGGATAATTATACGTATCATATTTACAAAATTTATTTTTGTGGTTTAAAAACGCATTTTTGGGGATAATGTTTTCAAATTAAATGCTTAGGAAATCTCCATTGAAAAACCAGTTGTGTGTGATATAAAATAGGTAATTAATAACCAAAATTAACTTGAGTGATTCATTTTTATAATACCAATTTCTCGTCAAATTCAATCGGTCATCTGGATTTTTTAATCCGTAAATATTCATTTTTGTAAACTTTTAAATGTGATTTTTAAAAGTGTGATCTGTAAAACAAACTTCGACTCAAAATATTTAATTTATTCACCTCATATGTTTATAAAAGAAATAAATCACGTAATAAAACATTTTAGCTTTTAAAAAAAAACACATTTAAAAACTTATAAGTTACCTATATTAAAAAGAATAAAATTATGAAAAAAAATAAATTAATTTGTGGGCCAAATATGAAACAAAATCATTCAAGTAGTAATAAAAGCTTCACCAAAAGTATTAATTAAAACCATAACGTAGTTGGTGGGTGTTATGTCTCCATCTTCCCATTTTAGTGCAAATTTTCAATTACAAATTAGACCAAATCGACCATACATGGAAAACAACAAACGCATACATGATTGTATTTGTGTTTCATAATTTTCTTTTTTGAAACCAACCACTTTTGTGACGGAAATGGTACATTTATCGTGACCTTAAAGTTTGTACTTTTTTTATCGATTGAAATGGATAAACAGTTTGATCAATGTTCATTCTCTTGATTTCATTGTCAAATATCGAATTTGATGAGCGATTGTTTGAGATTTTCTCTTGATGATGATTCTCAACGTGCTTACTTTTATGTGTTATGTCTATAGACTCAAGTTCCATGTAGTCCTGTAATCCATATTAGATATACATGTTTATTACAATCAAATATTCTATTCCATCCAAAAGTGTAATATCTACATGTTCAAAAGTGTATTACTATTGACCTATTAAGTATCCGTCGATCTCGATTACACCTCAATGTATTTTAATAATTGTGTTTAATTTAAAATTACACAAATGATATATATGTGACTTGATCCTTAAAAATAATGTGAGTGATCATTCAATTATATGACCAGTCACATAAATGTATATAATAATTCACATGATATATAGATTTAGGTTCAACTGAGTACCACTTATTATGCAACGCACCAGATCAATGTATCACACTTAAAAATAATTTTTTTCATAAACATATTTTAATTAACATTACAAAGATGATATATAAATTTTACACGCATTCACACTTCTAAGTGGATGAAATCATGCATTACATAATTGTACGTTCACGTACATACAAAATTATGTAAGAGTGCGTTCACATCATTTTTAAGGAGTTAGGAGATGTGAATGTATATGAAATATACATATCATCTTTATAATGTTGATTAAAACATGATTCGTGTGAGTACCAGTTCTTTGCAGTCTTGCAGAGTACCAAATGTACCAAAAGATTAAAAACATTTCTTTAAAATTTTTTCACAATCTTGTTTAAATTAGCAATGCATGACTATTTGTAAAAAAGCACACATGTGAGCGCACAAACGTTCATGTGTGAACATGCAATCCAAAAGTTTCTCTTTTTCTTTTTTACTCTTTTTCATATTCATGTGAATACAAGTAAAGGCTATTGGTAAAAAAAATAACACATATTCACAACTTTTCACTCCTTAAAACTCGTGTGAACATGAAAAAGTATATGTTCACATACGTTTACAACAGTACAACTCACGTGAAATGTACTTTTCACATAGTTCTAGTGTGTGTTTGTGGTGATTTTTTGCAAGTAGTCTTGTATTATTAATTGTAACATTATTATATAAGAAATTAAAAATGTTATTAAGGTTGATACCTTGGTAGTTCGCAAAAGATGTGGTACGCATTTGAACATATCTGTGTATGTATATAGAATGAGAATCATTTAATAAGTAGGTACCGTAAACGTAAAAGAAAATTGACACATCAACATCATTTAAAACATATGAATGTTACATACATATGACTTATTTATATAGTTTGAATATAATCAATTTAATGAATCTTGTGTATATTAGAATCTGTGAATGCAATGAAACCAATATACACACACACAAATGGTGGATCCAAGAATGTTTTTAATTGGGGTCGAAATTTAACATAGTCCAAGTCGAAGTGCCAAACACTCCAAAAATAAATCAATCATACAAAAACAAGGCAACAAATATACGTTAAATAGGTAACAAACTATGAGGTTTTGTATATTTTCTTAGAGAAAGAGAGGTCATAAGAAAACATAAACATATTAGATAAATGCGTTTTATTAGTTAATTAAGTAAATACTGGATAAAACATAAGAGATCCATACAAAAACTTACTAAAATGTTAAAAGAAAATAAATACGTGTGAAAACAAAACCAAAAACTACCTTTCTTTTGCATAGAATTTTGATTTGTATAGAAAGTACGTGAGAATAGTTGACTATTATATTTAATGTTTATTGACCATTTTAATTCGATATCGACGTGTACTATTGGACGGACATAAATTAATTGGTTGAATTTAAATCAGACAATCTTGTTGAATACGAACTCAATGTTAGTGGTGCTTTTAGTTTGCTATTACGGCGTCGATTGGTAGCTATCACTATTTTGGACCGGTTTGTTAGAAAAAAGCTGGATGGAGATTTTTTGGCTTTATTAAGTTTGAATCGGTTTTTCATTGTTTGATAGATAGATTTTGATTTTCATTAAACCATCACAAACATTCTCTCTATAAAACCCTCTCTTTTTCATTTGAAAACTGTTAAAATGATAACATATTTGTGCAGGTTAATTGTGTTAGTATGGATGTTAAAATAATTCTTGGGCTGGGCTTACTACTGAGTTAATTGCAATGATAGGCTTGCATTTGGACTTGAGGTAGTTTGCTCCTCATTTGTTCTGTGGGCCGATAAGGGTGTTACCCTATTCCCCTAGCTATGATTTGCTTTATGCTATATATATATATATATATATATATATATATATATATATATATATATATATATATATATATATATATATATATATATATATATATATATATAGAATATGGTTCGAGAGAGTACCACCGTTATGCAGCGCACCAGAAGGTACCACGTTTAAAAAAACTTTTTAAAATTTTTTTTTTCATAAACATGTTTTAATTAACATTATGAAGATCATATGTAAATTTCACATGCATTCACATCTCCTAGCTCCTAAAAAATGATGTGAACGCACACTTACATAATTTTGAAGACATGTGAACGTGCATTTATGTGATTCGTGTTTTCATCCACTTAGAGTGTTCGGATTTGCGTGAAATTCACATATGATCTGTGTAATGTTAATTACAACATGTTCATGAAAAAAAATTTCAAAAAAATTACTTTTAAGGGAGGTACCTTCTGGTGCGCTGCATTAGAGGTGGTACTCACTTGAACCTAAATCTCTATATATATATATATATATATATATATATATATATATATATATATATATATATATATATATATATATATATATATATATATAGTGTTTCTGCTATATATATGGCTAGGTGTGCAGGTACGCATACATCTTGGAGTTTTACTTATTTCGTACATCTTCCCTCTAGAGCTAGGTTTTTTGTTAGTTTTCATCCGGTGTATTGGTTGTTAAAACTTCCGCTGTTTTAGTTGTAAGAGTGGATGGAATTCGTCTATCGATGAAGTTCCATTGAGTGTTGAGTGTGAGGGTCTTCATCGGTTGATGGAGATCCGTCAATCTTTGTAGAGAGGTTTAAGTTGTAATTTTAGGTAATGGTCTATGACCGGTTGTTTCTAGGATTTTTTGGTTAATGGAAAATAATAGTTTTGTTGAGTTCTTGGTTCTCTCATAGTCTGTTACAATTTCTTCATGGTATCAAAGTGCCAAATTCTTTCAGTGTCAGTTTTGTGTATCATATCGTTTTGTTGGGGTTTTTTTTCGAGTTAAGTTTTCTGGTTTGTGGTTCTTTGGCCTTATCAGGTTTGGGACTCGATTTTATATTCCATATGTGCATCTCTTCTGTAAAGGGTTTCAGTTCTGTGAAGGGTGTTAGGGTTTTTGAACGCTGATGGATTATTCAATTATACTATGATTTACCGGTTGTTCACCTTTTTTATTTGCCCAAATGACTATTATTCTATCCCTTTTGTTCAAAACCCCTCTCCAAGAGCCTCTCGTAGTCAGATTAGATGGATTGAAACAAGGGAAATCTCCATGGGTTCTAAAATCTATCGGCGCCACCATGTTCATAGTCACAATTCAATATTCTTGGATCTTTCGCTGTTGATGTCATTGAAAATCATTGTGGAGTACTCTGTAAGTAATTTTTAACTTTCTTGTGGTGTAGCAAGTTCTTGCTTGTGGGCGTTTCTGTGCTGACAGGAATCAACTAACCCCACAAGTCATACTTGGCCTATAGGCAAGATTTCTTGATTAGTGTTCGTGTATTGCTTCTGCTGTTTGAATTCTATCGTATGTGGGGTTGTCAATAGGCTTGATCGGACGTTTGAACGTCTTGGAATCCTGCCGTTAAAATTGGCCCTCTGCTAGTGTGATGTGTGTGTTGAGTTTTTTTAATTGTGTTTTTTTGTTTTTGCTTAACTGGTGTTGTACTGTTTGTATGCTTGGTGATTATAATCTATTTTTTTTATATTCGAAATGGATGATCAAGGTGATACCTTAATTAGAATCTTGATAGTTGTGTTTGTATTGACCTGTTATTAAAGTGCTCTATTCATTGGGATTGGCCTACTCTGGTTTATGGTTGTTGATGTTGATTTGTTGAAATTAATTGATATGGAGGGTCAAGATAACACTTTGGTTTGCAAACTTGATTTTAACCACATTTTTAAAATTAATTGATATGGAGGGTCAAGAAATTATGGTTGTGGTACGCTTATTTGGTATTCTTTGGTGGATCTTCTCAAAAGTTGTTGGTTAGAGTTTGTTTTTTTTTTTTTCTTTCTAAACCTCAAATTAGCTTCGTGTTTATTCTGAATGCGTGTTCTTGGACGTTTTTTGTTGATATTAGAAATGGTTGTGATGTTTATAAAGTGATGTGTTGATGATTTTTGAATTTTGATATATGATCTTGACTGTTTTTTTCTCTTAGGAAATTTAAGGTTGTTTTGAGTATAAATTTGCTAAAAAGAATTTTTATGACAAGTTTTCATATAGCCATTAGCTCACACAAAAAGAACTGAATGAATTCAATTTATAAGTCATATGTGATGTTTGTTCTGCGTATTTGCTTTCTACGGCATCCAAGGGCTGAATCACAATTCTCTAATCCTCAAAAAAAGCCTGCAAGGGCTCTTGATGCAACCCTCCAAAAGTGTTTACTTCTGTTCTCTTGTTTTTTCGTTAGCATCTTGGGGTAGTCAATCAGTTTTGGTTGGAATTACTCAAGTGCATTTTTCAAAACTAAGTTGGCTACCTCAAAGTGTTGTGTTGTTGTGTGTCCTTGTAAGGATATGGCTTGGTCGTGTTATGTGGTTCCTAATTTGTTGGTTCTATCTCTCTTGAAACATTAGTTTCTATTTCTCAAGTGCATCTTTCAAAATTGTCGTGTTATTGGTGGAAAGTTCCAAAACCAACCTTTTCTGTGTCTTGTCCTTTTGTTTTTTTTTAAATCAAATATATTTTTAAAATTGTGCTCCAAAAATATATGTGTGTTTGGAGATGTTATGGGGTCTAGTAGTTATAGTAAGGGCTGGGTTGTTGATTCTGGTCCAAATTGTGACATGCCAAAGGGTTGTTTAATATGGTGGGTGTTTCTAGGTTGAATTCAACTGTGTCACATCAAAATGGAACTACTACTTAAGTGGTTAAAATTGTATATTTAAATTCACCTTGATTGGTGTGTTAACTGCATCTGAATGTTGTGTGAATTTGATGTCTGTGTATCATAGTTAATGCATGTGGTTTGTATGTTTGTTTTTTGATGGTTCAAACTTTTATTCTCTGGACTTGAAGTCAAAAATGACTGTGAAGACTAGTAGACAGTATGATGAGTTGTATCTTTCTGGAACCTGTAGTTCTTGTATAAAATGCTAAATGGCTATTGTGCACATTTAAGTGTTCATTCTTGTGATTTATGTCATATTAGACTTGGTCACCCTGGTGATCGTATTTTATTTGTTGAATGATACATTGTGTCTCAAAGATAATGGGTTAGAGGTTTTTTGTGAAACTTGTCATCTAGAGGAAGTCTTTGAAAATGTTAATGGTTCTTATGTCCCATTGAAATCTCTGGTTATTAATGTGGTTAAGGTGTTTAGAAGTGGTTATGGTAAAGAATTTGTAAATCATAAAATTGATTATTTCTGACCAAGGGTTGAAAAGTGTGTGCTAGTTAGTTTAAAAGTTGTACAGTCTTGAAAAGGGGTGTTCATTTTTTTTAGAGATATAAAAATTTTATGAAAATATTGTCTTTTATATCTTCTGGTTCTGGTTGGGTTAGTTCTCCCTCTTCTAAAAGAAAGTTAGGGGTTCCATGTAAATGTGTTGTTATTAGTTCTTGGTTGTATAACTAGTTCTTTGAAATATCAAAATCTGTTTCTGTTAAAAGTATTTGTTAAGCGTGGTTCAAGTAAGTATGGTTAATTGTTGTTATGATCAATAATTGGTAAACTGTTGTTCAAGTTAATTGGTTGTTAAGTCAAATGTCTTTGATGATAAAAGTGTCAACCGTATGTTTTTTAAACTGTCTCAATGTTTCAACCAATCAATCGTAAACAAATTGTTTTCTGATAGTTTTGTTAAAGAAACAATAAGAAAATCTGTTTTTCGAAAGCTTGGTGTTTATGTAGTTGTTGTGAAAGTTAACTGCAAGCTTGAAAAGGTTTTGAGTTACATTACCTTGTCTTTTTTGGTTCTGTTTATGTAGAAATGATACATGGGTATTAGTTGAGTTTCAAAAGGATAGAAACTCTTTCGGTAGTAAGTGGATATAGAAAATTAAATTCTAGTTAGTTGCCAAGGAGTATTGTCAAAAGGGAGTGGCTTGGTTTTAATGATTTTTTCCTTTCACCTGTTATAAACCATTGTAGAAAGTAAAAGAAGTTGACCTCTGTTTGTTAAAATAAAGGTTTTGTATTCATTGCCTTAAATCTTGCATGTGGTTGATCTAGTGATTCTAGAATTAATGTTAGTGAAATTAAAATTTTTAAACAATCCTTGAATTCTCAGTTTCAGGTTAGTGATTTGGTATCTGAAGTGTTCTTAGTTCTGTTGCTCCTGGTGTGTTTATGAGCTAAAAGCTAAAGTTTGATATCTTGAAAAAATAGGCTACAATTACATATTGAATTATTTGGATCAACAAAGTGTTAAAAGAATTTAACTTTTAGTTATCGTTCTTCTAAAATTCATATGGGTTGCAAAGCTGCTAATATTGTTGTTGATTTTTTCCTAAAGATTTCTGTCCAACGATGTGATGATTAAAGTGGTCCGTGGACGTTGTGGCTACTTGCTTAATATTGAATAGTGGTGATCGACTTCTTTAGCTGCTAGCCCGATTCAACGTATTGGGATGCTATATTGCCCAGCTATGCTCCTTTTATTCGTTGCTTAACATCACGACTGTGACGAGTAACTAGTGTGCTCTAGGAGAGCATTTTGGTTTATTTTCAAGTATTTATATATTGTCTCATTGTTGAGTGACCCAGAAGAGCAGGTATCTAAATAAATTATAAACTCTTTTCACAATTAACTTGAAGGGGGGTGTTAAAATGATAACATATTTGTGCAAGTTAATTGTGTTAGTATGGATGTTAAAATAATTCTTGGGCTAAGCTTACTACTGAGTTAATTGCAATTGATGGGCTTGCGTTTGGACTTGAGGTAGTTTGCTCCTCTTTTGTTCTGTGGGCCGGTAAGTGTGTTACCCTAGGCCCCTAGCTATGATTTGCTTTATGCTGTGTCTGTGTGTGTGTGTGTGTGTGTATATATATATATATATATATATATATATATATATATATATATATATATATATATATATTGTGTTTCTGCTATATATGTGACTAGGTGTGCAGGTATGCATACATCTTGGAGTTTTACTTATTTCGTTCATCTTCTCTCTAGAGCTAGGTTTTTTTTTAGTTTTCATTCGGTGTATTGGTTGTTAAAACTTCCGTTGTTTTAGTTGTAAGAGTAAATGGAATTCATCTATTGATGAAGTTCCATTAAGTGTTGCGTGTGAGGGTCTTCATCGGTTGATGTTGATTCGTCAATCTATGTAGATAGGTATAAGTTGTAATTTTAGGTAGTGGTCTATGACCGGTTGTTTCTAAGTTTTTTTGGTTAATGGAAAATAATAGTTTTGTTGAGTTCTTGGTTCTCTCATAGTCAGTTACAATTTCTTCAAAAACGAAAACGCAATCTGAAACATCAAAATGGAGTTTTCAATAGAAAGTTTATATATTGAAAATTAAAAACTGAAAACATCTAAAAGTAGTGGATCTGAACGCGTTTTCTAGAAACCCTTGTTTTCGACGAAAATTTTTATCGAAAATAGGCTCACCTATAATTAAAAATGGTAATGATTAAATTATTCAATATGGTAATGCCAATTTAAAATTTTAGCCGTACCTTTTCATATTTTATTAACATGAATTTTAAGTTTATGATTAATTTTTAGGGAAAATGACATCAAATAGCTCTGAATTTTCGACGTTGTACACATTTATGTAGTGAACTTTTTTTGTGTACATTTGGTAGTCAAAGTTTCAAAATTGTTCCAGTTTGGTAGTTGGCGTGCCTGTTAACCGGTTGCTTCCGGTCTCGATGCCTACGTGGACAATTTTTTTATGACGTGACTACCCGTTTTTATATTATACCCGGTTTTTATCTACGTGGCAACCTGTTTTTTAAAATGATCCGGTTGGAAACACGGGTCGTTTTTCATACGATCGATCCACTTTACGGTTATAATCGGGTAATAAAACCGGGTGATTTTAAAAAACGGGTTGCCACTTAGATAAAACCGGGTATAATATAAAAACGGATAGCCACGTCATTAAAAAATTGTCCACGTAGGCTTCGAAACCGGAAGCAACCGGTTAACAGGTACGACAACTAACAAATTGGAACAATTTTGAAACTTTAACTACCAAATGTGCACAAAAAAAGTTCACTACATAAATGTGTACAAAGTCGAAAGTTCAGAACTATTTGATGTCATTTTTCCTAATTATATATATATATACATTTACCAAGATATAAATTACTATTCATAACCTATTCATCCTATTACTTATTTATTTATTTTTTGTTTTTTGTTTTTTGTTTTTTGTTTTTTGCTTTTAAGATTTTATGTTTTTTCATATAATTTATATATCATTTATTTTAATATTAAATAAAATATAATTCTATATTGAGAAAATTTCGTAAAAAACCATCAAACTACAATGTTTTTTTCGATTAAGTCCCCCAATCAATTTTTTTGTCTGATAAATCCCTTAACTAAATAAAAATCACGAATTTGGTGTTTTTTTAAGAAAAGTTACCGGTGACCTGTTGAGCAGGTTACAATTGCTGACGTGGATTTTATAAATCTATGATTTTTTTCGATTAAGTCCCCCAACTAAATTATTTTGTCTTATAAATCTCTTAACTAAATTATTTTGTCTTATTAAATCCCTCAACTAATTTTTTTGCCACATAAATCTCTTATCTTGATAAAACTCATGTTATTTGTTGTTTTATCAATTTAAGTGATTGTTCAATTGACACTCACGTTACACATACGTGGATGCAAAACGATCATTTTTATTGTTTAAAATTTAGTCGGGATGAACTAGTTAAATATATTTAAAAATTGTGGTCTAGACAAACATAGGATAATTATAATCATAATTTATGTTTTTATATCAAACCAACTTATGTTACCCGGAATAACGGACTTTTAAAAAAATTTATTATTTTCAAACAACCATCGTCGTTTTGAAAAAAATATTATTTTCAAACCAACTTATTTGGTCTACACAAACATGACATGCCCTGTCATCAAAATAAACATCGTCGTTTTTAAAAGTTTAAAAAAATTTCATTTTATTTTATCGAGAATTTGAAAGATTTAAGTAGTTCGGGGACTTATCAGGAAAAAAATGAAATGGGGACTTAATCGAAAAATTTTTTATACTTTGATGGTTTCTGTAAAATAGATTTAAGCATGTTAACCTGTTATCACCGGTTAACGGACCAATTTAAAAGGTTTAAGCAGTTTGGGGACTTATCAGAAATAAAAAAATGAAATGGGGATTTAATCGAAAATTTTTTGTACTTTGATGGTTTTTTGCATAATTTTCCCTTCTATATTACATCTTATTTATTACTAATTTAATTTGATATTTAAATATTATAGTTTTACATTTAATACAAACTTCAATTTAAAGTCATTTTCAAATGTTGTTATTTTATTTAATCCAATTTTAAATTTACTTAATATTAACTATTGTTTTGAAATTTTTTTAATATTTTGATTTCTTTCTATTTTGATAGATTCTTATAAATTAAGTATAGTGAAATTATTTTCTTTCTATTTTTTTCTATACAAGAAAATATATAAAAATAATTACATTTATCAACATGATGAATCACTTTTCATTAATAACATATTCATCCTTTTTTTTGTTTTTAAGATTTTGTATTTTTCCTATATAGTTTATTTATTAATTAAATAAAAATATAATTCTATATTATATCTTATTTAATCTAATATTTAAATATTAGAATTTTACATTTAATACAAATTCCATTCAAAGTCATTTTTAAACATAGTTATTCTATTTAATCTGATTTAAAATTTACGTAATGTTAACTGTTATTTTTTTTTTATATTTTGATTTCTTGCTCTTTTTATATATTTTTATAAAATAAATAATTTTAAACATAATTTTTACTACATGTAAAGTATAGTGAAATTATTTACTTTTAAATATTTTTTCTTGTATAAAGAAATATATAATCATTATTATCATAAAACATATTGTATATAATCAAACTTTTTTTTAACAGAAAACACATACATCTCTAATCTTACTTTTAAATTTACACCTTTATATATATTATCCAATATTAGTTACCATTCTTAATCTGTTTGATACATAACACTATTCATAAATTAAATAATTATTTTTATATATATTATTTTTTAAATATTTTTATTATTGTAATTGTTGTTTTAATTATCATCTTTATTGTTAAATTGTTTATATTTATAAACCTAGAACTAAATGAGAAGTTATATAAATATCGAGAAATGTGAGAAGCACGGTGATCCATTTTTACGTACTGATTCATCATTTTTATTGTATAAATAATAAATCATAAATTACAGACTAAGTATGTTTTAAGTTAATTCATTAGTTTTTTAATTTATAAATTTGAATCATAAATTGAAAATAAGTGAATGTATGTATGTCTGCATGCATGTAATTTGCTCAATATTTTTTCTTGTATTATTTTCCTTGTAAGTTTTAGCACAATGAATGTATAATATATTTAGAATTTGTTTAAAAAAATCTAAAAACTAACAATTGACCCTTTTAAATAGTAATATTGAATTGATATGTGACTAAAGATGTGATTAACTTTGATTGATAATTATATTTTAAATTTTTTATTTTTTATATTTCAACATAATTAATTTGTTTGTTAATGATTCATATACCCGCCGCAAAGCGCGGGGTATATTACTCGTTTTTAACATTAACTACTTATGTCATCAAACTTTTAGAGAATATAAAAAATAACTACTATATATATATAGGTTCAAAAGAGTCTCTTTAAAAATCCAGTGTACCAAGGGTACCCAGCTAAAGCCACAACATTAAATAAATCAATGGTTGTGATCAAAAAATAAAATTCAATGTGCGTCCCTTTTTTTTAGCTGGAAGGGTATTTTCGTAATTACAGTGATCATTCACATACATATAAAATGATCATTCACATTACTTATTTGATCATTCACATTACTTAATTATTCATTCACAACACTTATTTGATTATTCACAAGAATTATTTGACTATTTATAATTCTTTTACACTTATTTGACTATTTACACTTCTTGTATAATTATTTGATCATTTACATTACTTAAATGATTATTCACATTACTTAATTGACCATTCACATTACTTAAATGATCATTCACATTACTTAAATGACCATTCACATTACTTAAATGACCATTCACATTACTTAAATGATCATTCACATTACTTATTTGATCATTCATATTACATAATTGTTCATTCACAACACTTATTTGATCATTCACAAGAATTATTTGACTATTTACAATTTTTTTTACACTTATTTGATCATTCATAATAATTATTTGTTGGGAAATAGTTTAAGTATACTCAAGCTGTTAGTTAGACTTCTCATACTGTTAGTAGAATTTCTGTGTAAGTACAAAGTTCATGCTGCTAGTTGAAGAAACTCGAGCTGCCAGTATAAAAGTTCAAGCTGCCAGAGCAAAATAACTCAAGCTGCTCAGTTCATGCTGACCAAGATTCAAGCTGCTCAACAAGTTTCTAAACAGAATGTTGTGATTTTCAGGGAAGATATCTACAAGAAGATTCCAGCATATTCCTATCAAGAAGAAGCAAGTCCTTCAAGGAAAACACGTCCATAAAGCAATTTAAATAGACAGAAGATGTATAGAGATATACGCATGAATAAGGTTTTCTGCATATTTTGAGTCTGTAATTGCTTTATTGTTCAAGTTTCTTTAAGCCTCTAAGGTTGTTAAACCTAAGAACAGTTTGTGTTTCTCGTAATCAAAACAGATTAGAGGTGATTGTAATCAGTGAATTCAGCAATACAAAACAGTCTTGAATACTCTTATGTTTTTATGCCTATTATTGATTCTGAAAGTTTTTGTCAAAATATTAAGTGTTTTTCCGCACAAACTTCTTATTAAACTTTGATTCAAGCAAGATTATTGATTTTATACTCTGATAAATTCAAATCAGTTAATCTTGGTTATTCATAATTTTCATAAGTTGTAGATCCTGACAAGTGGTATCAGAAGCCACAGGTCGTTCTTTGTTTTTCAAAGTCGAAAACTTTCTTTCAATTTTTAATCTTTTCAATGGAATTTGAAAATAGCAGCAGTGGATCTGGGCAAGGACTCAAAGTGCCTATGCTCAAGCCCACTGAGTTTGAGATGTGGAAACTCAGGATTCAACAGCATATTCAATTCATTGATTATGCCATATGGGAAGCTGTTGAATTTCCCCTGCCAGTTGATCCAGAACTTGATGCTGAGGGAAAAAAACCAGTAAAAACTCCTCCCAAAAAACTGAACTGAAAGGAAGCAGAATGAATGAAGTGAAAAGCACTCACATTATTACAAATAGCCATTCCTAATGCTTAATCACATCCGTTTAAAAAGTTTATACTGCTCACTCTCTTTGGAATGCTAGGAAGAGGTTTGCTGGTATAGCAAGTACCAAGAGAAATCAAAGGACCTCTTGAAACAGCAGTTATGAAAACTTTCTCTGGTGGCAAGAATGAAAACCTCACTCAAATCTTTGACAGGTTCAACAAACTGATAAGTGAACTGGAAAGTGCAAGGGTCAATCTGGACTCAAGATGAGGTCAACAGAAAGTTTCTCAGATCTCTTGGAGAAAGAATGGACAGTCTATGCTGCCCAGTGGAGAACAAAAAGACACACTTGATGAGATAGAATTGGCTTATCTATAAAACAGTCTAAGAGTGTTTGAGACTGAAAATTGATGCTAAAAAAAGAAATCCTTTTCTTTAAATCACAACACTGCTCTTTTGTCCTGAAAAATATAACTGTGATTCTTTTCCGGTGGTGATGGCAATTCTGCTGAAAACTCATATGAAGCTTTTGTTGCCAATGATGGTACTTTGCTCTAACTGTTGAAGACTTGGAACAATCCATCCTGATGATCTTGAGAGATGGATTTAAAGTGGCAACATGCAATGCGACCAGAGAGCCAAAAAGATTCCTGAAAAGAACTGGAAGGACCAACTTTCAAGCCCAAACAGATGGCAAACCATCTTTTGATAAATCAAAAGTGGAATGCCTAATAAGCCATAAGCTTGGTTACTTTGCCAGAGGAATGTAAGATCTCAGGTCAACCCTCAAGGACTTCACAGCCCATCCAGCTCTCATCAACAGCATTGTCTCTAAGAAGACAATGTGTTTGACTGGAGTGATCAGACCGGGGAAGAATTCCAAAATCAAGCACTGATGCAGAAACCTCAAATGTCTCCTCAATGAAACTACCATCTGAGGTAAATTCTAAACTCTGCTCTCAATCATGCAAAAAATATTGTTTTAAAAAGTACAGAGATCATATATGCGAGCATGTGCAAAAAACTCTAGCTAAAGATGGAAGCAAGGAGATATGAATATATGCAAGCCATAGAAGATCTGGAGAAAAACAGATCAATGGACTTAAGGATATGAGCTTCAAAGGGAGGGGTATGATAGAAAACTAATCATGAATGGGAAGAAAACCAGGAACTCAATAAGAAACATAACTCTTTGAATAAAAAAGGTTTAGAAGAAAACTGAACAGAAGGTGTGGTGTTAGAGGCTAATGAGAAACTTGAAATCTGTTAACATAGATTTAGGTAACTTCAAGTTAGCAAATCAAAAGCTTAGAACACCTAATGGAAGTTCAATTCAAAGATAGAGTCAAATCTCAGGTCAATCCTAAAGAAAGGAATAGGATAAAGAGCTCTCCACCTCCATATAATAAACAAGTAACATTCATCCAATGAGTGAAAGTTGCTGATAGATTGTCAATGAACCATTAGATGAGTCTATGACTATTGTAGATCCATATCCTTACAGCCAGTCCTGAACAAAGGAAGATAGAGTCAAAATAGAGGACTGTGACACAAACGAGTGCACCCATAGAAGTCAAAGTTCCCAGTAAGAAAGGAAAAAAGAAAGATGCGTGTCATGCAATGCTACTCCACAAGTTTCTGTACATTCTAACGTAACACTGCATCTTCATCAAAAGGAACTAAAAAGAGGTAAAAACTGTTTCTATCTGCACATGCCAAAAGCATGGTGTTCAAAAGTTTCCTAAACAACAGCAGGTAAGAGGAAAACCGAGAAACACAGAAACCAGAAATTGACAGGGAAAAGTCTGGTGTTCAATTCAAAACTGTCAAAAAGATGCTATCACTGTGGAAGGAAGAATCACTTAGCTAAGGATGTTTTTACAAACCAGCTGTTGCAAACCGCCTGTGCATCACACCAAAATCAAATCCTAAACAGCGCAAAGCCCTCAAAAAGTTGTGAACCTTTCCACAGCAGCCCCAGAGAGCAGTTGATCACAGATTCTCAAAAAGTTAATAATAAAACAGTTCCACACATCAAAAACAAGTTTTGGCAAAGCCTAAATCAAGTTTTAAACAAATATGGTTGTGTCAAGGACAAATCTTGTTGCTCAAAACGGCTAATGCCAAAAGACTCAGACTGCTAAGTTCAAAAATCTGATGCTGGTAGTGCAAAAAAGTGAAACTGTTAGCACTACAACACAGCTCAAGCTGCTGGGCACCAAACGGAGCTGTGCTAGTGAATCATCTGAGACTGTCAGAAGGAAAAGATGATCAAAATATTGGATAACCTCATATCATCACTAAATACTCTCCAAAAGACTCCATAGTAGATCTCACCAATAACCAAAGAAGTCAAAAAAAAGTTTTTTTTATTCAATGTACCAAGGCCAACCCAAAACCCATTTGGTTTGGGGTTTACTCCACTACTAAACTAGCGTTATTTGTGCAGGGCAACCACAGTGTCTCCTCATAGGACAAGATGGCATCTGGACAGTGGATGCTCTAGCACATGACAGGCAATTCTGAATGCTTGTCGGAATTTCAACGGATTTGAGGAGGTTTTGTTGCGTTTGGAGGGCCAAACTCAAAAGGGAGTGTAAGTTACAGGTATAAAGCTACTGCTAAATGCAGGCAAACATGACATTCCATGATGTTTTGTATGTTGAACAGCTTAAGTACAATTTATTGCAGTGTCTCTCAAATCTGTGACAAACCAAAAACATTGTTCTGTTCACAGATTCTGAGCATTGTTCTTTTCAAAGATTTCAAAATTCCTGAAAACTCTGTTTTACTTACTAAACACAAGAAAGGGACCAATGTTTACTGCCTAGACACAGCTCTTTTGACTAAATCAACAATACTTTAAGATGTTTAATATCCAAAGCATCATCAAATGAGTCTGCTCTTTGGCATAGAAGGATTGTGTCACCATGAACTTCAAGTCCATGAATGATTTGGGTTTAAAACGAAATCTGGAACGAGGTTACCACAAAAAGGAGTTCATTTGCGATGATCATTGTTGTAGCATGCCTTTAAAGGTAAGCAAACATAAAACTTTCTCATAAGGCCAAAAGAAGTAAATCAATCTCATCTGTCTTCAGCTGTAACATATGGATCTATTTGGTCCAACATCTGTTTACGTTTGAATAAAAGGGCCCATTACTGTTTAGTCATTGTTGATGATTTCACCAGGATTACTTGGTTTACTTTTTAGGTCAAAGATGAAACTGCTGAGCTGTTGTTAGTCTTTTATCCTTAAGATAGAAAAACCCAATCCAATTCCAACGTTAAGTGATAAGATCAGCACATGGAACTGAATTATAAATCAAATCTAAACAGTTTCTGTGGTCCAAAGGTATTGCCAGACAATATAGTGCCACCAAGAACACCACAGCAACAACTGGTGTTTGTAGCTGAAAGAAAGATAATAGAACATTAATTGAGGTCTTTGCTAGAAACAATGTAGTGCATTCTAATCTGCCTATGACTTCTCTGGGGCACGAAGAAGCTGTTAATACAGCCTGTTATGTCTAAATAGGGTTCAAGTTGTTCAATCACAAGGAAAACCAAACTCCCTATGAGCTATTCCACAACAGAAGTTCCCCTAATAGCTTTCTTCAAGCCTTTTGGATTCCCCTATGTAACTATTCTTCACACAAGACTCACTTGGGAAGTTTGAGAGTAAGGATGAAGAAGGATTTTTGTAGGATACTCAATCAAAGCAAGCCTTATAGAGTATTACAACAGAGTGTCTAAAAATTGAAAGAAAGTGCCAATGTTGAATTTAATTGAAAATACTGCTAACAATCAAAGGCCACTGGTCCGATTTGGTTATTTGATTTAGATTCTCTAAACAACTTCTCTGAGCTTGCCTGAGTTTACTGCAGCAAAGCTGATGCATACGGGTTGAAGCTGCTAAACACACATTTCTCTCTGCTGCCAATACAATTTCTCATGCTGTTGGCACAAAGTTTTCAGACTGCTGCCGATTCAACAAGTTGGATGACTTCCACCACTCTACCACTTTGTCCATGTGATCCTCCAGGTCCTTGAGCACTAAACATGATGCAAATCAAGACACTGAAGTGCCATTTCCAAGTCCTGACAGCACAGCTCAAACACAAAAAGAAAACAGCTCCAGTTTCTAGGCTCGCAGTCCCAAACAGCTTCTCAAGCTGTTAGCCTAGAAAACTCAAACTGTTCCAGAAACTGAACCATTCACTGGTTCTTCTATGGAGATGACACAAACTTGGCAACTCCTTCCAAACAGAGAGAGAGCCCACACTAAGAGTTCATAAGTATCACCCTCTCAATCAAACATACTGGGGATCCAAGCACTCTCTGTTCAAACAAGGAAGATGGTCCACAATGAGACTGCTTGTTGCTCAACAAGCCGTTCCAGGAATTCAGCCTAGCTGCTTTTGAACCATGCCTGTTTCATGTCTCAACTAGCACCCAAAACGGCATCAGAAGCACTAAAAGATTCATCCTGGATTGAAGTCTATGCACAGAAGAGCTTTTACAGTTTAAAATTCAGAATGTATGGACTCTGGTGGATCTCCTAAAGGTAAGAGCGGCAATAGGTACAAGGTGGGTGTTCAGGAAACAAGACGGATGTGAGAGAGGGAATCTCATCAAGAACAAGCCAAGACTCGTAGCACAAGGGTGTTACACTCAAGAGAAGAATAGATTATGATGATGTCTTTGCTCCAGTAGCAAGAATTGAAGCCATCAGACTATTTCTAGCATATGCAAGTTCAAAGGCTTTATAAGTGTATCACATGGCTGTTAAGTCGCTTTCTTGTATGGGACCATATTGAAGAGGACGTGTTATGTGTGTCAACCTCCTGGTTTTTGAAGACTACAAGTATCCGACAGGTGTTTTGTAAAAGCTAGACAAAGCTCTCTATGGTTTTCACCAAGCCCCCAGAGCATGGTATGACACACTGTCATCATATCTTCTACAGAAGGATTCAAGAGAGGCACTCTGGACAAAAACACTTTCACTAAAATCCATCAAAGATGAGATTCTTCTTGTCCATGACTAGTTTGATGACATCATTTTTGGCTCAACTAATGATAAGTTGTGCAAAGATTTTGAGGCCCTAATGCACCAAAAGTTTCAAATGAGTTCAATGGGGGAACTCACATTCTTTCTAGGGCCTGCAGGTCAAACAGAAGCCTACTGGTTCTATTATACGTCAATTCAAAGTGTCAAAGACATCTGGAAAAGTTGGCACTCTCAAGACATAAAGGTTGCAAGCACTCCAATGGATCCTCATAAACAGCTTCATACAGACAAAGACGGCATAGATGGTGGACATCATATACAGATCCCTTATAGGATCTCTCATGTATCTAAACATCTTCTAGACCTGATTAAATGTGCTGTCTGTGTGTGTGCCAGGTTTCAATGTTCACCAAAGGGATTCTCACTTGGTTGTTGTTTAGAGCGACATTTTCAGATACCTTAAAGGGCCAACCACATTTACGAGGCTCTGGTTATCTCCAAAGACTTTCTTTGAACTAATGCCCTATTCTGACAGTGACTATGGTGGTTTGCAACATTGACAGAAATCCTCCACAACTGGTGGATGTCAATACTTAGGAGCAAGACTGGTCTTTGGCACTGCAGCGAAACCCAAACAAATGTCTCCAATCATCCACTGATGAAGCCGAATGTAAGCAGCTGCAAGCTGCGCTGACTCCCGTGTTAATTGTGGATTCACAATCAGCTAGACGGACCTTATGGTATGAATTTCTTATCCCCTCCTATTATTATTGTCAATTCAAGTTGCCATTAGCACTGTGCAAAACCCAGTGACGAATTCCAAACCAAGCACTCATAGTAAATCAGGGATTTCACTTTCATCAGAGAATTGTAATGAAAAGCAAGTTAATCCAAGTTCCCACAAATCCTATGCTGATCCGCTAGGATGCATCTATTTTACAAAACCTTTTGATGTAGGAAGGTTCCCTTTCCTAATATCAAATTGCGTTATGGTAAACATGGATTAGACTTGATTTTATTATACAACTCAATATGCTAATTTAAGGGGGAGACACTGTTCCATTGAAAATTGACAAAATTTACACTTAACACGTGAGTTTTTCCATGCTGCCTAGTTCATTTCTCGGCTGCTAGTATTTCATTGATCGTCAAAGTGTGCGGGTATTTATGTAATTTCCCAATGTGTGAGCGGGGGACCTAACCTTTTCGAAACCTTTAAGTCCCAGGTTTCGTTCAGTTGTAACTACCAGTTACATATTCTTCTTCCACGGCCTTCTGTTTCCTCTGAACGATATACAACCATTTTTTCAAACCCTAAAACCCCAAAACCGTCGTTTCTTTGACCAATGCGAGTTCGTTAAAGAGCACACATGCCTCCCATACACCCTGACCACCACACTGACCTTGAACCTCTTCCCTTGCAGATATGGGACTTCCTCAGGCACTCCCATATACATATGCACTCAATTGACCCCACTACTATACATATCTCATATTGAGCAATTCTGATTCATCCATGTTCAAACCATCAAGGAGTGCCTCCTCTGCCTTCCAAATCGCATGGTACTTTACCTCAATATCACCGAGGAGTCCATCAGAAATCATGGCATCTTCAGATGCCACAGGTATAAAAGACCTATCTCTACTCGTACATTTGGTCTTCACCAATCATTGGATTAGGGTCCTGCTTTCTTTTACTTTCTTGATAAAGCCACATTTTTCTCCTAATGGAAATACCTTGTGCATATTCTTCAGCAATTGTTTAAGCCCCCAAAAGAATGGTTGGTCGCGAATTTTCTTCAACAATTATTGCACTGCTTAGTGTGTTTTCCTGGCCAACAGTTTAATTTTTCAAATATGATCTTTCAGGAAGTTAGGCATCATTCCTTGAAGCAGGGAAATTTTGATGTATCCTCGTTTTTGGCCCAATTATATTGCACCACACTTGCACTGCTTCAAATTTACATAAGAGGACTATGTTTCCCCTAGCCTCACTATCTTCAATCAAAGGCTGATACAGCCAATCGTGCACATTTTTGTTCGCATTGATGCTTCCATGCCCTCTGCCCACTGATGCACCTCATCACCGAAACAGAGGAGAGGGCCGAGCAGACACAACCTACATATTACTGCTTCAACCTCAGGCACCCCAACCCATCCTCATGTGATACAGATCTTCCCATCTGTACCTTTTGTACTAGCCCCACACGCCCACTACAATACTTTCTATCCAAAAGGCCCAAAGGGGCACGAGGAGCTCCTTCTCCTCCTCCACTTAGGACACGAGCCATACTATCCCTGTGCAGGAGGCTCCTTCTGCACAAAAATATCCAAAGGGAACCTTGAGGACACCCCCACCTCCTCTCAGGCGTGAAATCTCTTCTTGAGACTGTCATATGGGTCTGTGGCTGGCTGCACTACTGATGTCTCTGCCAAGAGGCACAGTCGCGGCCACATCTCTAGACCACACCCATGGCCAACAGCACGTGTGCCAAACACGACGCTGGGAAGTCCCCTAGTACCAAGCAAAAGAGGCGGCCGAGGGATTCCTCTTCTGTTTTGTTGTTAATGTCAGTTGATAGACCCCAAACACCCCTGGTGTTATCTGATCTGAGACTAGTTCTGCACTGATGCTCTTAACGGATCCAAAGCTGAAACCTGTTGGATAACAATGTTGGAAATACCAAATGTCCACTTGCTGCACAGGGGGACAATTCATGCCAACTCCACAGGCAGAAGCTGCTCACAATCAGACAACTG
Source organism: Centrapalus pauciflorus (assembly GCA_020465985.1). Lineage (NCBI taxonomy): Eukaryota > Viridiplantae > Streptophyta > Magnoliopsida > Asterales > Asteraceae > Centrapalus > Centrapalus pauciflorus. The sequence goes on along the minus strand of JAANYP010003618.1, from coordinate 227,148 downwards.
GCTATCTAACACAATAAGGTTTACTCTTTGTGGAAATAAGCATCAAACTAGGCTTTTGAAGCAGTTGATTCAAAACCAGTGACAAGGTTGTAGGTCCTTCCTGACCAAACACCAGTTGCATTCCACAAAAGGAGGGAGAATCAGGGAAGTTCCTTGAACCATCAAAGAGCTCCAACACCAACCAGGCTCAGCAGCATCACAAGCTCCCTCTTCTAGGCTATAGCGTCCAACAGCCCTTTCTCAGCATCGTTAGCCTGGAGAAACTCAAGCTGTTCTACCAGAGCACTGGAGTTGTTCTAGAGAGAAGGTATTCACCTCCATCCAGTTCAGTCCAAGCTACCTCTCTTCTGCTACACAAGATACAGGGCAAGGTATTTCTCATTGATGTCTCCCAAAGCACAAGTTTTCTTCCAGAAAAGCCCACGATGCCTTTGATGCTGAGCTTGCCCTATGAAAATTAGCAGAAGAACAAGAACGAATGCAGGCTCAGACCCAGCACAAACCCTGCCCCCATGACGTTGATTGAAAACCTTAGGAGGTTCCCTTAAGAGGGGTTTGTGGTCACAGCAAGGTAAAGGAAGGAGGAAGATGCCAACTGGGCAGTTACCAAGGCTGAAAATAGTAAGATTCTTGATCAATTTTGACCGTTCCCTTTGCAGCAACTCCCAAGAAAAATGACTCAGTCCATGAGTACTGAAAGGCGCAGGAATACATGATAAAGAAAATGGAGAAAACGAAAAAGAAAACAAGTTCTCTTCAGCAGTTCGCCATACAACAAAAGTTCAATCTTCCCATCACGTCCAACATCAACCCAAACCAGTCCAAACTGACAGCTTTTGGCCCGTGCACCTGCTCCCATGTATCAACCTACTGTTTCTGTTCCATCATCTGTTAAGAGGTGATCTTTCAGCACCATTTGCCAAAACTAGTGCGAAATGACACAGTGTGATTGATCCAACATGATTCACAAGCCAGCAAATCAACTACTGGTTTGCCACGGTCTCTGGGATGAAAGAGAAATATAAGGGTCAAGTCTGTGATAAGGAGAGATCGGCCAGCAGAGGAGTCTGATCTCATTCTTGGCAGGGATGGTCCATAAGCTGACCAGGGTATGGCATATTACTAAAAGATGTCACCCGGGTCTGTTTCTCACGTCGCATCTGATTTCCACAAGTAAAACAACCTCATCAGAGATCTACAGCTTATGTTGCTTGATGCTGAATTTGCAAGAAAAGAGTGGGAGAGATGCTGAGAATGAAGGGCGAACAGCCAAGGAAGTCCATATTTTGTCAAATCCAGAACCTACAGATTCAGTTCAAAGATTGGATTTGTAGTTTTTCTTCATCTTCGAGTTTTATAATTTTTCCAAAGTATGCTGCTTCACAATAAAATCAGTTCGAGGATATCTTGTGATAAAGGAGAGAGAAGAGAGGGCGAATTTTGCAAGGGCTATAGAGCCAGAGCTTGCACAATGTAGCGTTTTTGAAAGCCTTGCTGTTTGTAATCAAGTTTTACTTTTCATTCCTTAGTTTGTATAGAATTAAAGTCTTGTATCCCGACTTTTAAGTTGGGGGAGATTGTTGCGAGATAATAGTTTTAAGTATACTCAAGCTGTTAGTTAGACTTCTCATACTGTTAGTAGAATTTCTGTGTGTAAGTACAAAGTTCATGCTGCTAGTTGAGAGAAACTCGAGCTTGCCAGTATAAAGTTCAAAGCTGCCCAGAGCAACTAACTCAAGCCTGCTCAGTTCATGCTGCCAAGTCATTCAAGCTGCTCAACAGTTCATTCAAAACAGATATGTGCTTGATTTCAGGAAGACATCTCACAAGAAGATTTCCAGCATATCTCTATCAGAGAAAGTCATAGTCCTTCAGGAAACACGTCCATAAAGCAATATAACATCGACAGCAGATTGTATAGAAGATTACGCATAGCAATAAGAGTTTTCTGCATATTTTGGTCTGTAATTGCTTATTGTTCAAGTTTTCTTAAGCCTCTAAGGTTGTCAAACTCCTAAGAACAGTTTGTGTTCTTCGTCTAATCCAAACAGATTAGAGGGTGATTGTAATCAGTGAATTCAGACAATATTCAAACAGTCTTGTATTACTTCTTATGTTTTATGCTATTATTGATTCTGAAAGTTTTGTCCAAAATAATTAAGTGTATTCCGCAACACTTCTTAATTAAACTTTGATTCAAAGCAAGATTATTTGATTATACTTGATAAATTCAAATCAGTTAATCTTGGTTATTCATAATTTTTCTAAGTTTAGAATCCTGACAAGTGGTATCAGAGACAGGTCGTTCTTTGTTTTTCAACGTCGAAAACTTTCTTTCAAATTTTTAATCTTTTTCAATGGAATTTGGAAACATAGACAGCAGTGGATCTGGGCAAGGACTCAAAGTGTCCTATGCTCAAGCCCATGAGTTTGCGAGTGTGGAAAATCAGGATTCAACAGCATATTCAATTCATTGATATGCCTATGGGAAGTCGTTGAATTTCTCCTGCAGTTGATCCACGAACTTGATGCTGAGGTGAAAAAACCAGTAAAAATCTCCTCCAAAAACTGAGACTTGAAAGGAAGGTTAGAATGAATGACGTGAAAGACACTCATCATATTACAAATCCCATCCTGATGCTTATCCACATCGTTTAAAAAGTTTTATACTGCCTCACTCTCTTTGGAATGCCTTAGCAGAGAAGAGGTTTGCTGGTAATGCAAGTCCCAAGAGAAATCAAACGGATCTCCTTGAAAAGCAGTATGCAAATTTTTCTGGTGGCAGAAGAATGAACAAACCTCACTCAAATCTTTGACAGGTTCAACAACTGATCATGTGCTACTGGAAAGTGCAAGGGTCAGATCTGGATCAAGTTATGGGTCCACAGAAAGTTTCTCACGATCTCTTGGAGAAGATAGGTGGACAGTCTATGCTGCACAGTGGAGAACAAAAGACACACTTGATGCGATTTCGAATGGATGATCTATACAACAGTCAAGATTTTTGAGACTGAAATTGATGCTAAAAAGAAATCCTTTTCTATAATCACAACACTGCTCTTTGTCTCTGAAAAATCTAATAACTGATTATTTTCAGGTGGTTGTTCGGGGTTGATGGCAATTCTGCTGAAACTCATTATGAAGCTCTTTGTTGCCAAATGATGGATTATTTGCTTCTAAAGTTGAAGACTTGAAACAAATCCATCCTGATGATCTTGAAGAGATGGATTTAAAGTGGCAACATGCAATGCTGACCATGAGAGCCAAAAGATTCTGAAAAGAACTGGAAGGACCAACTTTCAAGCCAAAAACAGATGGCCAAACCATCTTTTGATAAATCAAACGTGAATGCTTACATGCCATAAGCTTGGTCACTTTGCCGAGAATGTAGATTCAAGGTCAACAACCATCCAGGAACTTCACAAGCCCATCCAAGCTTTCCTCATCAACAGCACTTGTCTCTCAAGAGACAATGTGTTTGACCGGAGTGATCAGACAGAGGAAGAATTCCAAAATCAAGCACTGATGGCGAAAAGAACCCTCAAATGTCTCCTCAACTGAAACTCCTTGAGGTAAATTCTAAACCTCTTGCTCTCAATCATGCAACAATATGGTTAAAAAGTACAGGATCATAATGAGAGCATGTGCAAAACTCTAGCTAAGATGGAAGAAGAAGGAGTGATATATAATGCAACGCTAGCAGATCTGGCAAACAGCTCACTGACTATACTAGGATATGAGCGTTCAAATGGGGTATGATAGAACTAATCATGATGCGGAGAAAAAGGAATCACATAAGCACCTAGCAATCTTTGATAACACAAAGGTAGAAGAATAGAAACGACACAAAGGTGTTTAGAGGCTAAAGAGGAAAACTAATCTGTGGATACATGAATTGTATGTAAACTTGCAAGTTCAGCAACTCAAAAAGCTGAGACCACCTATGGACAGTTACATTCAAAGATAGAGTCAACTCTCAGGTAGGTTCCTTAAAGCCAGGAATTGATCCACAGAGCTACTCTCGATTCACTCAATAATACAAGATATTCATCCATGAGTGAAGTGCTGAAGACTTGTAATGAACCATTAGTTGAGCTATGGACTATTGTAGCATCCTTCCTTGACAGCAGTCCTGAACCAAAGGAAGATAAGAGGTCAA